>CM046425.1:42406877-43006877 GCA_025506505.1 Flaveria sonorensis | reverse complement strand
TGACACAGGAGGCAAAATCAAAATACGTAGCATGTAAGTCCGATTTGGCATGTAAGTCCTAAACGTCTTGTGAGGGCAAAACAGAAGTCCGACTGGCTGTTAATAAGTCCTAAAACTTGTTAATATTTTGTGTTCAGAAACGTTTCTTAGGCTAGTTAATCTCATAATAGATATTATATTAGAAAAATCATTCTGAAAATGCTGATCAAAATTGAAAGGTTTAAGTCAAATTGGGGTGACTTGAAATCTCAAAAGTGTCTTGAAGTTGGATAAGGTTCTATAGGATTTTTGATTGTGGGACACACTAAAGTTATATAATTTAATCAAAATATGATAAATATTACAGTTTATGTGTCTAAGTAAAGTTGAAGTCTAAGTTTAAAATGGACACAATATATTGACAATCAACATAACTAGTCTCATTTGTAATAATGCTGGATGATGGTAATGATCGATTTCTAAGAAATATAATCCTGTACTTGAAAATTTATCAAAACTAGTTAAGTAACTAGTAGAATAGTATGTCAAAATTGTTTGTTTAAATATGCTTTTCTACTTGTTTCAATTTTATAAAATTTTACAAAAATTAAGGGTGTTTGAATAATTGTAAACACTTAGTTAAACTTAATTATTTTCAAAACAAATCAAATGGCTTAAAGGATAATTAAATTTGAAAATTTTGGAAAATTAAAAAGTTGAAAATTTTTAAAGAAATTTGAACTTGTCACACGCGAAAAGCTCAACAGATGCGAAAAGTTCAAAGAATGCGAAAACTTTAAAACATGCGAAAGGTTCAAATGAAGCGAAAAGTTCCAGTGTGCGAGAACTCTGACTTGTCGTGCGAGAATTCAGAGTACTATAAATACAACAGTTGAGCGAAAAGTCACTATTCGCACGACAACTTTCAGAAAATTTCACTCAAAATTCTAAGTGTCGAAACCATCTAAACCTTGATTCTCAAATCCACTCTGTTCGCATTTTGATTCCCTAGTAATTTCTAAGGTATATTCAAGATTATTGTTTAGATTTAAATGTATTTGATTAATGACCGAAAGTTAAATGGACTTATACATGTTAAATTGGACAAATTAAACATGATTAACCTTAAAATGACTTAGGCGACACCTAATGAACATGTATTAGTGGTTAAAACACTCGAGAATTAATCAAATGAAAATCTGAAATTGTATAGACTTTTGCATGTGAAAAGTCAGTTGAATTTGAACAGATGCGAGAACTTTCAAATTCGCACAGAACTTTTTGCGTGAAAAGTAAACTTGTCACGCGAAAAGCTGACTTTCAGACAAAGTCTGTTTCATGCAAGAACTCATCTTGTTGTGTGAAAAGTTAAATCTGAAACTTTAAGATTTCGCGCGAGTAGTTCATGTTTTCGCGTGAGAAGTTAATTTTTCAAAATTTTTCCTAAGTGTGAATCTTGTTTCAAGTCTGAAATGCTTTATACTTATCCATTTTGTTTAATGTTTCAGATGGCTCGTCAAATGGTTTTTAATAAAAACCATAATGCTATTGCTTATCTTGGAGACGTTCCAGAGGATAAGGCATTGTTCAGATCTCTAATTGAAGGTCTAAAGATTTCTCGGATACGTCATGCCATTTCAGCTAGTCCGACTATATTCACTGATATTATTGATCAGTTCTGGCAGTCAGGAGCAAATAAAATAGATGAGACTGGGGAACCGTGGATATCAACGATAGTGAAAGGAAAGAGGGTAGTTATCACAGCAGAGGTGATTAACAGTGTGCTGTTATTAGAGGATCAGCCTAATGCACCTGTTAAGATAGATGATGAAGTGGCAAAAGGTTGTTTGATAAGGATGGGGTATAGTCATAGATATCCTTCTTTGGAGAAGAAATATTTACCTCCTTTTTGGAAATATTTGTTCCACGTTGTGATTCATTGCCTTAGTAATTTGAAGGCTGATATGGATAGCCTGAGCGCTGTATTTGGATCCCTGCTGGTATCTTTTGTTGATGATCTTCCTTAAAGCATATCCAAGGTTATATTTGTAGATATGCAAAAGAATGTCATAGCCACTGTTAGGAAGAAATTCATCATATATCCCAGATTCTTAAAGATGATAGTGAATGCTGCTCATCCTGAGTTAGCTGTGTTTGATTCATCTAGCTATGCTGTCATGGTAATGAAGAAAGACATATTCACTTATTTGATGGGAGCTAGAGTGAATGCTTGGGATGGATCCAATTTTGCTAAGCTTGGGAGGTTTGTTGAAGATTTTCAAGCAGAGGCACGATTACATGAGATAGAGACTCACCATGTTAATAGAGATGATATAGCTGGTACATCTACACATCCTGCTCAAGAAGCACCTGAAAGTTCTTAGGGTGCTAGAAGGTCTGATATAGATGCAGAGATTGATTCTTGGTTCACTGGGAGTGATAGTGAGACTGATAGTGACCAAATTGGGTGTTGGTCCTAATGATCGATTCAACAGTGCACTTGATGCTTGATAATGATTTTAGATTGAATCAACACTTATAAAAACAATAACATAATTAAATTCAATGAATATAAAGTATAAATTGCAATAACAAAGGCTCAATGATATAGATAATGAACTTCCAGCCACACACACACAATTGCAACACAAATATTCTGTATTAGGGTTTTGCCAAAAGTTGCTTACAAGATAGAAAGATAACAATATATAACCTGTCTAACTACTAGTTTCACCCGGCAGTGAACTATAGATTCGCCGGGTGAACTGAATCAGCTGACTCCGGGCGAAACTATAGTTTCGCCCTTAGATTCGCTGGAATACAAAATTACGAAGAAATACTAAATACAAGATAAAACTAACAATTAGCCTATTACATAATCAAAATAAACCTATCAACTATAGTGAGTCCAACCTATGTAGATCATCAATTCTCCCCCTAGGTTGGACCTCACTCTCAATCTTCTTGCTCTTCTCTTGCACCTTCTTCAGCTTTATCTGATGCTTCTGGTTCTGCTCCTACTGCACTCTCCTTTTTAGCTCTTGTACTTGCTCTAGAAAATTGTCTGGTAAGATCTTGCATGTCCATCCTTAACTCGTCAGCCTTGGATACTTTCTCAGCAAGTTCCCTGGCCTCTGCCCTTACTCCTCGAGCTTTGTTTACCACATTCATAAACAAACTAGCTTCTCTTCTTATTTCAGCTCTAGCTCCAGCCTTAATGTGTTTTTCACATAGAATCATAAGATCTTCATCACAAAAGGAAAATACTTCCATTGGGTCAAACAGCTTGAACTCGGCACCACCTTTCAACCTAATGATTGCTTCCCCAGTATTGTTATCATAAAACCATTTTTCAAAATTTTGTAGCCTAGGGGGAAGTGGATTAGGCACCCTTATTCTGTTAGCAGTTTTAGCTGGCTTCAGCTTTAACACAATTTTTCCCTTTCCAGTTGCCCAATCCAGATCTTTCTTTGATATCCTTCTTTCTGTCTTCATATACCCAAAAGCTTCAAAATTGTCATTCATTCCCGCCTTAATCTCCTTTTCCAACAACATAGCATGTTCACTCAGGTGGGCATCCAAAAGTGGAATTTCAGCTAACCTCCTCAAATCCCATCTAGGCAAGGTCTTGAACGCCTTCCTTTTATGCATATATGAAATTTCACCACCCCTCATTTTGATCATAAACATTTTCAATTTAGAATTGTATTTCCAGCTCACTATTTGCTTATCACTTTTCTTCTTGCTTGGTTCACTGATGTTTTAAAATAGAGGTGTTAGCTCTTCTAGTTCCTTTTCTTTCACAAACCAGTCTTCTTTGCTTAGCTCAAACACATCACCTTCTTCTGAACCCCTTTGTGCCACATAAGTCATTGGGCACTCCTCCACTTCATAGAATTCAGGCTTTGAATCATAATCAATCAGTTGTTCCTCATATTCTTCCTCTTCATCAATCAGTCTCTTCCTTGTATCCTCTTTATTTCCTTTATTAGTTTCTTCTCTAAACAACTCAGCTCCAGTCAAGTCTGTGTCTATGTCCAATCCCAAATCAACAAATTCAGCCACAACAATCACAAGCTCCTCTCTCACATCTCCTCCTTCATCTACTCTCTTTTCTAGCTTCTCTCTCAATAACCTTTTCACCTCCTACACCACTTCCACTTGCACCACCACCAGCCGTACTTGCTTCTCCTCCCATACCAGATGACCTCCCCACTTTCAGGAACGAATACTTTGATGTGTCAGTAAGATCATCCAGCTCCTCTTGTGATAGTTGGTTTGTGTCACCAACTTTACCTTTGAGCTCATTCACTTCCTTCAATAGCCTTTTGATAAGTTCCCGCTGGTCCGTCATCATAACCTTCATACTTTCTATCTGCTCAACTTTCTCCTTCTCTCTCAACTCCTGATTAACCAACTTAGGTTTAATCATGCTCAGTTCATTAGCCAATGAAGTATTTACATTTCTGATCACATCTTGATCCAGTTCAGATCGGGGATCCGTCCTTTCTTCGAACACCGGCTGCTTATGCTTAGATCTCCTTTCAGTTTCGTGAGCCTGTTCCCCTTGATCCTCTCGATCGATATAACAGTGCAATTGATTAATAAACACAAACAAATCCCACTGAAAACACAAATATCAATGATATTTGTGTAAAATATAGATCAAACACAATAAAATATTGATGAACAATGATAAACACCTTAAAAACACTCAATAAACCCTTGTTTGATCTGAATTGATTGCTAAAGATATTACAAATATGAAAAGACCCTCAATCAATGGCTCTTTCAAGCATACTAAACACACTAATGACTCTAGCTATATATAGTCTAATGACAATTAGACTTAATGACAATTAGCCCCCTAGACTATCATTAAAACATAAAAATGACTTAAACATAAATATATATATTTTATTGACACAAAATATATTTATTAACAATAAACTCCTAGTCATTTATATCTTCAACGTCTCGTCTCGGTTCTTCATCTCGAACGCATCTGTTTGACTTTTCCGATGACTTTAACAGTGACGTTGACATTTGTTGACTTTGACTGTGTTGATAATATAGACTATCCTTTTCAGACCCAACAATATTCCCCCTTAGTCTATTATTATCAACGTCTTTCATCGTAATCAGCACCGATAAGTCAACTATATATTGATCTTCAATCTCCCCCTAGATTGATGATCTGGTACCGACAACCTTTCATCTTATAGGCTCCCCCTTTTTGAATGCTCCCTCCTTTTGTGTGCATCATGAGAATGATCAGGAACAACATCTCCAACTCTTTATTCTTGAGTGCTTCAGAAGATGTAGGAGAAGGAATCCTAGCTCGATATCCTCTCCAAACTTGAGGAACAGGTTCTCTGGTATGGTACTTTGCTCAGTTGATGATCGGCCATCAATTGCAGCAAGAATCTGTAACACAATTACAAACACATTCTACACAATTCTTGTTAGATCATTTCAACAATACAAATAAACCCGTGTTTATCTGAATGTGCAATTTCCCGTGAAATGCATGTGAAAATGATAACATTTTAATAGGATAATATGGAAGACTTGAAAAATGATTTGAAATGAATATTTTATTTTATTTTGTTTTATCATATTACACCAAGAACTAATTTGATTATGAGATCACATCCTCAAGATATACGAAAGCACAAAGATGTATCTGAACATCGACAAGTTAGTGAGATCATATTGATACAGAGTCTGGTCACAATTTTATGTTTTTGAAAGCCAAAAACAGTTCAAAAATGATTGTTGGTATATTTGTCCAATTTAAACCCATGCCTTATCCTTTTCAGCAAGTGATCTGCAACTGATTTTATCATGTTTTAGATTTAATTAGAGAAGCTCAGGTGATTTGGTTCCCATAGACATCCGGCAAAGAACTTATCCTATCATCTGGGCTTATTGAGTAATATGATTAACTCTGCTTGATTTTCTTTTAAGCTTTCAACAATGATCTTAATTTAAGAATCATTGTGCCTTTATTTGGGGAACAGATGATGAGAGCTCCAGGTCTATCCTTACGTATAACAAAGGAGATGATCATCTGAGCGTGCTGATGAGAGCTTCAGGTCTATACTCACGTATAACAGAGAAGATCATCACTCCAGGTCAATGCTTCCGCATAGCAGAGGAGATAAGCACGAAAAGGATTCTGAAGAGCTTACAAAAAGCATCAATTCAGAAGCAAGGATGAGGGAATTTGATAATAGAAGTAATCAAGGTAGAAGTCAGATACTCTCAACCCAGTTTTGACGAGACTTAGATCTTTGTGCAAGCCAAAATTTTAGGAGAATAATCCTTATCACCAAGTTCTAAAGCTTTAGTTAGGCTACAGAATCACTGTTTACTTCGTTTTCAGGCTGAGCCTACCAAGCATATCATATAATGAAACTGTCTTTTTCAGATTTTAGAATATTAAGTGATACAAACATCTACATCAGTTACTATCATTTCTCACAAAGTACAAGTCATGCATATAAGCATACCAAGATGACATACTTTCATTTCTCAGTCATCCCAAATCAAGTTCTTAGTTCCCGTGAAAATTTTTTATTCTCCCCCGAAATTTCTTTTTAACTGCCATGAAACAAAAAAAAGAAATTTCCTCTTTTTTTAATTTTTTTTAATTTTTTTAAGTATATAATAAACGGAATAGAAAAAAAGAATTTTACTAAAGAAAGTCTTCCAACTTATACTAGCAAAAACATGAGAAATGAAGTAATAAGAAAAATGCAATGATTGTGAATGGTAGATAAGAATCCAAAATGTGGATGAGATAACATAACCTGTTTGTTCCGCCTCAAATTTGCATTAGGAACAATCTCAGTCAGTAAACCGGATTACTGATAGGCCTCCTGAATTGTTCCTGCACTCATACAAAGATTAGTTAGAGAGGGGGACCCAGGCCATCCTGGTCCTGAGAGTTCCTTTTTCATTCGTGTATGTAACCTGTTTAAGCACACACTCTTTTGAAAAATCATTTATTTCTTTATCCTTTTCATTTTGTTTTACTTTCCAAATTTGTTTCTTTTCAATTACTTTTGATTTGAAAGAATTGAATTTGGAAATCATTTTCTGTTTAAGACCTGAAGGAAGAGATTTTAATTTTGAAACATTGGTCTTTTTCATCTTTGAATCATGTGAAACCGGCTTCACATGAGAAGGTTTGGATAGATTGTTCTTCATCCAACCATTCAAAGATATGTGCTTTTTACCTTTTGAACCTGAGAAGCAAGCTATGTTATCTTTACCTCCCGAAGCTTGCCTTTGAACCTGAGGGCACTTATTTAGCACATGACCTTCCTTTCCACATCTAAAGCAAGCCTTGAAAGGCTTTTCATTCTTTGTAGTCCCATGGATAGCAGGACAAGGTGGAGGCTGCTTTGAGGTTGATGCAGCTTGTTGGCAACCTTGATGCTTCTTCTTTTGGATATATGGAAATTGAACCTTTTGAGGCTTTGCCAATGTGGATTTCGAACTGGGCTGTGATTTGATTTGTGATGTTACGGGAGCTGAGATCTGAACATTCTTCTGAGTATAGTTTTGTATGACTGGTGATTTGGTAGACTTGGAGTTAGATTTGTGGTGAGCTTGATGGATATCAGATGAAGATGGTGAGTGCTTCTACTGAGCTTTGGAGGAACTGCTGATTTGCTTAGCAGTTGGAGATAAGATCCGTATAGGTCTTGATTCAACTGTTGGATGCTTTTGACACTTGATAACTTCAGGTGACTTGATGATCTCTGGTTCATCATCAAAACTTGTCAAGTCCTGTATACACAAGTCAGCTTCCAATGGATCTTGATTGATGACTCTTGTTATGTCGGTTTGTGTTGTTGAGTTCTGATTGCTTGATGATTCCATAGTTGTTCCTTGTTTGACAAACTTGACAGGAACAAATGAAGGGATGTTATCTGTCTTGAATTTGTTAAAGAAGTTACTAGAAACAACTGATACTGGTTTTGAAGCATCACAGGTGGAATTATCATTTTGCAGATCAGATCCTTGCTTGATGAGCCCCAAACCTGCAGGAAAATCATATTCATCTCGAACCTCTTTGTAATTAATGCTGCTTAAACCTGCATGTAAACTATTACTATCTGCAGCTTCAAATAAATCATTAGATGGATGAGGTAGAGTGTAACACCCGGAAAATTTTAAAAGACGAGAAAGAAGGATTAAATGTGTATAAAAGAAGGAAATGCAATTAAACCCAAATAGAGGGGTTAAAAGTGTGCAAGGTACAAAATATAATATAATTTTGTACAAAAGCAACATGGCCGCCCATGCCATGTTACTTTTCACCTTTTCTGTTGATTGTAGAGAGAGAAAGAAGCAGAGCAGAGCTCTCGGGTTTTTGAAGAAAGAAGAACAAGGAGATCGAATTCAAGGTAAGAATTCATCGTTTTAAGTTGTTCTTGGCCGCCTATGCCTCGGTTGCATGCTTATGTGTGTTTGTTTGTGTTTGGGTTGTGTTTTGTTGGGTTTTAGGTGTTTGAACTCATTGCATTCGGGTTTGAAAGAAAGTCATACTCGAGGATTGCATAAGGTGAGTTTCTAGATCCCCGGTTTCTATGTTTTTAACCTGTTTTGGGACTGGAATTGCATGTAACTAACTTTTTAATATGTCCAGTATGTTGTACCGTAAGTTTGGCCCTGTTCTTTAGCGGGTGTGTTTGGGCCTGCATGTTTTGCTAGGTTTATGTGGTTGTATGCTTGTTCTGAGAGATTAGTATGCTAGATCGGTTGATGAATGTATAAGAATGAGGATTGGGAACTGATTATAGTGTAAAACGCGGTTTCCAGTTAGTTGATCATCCGCATTAAGTTTGAATATTTGCATGTGTTGTTCATCCGCATTAGTTAAGTCTTCATCCGCATTTGATGAGCACATCGACTATTTTGTTCACCCGCATTTGCTAAGTGTTCATCCGCATTTGTTGTATGTTCATCCGCATTTGTTTTGTCCATGCGCATTTGCTTCAGTCATCCGCATTTGGTTCATGCGTACTTCGTTAGACTATTTTCTGGAAACTTACATGTGCTTTATGCATGCGTATTCGCTACAGTGTTCATGCGCATTTCTTTGGGACACTTAGAATATTTCCTGAGGTGTTCATCCGCATTTGTTTGTTCATCCGCATTTGTTTGCTCATTCGTATTTCTTTAAGGGGACAGAATTTTCGGAGGTTTTGGAGATGTAGAACTTAAGTGTAGGCTTTGGCTTGGGATGTTTCTGGGGGTAATGTATGTTGACCTTATGATGTCTTATGTGATGATGCTATGCATGGTATGGTTATGTTTATGTTATGTTCCTTATTATGTATGTTTATTTTCCGTGGCTTTACGGAGTATGATTATGAAAAGTAAATGGAAAGTATTATGTAACGTAAAGCGGAAGATAATGAAAAGGGAACGTAAGGATTGAGAGAATGCATGCATTAACGATGTAATGAATGAATGAATGGAAAAGTCTTGCAAGCAAAGGTTGATGTGAGTGACCGTGTTGTCACAACAGACTTGTATGCCAAAGGTTGAGGTGAGTGACTGTGCTGTCACAACAGACTTGTATGCCAAAGGTTAAGTTGAGTGACTGTGCTGTCACAAAAGACTTGTATGCCAAAGGTTGAGGTGAGTGACTGTGCTGTCACAAAAGACTTGTATGCCAAAGTTGAGGTGAGTGACCATGTTGTCACAAAAGACTCGTAAGGGATTCAATCCATGAGACTGCACGGGTCTTTGTCGCTTACCCCGGTGCTGGTGCCAAGCTTTGTGCGCAATGAATGGATGTCTGATAAACTTCGGCCCAGTACCCGCTTTGTGCCCACGTTTGGGGTATAGCCGTTGACCTTGATCCGGAAGGAATGAACGAAGGAAGGTTAATGAATGAAATGTACGGAATGAAAGATAACGAATGACGATGAAAGATAATAATAAATTATTATCTATGTGTACGTATGATGTATGATCGCTTATGAAAGTAAAGTATGGTTTTAAACGAAAGAAAAGTATTTTATTTATAAAACTAGAACTCACTCAGCAACGCTGACTTTTATGTGTTTCCAGTTGGCAGGTAATGTTGCTGAGGATGGCACGGGGCAGCTACTTGGCGTTTTTGGGACGACATCTATTGCTTAAATTATGATGTTTTTGCATTGTAATGCGAACAAACAAGATTTTGTAACGATTATGAATGTTGTATTATTTTGCAAAAGAAATGAATGAAATGATTTTAAATTATTCCACTGCGCTGTTAGTACACATAAATATATGTTTTATGTTCTATGTGCAATGATTGACCAGCTGTAAGTGTCCCGGGAACGGGGCCTTACATTGAGGCATAGGAGAATAACAGTAAATGCTAGGAGGAGGATAAACATATGAAGTTTCACCACATCCCACACCCGTTTTGATTCTAGCTCCCCTTTGCTTAGAGAATAATTCTTCCTGTTTCATTCCTGATATCGTCCATTTATCAAGTTTAGTTTTAAGCTTGCTAGTCTCAAATTCTGCTAATGTGATTCGTTCACTCAAAACATTAATCTTGACATTCTTTTCTAAAAGATTTATTTTTAAAAGATCATTTTCTTTTAATGCTTCTCTTAGTTTAATAAAATATTTGGACTCATTGATTTTTAGTTCTTTGTTTATTCGTTTTAATTCTTTTTCATTTTCTAACAATAATCTGTTAGCTTTAAAAACCCCGAATAAACGCACTTTACAGGGAGGAGAACACATGTCTTGAACTATCTCATAGGGGAGTCCCATAACTATCTTTTCAGCAGCTAGCGCTTTTTCACAATGACATACGGGAGTGTTCTTTTTGTACTCTTCCTCCTTAGCAGCTCTCTTCTTAGCTTCCTCAGCTTCATCTCCCTCTGTATTTCCTTCATCCTGAACCTCCTACTTCACTACAACTGTTTCACTATCCTATAGCTTCTGAATTTTACACCAGCATGCACAGGCATCAACATAACAAACACTCTCACCTTGAGTATCACAGCTGAATTCTTTAAAAGGATCAAAATCCTCAACATAATTCTCATCACTGTTTACCACCTCAGCTATCAATACATGGTTGACTTCTTCTTTAGTTTCTTTGATCTCAACACTTGAAGATGCACCACCATACATGAATTGACTGTACTCTTTTCTTTTCATATCCAAATCAAATGACTTCAACTTGTTGATAACTTCCATGAGTTTGTAGTCAGCAAAATTTCTTTCGTGTTTTAACAACCTAACTTGTGGACTCCACTGTGGAGGAAGAGAGTCCAAAAGTTTTGTGACTTGTTCATGGTTTCCCAGCTGGTCATCATACTTCTCAAGGCTGTTTGCCACCATCAAAAATCGATCAACAACATCAGATATCTTTTCATCTTTCATGGCTGCAAAAGAATCAAACCGACTTTGTGCCATTTTGGCGTTGTCTGATTCAAAATCGGCAGAAAACAACATTTTCTTTTAGAATATTAAATTCACTTTAACACCCAAACTAAAATTATTTTTCCAAAAATTGTTGAATGATATTCTCCCCCTAAAAAAAATACTTTTAATGTCAACTAAATGGTTTCTAAGCAACTGGGGTCAAGCAGTGGCAAGCTGATGCTAGTTTCGCAGGGTAGTTTCACTCGAAACTAGTTGAACTTTCGTTCAGTGAAGAATTTGGCAGCAATTTCGCTGGGATTGGTACACAAACACTATGAACTTTCGTTCAACACATGTACTTTCGCTGGATCAAGAAAACCAGATCCAAAAAACCAAGAACAGCTTAGTTTCGCTGACGGATCCCTAGTTTAGCCAGGCGAAACTATGTAGTTTCGCTGGAAGATGTTGTAGTTTCGCTGGACGAGCTGTAAATTCGGCCGACGTATCTGGACAGCCTTTTTTAGCACGAAATTAGCTCAAACTCATCCACATCTTAATGGATTTGAGATCTGATGATTCCTATAGCTTCCCACTCCAAAATCAAGCAATCCTCAATCAATTTCCATATCAAAAACACTCAGATCAGATCGAAAATGAATGGAACAGTGACTTAGAACTAGAAAACCAAACAAAACTAAAATAATCAAAAGCACAATGGCTTTGATACCAAATTGTTGGTCCTCTCGATCGATATAACAGTGCAATTGATTAATAAACACAAACAAATCCCACTGAAAACACAAATATCAATGATATTTGTGTAAAATATAGATCAAACACAATAAAATATTTATGAACAATGATGAACATCTTAAAAACACTCAATAAACCCTTGTTTGATCTGAATTGATTGCTAAAGATATTACAAATATGAAAAGACCCTCAATCAATGGCTCTTTCAAGCTTACTAAACACACTAATGACTCTAGCTATATATAGTCTAATGACAATTAGACTTAATGACAATTAGCCCCCTAGACTATCATTAAAACATAAAAATGACTTAAACATAAATAAATATATTTTTTTGACACAAAATATATTTATTAACAATAAACTCCTAGTCATTTATATCTTCAACGTCTCGTCTCGGTTCTTCATCTCGAACACATCTGTTTGACTTTTCCGATGACTTTGACAGTGACGTTGACATTTGTTGACTTTGACTGTGTTGATAATATAGACTATCATTTTCAGACCCAACATTAGGAATATGCCTTATGTGCTGCAAGAACGTCCCAGAGTGCGTGAAATACCTGCAAAATGCACTGCAGAGGAACGTGATGCATATTTTGTTCAAGAAGAGACTGTTGTTAGTAGAGGTAGGAAGAAAAGGATTGCATGAAGAGGCGGTGATAGTCCATATGGTAGGGGTAGAGGACGAGGTGTATTGAGAAAGCGTCGGACCCCTGTGACCATTGTGTCGACTGAGGAAGAAGTACCTATCTCTGAGACTCCTGCCACAGTTAGCGAGGCTGCTACTTTAGAGACACCATCTACTATGCCTGCTACTGAGGATGCGTTGAGTACTCCACCAAGAGATCAAGGGTTTAAAGAGACAATAGGAATGGAAGATTTTCTTAACACCCCTCCTGTGCCAACACATGGTGCTAGTACTTCTACTAGTTCACTTACATCAGTAACACTGGAGGAAAGAGTTAATACATTAGAGAGGGCGATATTAGAAAAGACTCAGATCACTGATGATATGCGGAGGTAGCAATTTGAAAGGGATGAAAAGATCAGGGGTCTTGAACATCAGCAAACATTCAATTTTAGTTATGTTCAGATCCTAGAGCAGAACTTGAGAGATCTCACTTTGCGTGTGTCATTTTAGTTTACATCACAACGGACCACGGAAGTTGGAGAATCTAGTGGATAGCAATCTGCTGGTCCTTAACCTACTGATGATCCTATTACTGATGCTACAGAGCATGTTGTTGATACTTTTGATACAGAAAGGACAACAAACACTACTAATGTTGATCAAGAGCTGTCATCAAATATTCCTATTCAGGCTACTAAGGATCAACCTGTGGTTTATACTGGAGAGGTATTTGTAGAGCCTAAACATGATGTTCCTATTCCAAACCCAGTAGATGATGATGATACTTTAGACTTGATTGATTATAATTCTAGTGATGATGATGATGAGGATGATGATAATGGTGATGATGATGATGAAGGAAATAATGATAAGAGTGATGATGATTAAAAGGATAATGATAATGATGATCAAGGGAGAGATATGGGTGCAGCTACTGGTACTGCTGGATCATCAGGCTATGATAATGTCTCCTGACCAAGTCCCGATGATACAGTTGATTACACTCCTTTAGATCCTGCTACTGAAGCAGCGTATGAGAAAGAGTTTTACTCTTTCTGGCAAAGATTGATTGCTGAGGAAGAAGATGAAGATTTTGGTTCATTTGATGACTTAGAGGAGAAAGTAGACTACACAGATGTATTTGGAAAGAGTCTTAAGGACTTATTTTATGATATTTTGATTGAAGAAAGAGAGATAGTAGGAGAGTGCAGTACGAGTGAACCAACTGACAAGACGTCAGATCAAACTGGTCAAAGTGTTGTACGTCAGGTTGGAAATATTACTGTTGAGGCTCCTCCACCGCCAGCTTATATACACATGCTGAGACATTCCAAACCTTTCACAAGGTACGAAAACTCAGAACCAATTCTTAGTTGGGCGTATGATGCTGAGAAGAAGCTCTATGTGATTAAAAGAAAAGCAATAGCCATTGAGTATTTTCAGGATGTACATGACTTTCATACACTAAGAGCTTCAGATTTGTATGCAATGGGTCGTGTTCCATTCATCAACCCAAGTAACTATGGAAATGGGAACTAGATCAGGAATATGATCTGGAGACATAGTAAAACCAACTTCAAAGACTTTAAAACTACAAAATCTAAGGTCATTGAAGATGAGACCCGGATAGACCCAAACACAAACAAGCCAATAAAGATAAGGGTTTATAAGCATCCTAGATATGTAAGAAAGATCCCTATAGACGCTCCAGTGCTAGTTAATAGCTAGTCTAAGCTTATGTGTTGGAGTTGTGAGAAGGAGACGGGTCATGCGTCAATACATTGTGTAGATAAAGACAACTGTATCATCGACCCTGTGGATTTTCTTAAGTTTGGAAGGGACGATTTGATGAGGTTGCAGGCGTCTCCAATTGTAGCTGATGAATCTATTCACTTTTTGGCAACACAGTTTGGTTGGTTGCTTACGAAGGCCTTCGACAAGAAGATGTACGCTTATGGGGGCAGTTACAAAGTTGATGATGTGGACTTCTAAACGTATTGATTTATCGAGCCTAGGGTGAGATTGTAAGGGTTGAACCTAGAGGCTCGGGAAATCAAATCAAGATGAAGAGATCAAGTTAAGCGATAAGTCCATGTTGCCACGCGAAAACTTGCTTCTCGCGCGAAAACATCAAGTCACGCGAGAATTAGTGATTCGCGTGAGAACTTCTAGTTTAGTATATATAGAAGTTTTGTAATGTAATTAGTAAGCTTTTGTCTCATTTCCTGATTTTCACACTTACAGTAATTTGTTCAAAATCAGAGAGCAATACAACCAAAGTTATTTACATATTATGTTTGTGTTCTTCAATCTTATCCCTAATGTCAACATTCCGCATTTTCATTATGAGATTGATCTTTGTATTGTGTTGATCCTTACAATAGCAAGTTCCTAGGGTTTTGACATTCCAATTTTACCAACTTTAGTCCTTTCGACATTGATTTTGCGAAAAGTTCAGTTTCCTATTAATTTTCTGGATTTTTTAGGGGTATTACAACATTAATTTCTCGTTCTATGTTATGAAATCAATACTAGACTATGGCAACACTTTTCACTATAGTTGAGAGTGATTAGCAATAAATAATACTAAAAGAGATATAAAACAGAAAATAGCTATGTATGAAGTCAAAATAACCAAGGTATGAGCCCATAAGATAGAACAAATACTTATAATGTGTTTCGATCAAAGTAATCCAAGTTTTGATAGTTTTTTATGTTAGTTTGGTTCTAGTTACCTAGACATGATTTTAACCACTTAGCCACTTTAAATTTCCTTTAACTCACAATGAACCCGAACCTAACATTACAACTGTAAAAGTCCTCTTGATCTATGTATTGTAACTGTGTAGATAGTGGATATATGATTAATATGCAAGCTTATAATAATGATGTGGAGTGATTCATTGTGAGAGGTATGAGTATATATGCATAAAGCCAAAAGTACGTTAGGTTTGGTTAGGAAGTTATATGTTTTAGATTCATATCATTTTATCTATTGGAATGAAATTCTAGTGATTGATGTAAGTCTTGGGAATTAGGTATGATCGTGGGTATTAACTCACATTTTATTGAAAAGTTCAGTATTACGGTGAGCTCATACTGTAGTGTTATAAGAGAGTTTTCTTAGGGGCGAACAAAAGATATGAGTGGTGATATGATGGGTTGGTAGTTTTCATGTGTTTAAAGTAGCTAAATATTCATTTTCGATAATTAAATCAGGAGGTTGAACCCTGGAGCAATTGTTAACGTTGTTGATTTGTTACTGGTGTAGGGTAAGGTTTCTTACATCAAATCATAAAGCGATTTGAGTCGCTCCTTGGACCCCACGTTGTAATCTCCAAGATTTATCAATAAACACAAAACATGATCTGAACAATTAAATCAAACATGGAATGAATGAAACGATACATGATAACACAATCACGCACAAGTCAAATCAAATTACGATCGAGTAAATAAAAGTTTCTCTCTGATTACTCAATAGCATAAAGCTTTACAATGTGTGAAATAACAAGTGTACAAAGTAAAGATTCAACACAACTATTTATACTAGTTACAAAGTTCTAGCCCTAAGGTTTTAGTTTTTACCCCCTGATCGACAACTATATGTTGATGTTTTAACATGAATTGACTTTCAATTTCCCAAAGCCTCAAAACTTGACCTCTACATATTAAGAGTTAGGTCAAATTAAGAGTTAGGTCAAACATCGAGTACACCTTATAGTTTAATCATAAGCAATGAATACATGCTAATATTACATGCTTAATGAATAACATACAAGTAAGAATGCTTTGAATGTAAACAAGCTAGACATAAGAGAGCTAGATGTGCAAAATAGTAAGAAATAGCAAAAACACTAAAAATTAGCTTAATGCACTCAGAATTTGGCTTACCCTACGCTTGCAAAGGAAAAGGAACTTTTAGTGTAAATGGCAAGGTAATGTAGCGGGCGTACACTATGGTTACACAGAGTGGAGTTACTTACGTGAAAAGTGGCATAGTTTATGACGAGACGCAAGTGTTTTAAGGTTTGTACGCCTTTGACTTTAATTTATACTCAAAACACTAGATTATGAAGGAGACACCTCCATCACTAGTTTTTGGGTGATATTGTATGATTCTAAGTGCGAAGAGTGTATCCATGCGAAATCAATACTGGTTGTTGTTAGGTTACACAAGTGAATTCAATTTTGGTAGTGATTACATTACACATTATGTTTACTGATCTGAACCAATAGTGATTTGTTTTTAAAACACAATCTGAACCAGTAATGATTTGTTCTTAAAACACAATCTGAACCAGTAGTGATTTGTATTTAATTTGTTTACAAATCAAATTTAATTTCATGTTCAACTCAAGTACAACGCTATTAAATCGATTCTAAAAACAAATTTCATATTACATGTTTATTCTAATGAAATTAATATAATCAACATCATCCATTAATTCCCAGTGGAATTGACACTCTACATACCCTAGCTAGCTAAGGTGAATAAAGCTATATATTAACCATTCAACTTTTATAAAGGGGCTAAATATCTCCAAACCTTTAACTTATATTTGGTTTACTACCTTTCTAAGTTTCATAAGAAGCTAGTTTCAGCTTCTCAGAGATTATCCGAATGCTTACATGACGAGCATTGTGTAGTGCCTCACCCCACAAATTATGTGGTTCATTTATATTTACCAATATAACATTAAGCATACTTTACAAAATCTCATTCTCCTTTTTGGTACACCATTTTTATTGTAATGTATATGCAGCCATCATTTTATAGATTAAACCAATGCTTTTCCAAAAGAATGAGAACTATATGAGAAAATATTGTCAACATCTATCATTCTAAGTATTCATATCATTTAGCTATTTGAGATTCTACTTCACTCTTATACCTTTTGAAAGTATCAAAGCTTGAAGGCCTTAGATTTTAGTAAATATATATACCTTTTGAAAGTATCAAAGCTTGATGGCCTTACATTTTAGTGAATGTTGAGTGACCATCAACAATATTTATAAAATATCTATTTCCCTCTTCAGATTAGTTGTCCATTTAATTCACATATATATGAATGAATGGACTTAAGGATTGTAGTGTTTCCCTATTATTAATCTTAGAAAAATATTTCTTTTCAACCTTTGCTTGAATACAAATTTCACACTTTTATAATGATTATTATTATAATGAATTGGTGACATATTTTCTTTGTGCTATAATTTGTAAATCCTAATCTACGATACCATGATTTAAAGGATGAACATTTAATACTAAAATTTGAATTAAATAAAAAAATCAATAATATACTTGAAATTAATAAATTTATTGGTATTTAGGTTGAACATTTCATCAACTACATAGGCGTTTCCTACAAATACATCGACTTTAGATAAAATCACTTTATCAGATCTAATTACAACCTTTATCAACTTTTTATAAAGTTTAATGCAACAATCAACTAGAAACATTAAGAATATCTTTTAGTGAAACATCTTTCTTTGAAATGAAGGTTATATCCAAGGAACCCATGCCAACTACCCTTTGAAGTATGATAGTCACTCATCGTCACTTCATGCCCTTCTAGGGATTTTTTATAATCTGTTAACCAAGATTTATGTAAGACCCCAGTCCCAAGAGATCTTGTAGTTGGTGAATCGTAATGTAGAAATATTTCATATTGCTAAGATTTAATTAAAACATTGCGGAAGAAAATTAAAACATTCATCGTGTTTAAAACTTGTTTGTGAACAAGTAACTTTATTTAATCAACTGAAATCATAATTATTTTTTAAAATAAACAATTACCCTCAAAACAAGCATGTCAGTCTTCAAATGCCAAGTAGTTGCAACTCCATGCTATCATCATATACTGAACAACTTACATGTCAACTAATATGTATATAAAAGTTAACGTTAATCGGTAAGTTCTAGATTTTACATATAATACCTAAATTTTCACTTCTGTTTATGAACAGACAACTATACACATAAGTCCACATGGGTTTCATACATTTCCTATCGTGTTCATTATCTTTCTTTTATTCTTGCATTATCTTTACATTTTTTGTAACATTGAGTTTGCGCATAACAAGAGCTCAAACACATGAATACCTCAAAAGACTAATCTCTGCCAACTAAACAATCATAGCTGGCTAACCCCTGATATTTTTATCATATTTATAAATATTTCAAAGACTTAATTATTTTTAATTAATATGTATAAAGCTTTGTATTATGGCTTTTATTTCAAATTATAGTTATATTAATTGTATATGAATTATTCTTTCTCATAACTATAGAAGTATGCGACAACTACTTAAAATACATGTGGTAATCCTATTGTTTCTATGACAATCCGACATGCATTTAATTCATTTTTAGCAATTAGATACATTGTTTTGCACATGCTTTTGAAAAACATGTTATTTGGTTAGCATGTATGGATATTTCTTGCATCATTTTTAATTTTTTGAATTAATATAGTGCATCTAACGTGCAAAGATACATTGTTAATTTATCAAAGGTCATAAGAATTAAGACTACTTAGTCATACATATTGCGGACATGTTGTTACTTCTTAATTGATGTTATAAGAAGAGTAGACTATATATGAAAGAAAATCAATTCAAATAAGAAATTTTTTTCCATGTGTCACACCTCGAATATAATCATAAAGTAGCAATATTATGAAAAAAGTATGAAATTATATCATATCAATGCCCTAGAAAATATAAAAAAATCGTAAAAGTTTTCTTATTGCACTTAATTCCGTAAAGTGAATGTTATTATATAATTATCATTGTAAATAATATAATTATGAATATAATTGAGGAATTGTAATGATGTTCATATTAATAATGAGATAGACCACCAAATGTAATAAACAAAAAGAGTAATTATATAAGAATAACATGTGAAGAGAATATAAGTGTTATGTTATGTTCATATTAATAATGAGATATACCAGCATAAGTGCAACAAAAAAATGTATATGATCATATTCAAGATCATTATTAATTATTTGACATGACCGATTAGATCACACCAAGTTAATGATGATCTAAAAGGTAGTGAGAAACTAGAAACTTTTTGTTAATAGAGAGCTTTATAAAGTTTGCATACATAATCTAGATAATTTGGATCTTTAAAACCAAGGGGTTGATAGACATAAACTTCTTTATCTATCTCACCATAGAGGAATACACTCTTGACATCTATCCCAAATACTTTGAACTCTTTTGACGCAACAAAGGCTAGAAAACTTCTAATTACCTCAAGTCTTGCTACAGGAGCAAAGATATCATTATAGTCAATCCATTCTTCTTATATGTACAGTTGTGCCATAAGCTTTGTTTTGTTTTTAATAACAATACCCCTGTCATCCTTCTTGTTTCTAAAAACCCATTTGGTTCCTATTAAAGATTTCCCCTTAGGAAGGGCACATAGTTTTCAAACCTTCTATCTTTCAAACTAAAGAAGCTCCACTTGTATAGTTTCTACTCAGCTATTCTCTTTTCGTGCTTCATCCATTTTCCTTGGTTCCAATTAAGACAGAAAGTATAAGAATGTATGGACCAGTACAATACAAATAAGATCAATCTCATGACGAAAATACAGAATGTTAACATCATGGAATAGGATTGATATGTAAATGAAGAACACGAATGTAAATAAACTTCTCAATTCTATTGCTCTCTAACTTTGAAAGTGTTACAAATGAGTATGAAATCAGAAAAGTACAAAAGCTCTCTAAATTACATCACAAAACATCTATTTATACTAAACTATGAAGTTCTCAGAAAGTTCTCGCGCGACTTCCTGGTTCTCGCGCGAGATATACTTTTCGCGCGGCAACTTTAGGTTCTCGTGTGACTTGACCTTTATAATCTTGATTTGATTTTCCGAGCCTCTACGTTCAATCCCTACAATCTCCCCCTAAGCTCGGAGAATCAATGTCTTTAGAAGTCCACATCTGCAACCTTGTAACTGCCCCCACATGCATACGTCTTGTTGTCCAGTGCCTTTGTAATCAACCAATCGAACTGTGATGCTATGAAGTGAACAGATACATTAGCTGTAATTGGACATGCCTGCAACCTCATCAAATCCTCTCTTCCAAATTTGAGCAAATCCACAGGGTCGATGATACGGTATTCTCTGTCAATACAGTGTATCAACTCATGCCCCGTCTCCTTTTTACAACTCCACCACATTAGTTTAGACAAACTATTAACTGGCACTGGAGTGTGTATAATGATCTTCCTCGCATATACTAGATGCTTATAGACCCTTATCTTCATTGTCTTGTTCGTATTAGGATCTATTCGCATCTCATCTTCTACCATTTTGGATTTAGCAGTCTTGAAATCTTTAAAGTTAGTCTTACTTTGCCTCCAAATCGTATTCCTAATCCAGTTTCCTTTGCTAGAAATTATAGAATTCTCTCTCGTAGGCTTCTTCAGTATTGGGATCTAGAGGTGTATAGTCAATTGAGTCATCGGGACTTGGTCCGGAGACATTATCAGTACCCGACGAACAAGAAGGACCAGCTGCTGAACCCATATCTCTGCCCTGATCATCATCATCATCCTTCTATTCATCTTTATCATTACCCTCATTATCATCACCATCATCCCCATTATCATCATCAACCTCCTCTTCATCACGAAAGTCATAATAATCCAAATCCAAATCATCATCATCATCTGTAGGCTCAGGGGTTGGTAAATCATATTCAGGCTCTACAAACCCCTCTCTAGTATTAACTACAGGTTGATCCTTAGTAGCCGTAGTATGATTAGTGGATGATGGCTCTTGATCAACATCAACAGTCTCTATTGTCCGTTCTATAACAATAGGATCAACATCATGCTCTGTAGTATCCACAGGATCTTGAGCAACTTTGGGATTAGCAGATTGTTGTCCACTTGATTCTCCAACTTCCATGGTTCATTGTTGAGTAAACAAAAATGAAACACAGGAAGTGAGATCTCTAATGTTCTGCTCTAGAATATAAACATAGCAAAAATGAACTGTTGCTGATGTTCAAGATTCTTGATCCTTTCATCCTTCTAAAACATTTGTCTCTGTAGATCATCAATCATCTGTGTCTTTTCCAACATCTCCTTCTCTAACGTGTTTACTCCTTGCTCAAGAGTCACAGATGTAGGTGAACTAGTTGAAGCACTAGCACCATGTCTTTGCATACGAGGAGTACTTAGAAATTCTTCCATCCCAATAGACTCATCAAATCCTTGATCTCTAGGAGGAGTGCTCAACATATCATCAGTAGTGGGCATTGCAGATGATGTTGCAGTAGTTGATTTAGTAACAATCACTGGAGTCTTTATCGGTGTAACCTCACTATCTGTGACTGAATTCCCTGATATAGGCACATCTTCATCTATCGACACAGTGGTCACTGAGTCCAACGATTTATAAACACACCTCGTCCTCTACCCCTACTAAGTGGACTTTCAGCTATTTTCCTAGCCATTCTCCTCTTTCTTCCTCAAGTGGTCGGTGAATCTTCAGGAAAAACTAAGCATCATGTTCCTCAGCAGTGCATTTTGCAGGTATTTCTTGCACTCTGGGACGTTCTTGCAAAACATAGGGTGCATTCCCAATCTGGTCACTGTCTGTTTCGCTCCCAGAACTAAACCAAGAATCGATCTTGGCATCTATCGACATGCCAGCTGGTTGAGAACTACCAGATGCATCTTCAGGAACACTGGATGATGGGCCTGCTTGCTCAGCTTAAGGAGTAACTTCTTCAGCTTGTTGTGCCTCTCCCTAATAACCCTCTATAAATCTCCCAAGTTTGGCAAAATGAGTGCCCTCCCATGCATTCCCCCTAGCTCACAGTAAATAAGTGAATATATAGTTTTTCATCACCATAACAACATAGGTAGATGAATCAGATATGGCTAGCTCAGGATGAGCAGCATTCACTATCAGCTGAATGAATCGGGGATACATAATGAACTTCTTCCCCACCGTAGCTATCACATTCTTTTGCATCTCTAAGAAGATAGCTTTGGATAACTGTAAGGTAGATCATCAACTAGGGATATCAGCAGGGATTCGAATACTTGTAACACCCTGAAATTCTATTTAAAAGAAAACGAAAGGAAAAGTATCTAGAAGGAAAAGATAAAGGATACAAGTTGAAGGGGGTAAAGTGTACAAAGTACAAAAATTATATTATATTAATAAAATGGGTATGGCCGTCCCCTTAAAGGGAGATCTGCTTTTTGGCCCTCGGCCAAAGCAGAAAGAAAGGGGAGATATCGGGTTTTGGAGAAAAAGAAGGGAAGAGGAAGCTGCAAAGGTTAGTTTCTTAGGTTTATGTTCGGTTTTAGCTTAGTTTGCAGCTTGTAACCGAAGTTCTCTGTGTTTTAGAAGGTTGTTCTCGGGATTTTTAAGGCTGAAATCACAAGTGGAGGTGTTTGGTTTGAAAAGCTGCTTCAAGGTGAGTTTCTAGATCCCCTTTTTACTGGTTTTCTAAGTGTTTAGGGTTGTTATGCATACCAGACAGAAGGTTTCTAAACCAAATCATGAGTTTCATCATGATGTTCGATTGTGTTCTATTAATGTATGTTTTTAGATCTTTTTCCTAAGATGTGTATGATGTTTAGTTTGTTCTAAGTATGTAGTATGATAGATCTATGCCTAGGATGTGTTAGGATGATGATTGGGAGCTGGAAATAGCATATATTACGTTGCAGGTCTGATGGTTCATCCGTATTTACACTGTGATAATTGCCTAAGTGTTTTGTTCACCCGCATTCACTTTTGTTCACCCGCATTTGCAGTTGTTCACCCGCATTTGCCTTAATTCAGCCTAAGTGTTCATCAGCATTTCTTTTGTTCATCCGTATTTGTTCTATCAACATTTCTTTGGACACTTGGATATTTTCTGAAGACTTTCATCCGCATTGTTCTATCCGCATTTGCTACAGTGTTCACCCGCATTTGTTCTTGCTCATCCGCATTTCTTTGGGGACTTAGGTTTCTTTTTCTGGAATTTTGGGAAGTAGAATTTAAGTGCTAAGAAATGATGTTTCGGGGCGGTTTATGCTCATTTATGTTGCGTTTGCTTTGTGTGCTGCCATGATGATGTTGTTCCATGCTATGTTTATGTTGTGACTTTACGTGGTATGTTGTATGATTATGTACGTAAAGTATTATGTAATGAAGTGAAAGATAACAATAATGAAAAGTGGAAAGTAAAGAAAGAATGAAAGTCTTGCAAGCGATGAATGGAGGTGCATGACCATGTTGTCGTCAGCTCAACTGTGTGCAGTTTAGCTAACCGGAAGGATGCACACGGGGAGTCTATCCTTGAGATAAACTCGATAGGGGTCTAATCCTTGAGGTTGACCCGAATGATGTCGTGATGCTCACCCCGTTACTGTGTCGGTCTTCGGACATGACGCGGGGGTTTGTTTACAGGCCCCGGCACAGTATCAGTCTACGGACATGAGTCGGGGGTGTTGCAAAATGAAACGGAATCCTTCTCGTGTACTCCGGTACTATGTCAGTCTAAGGACATGAGTCGGGGGTTTGTTTACAGGCCCCGGTAGAGTATCAGTCTTCAGAAATGAGTCGGGGGTATTGCATGAGACAGGATCTAGATAGAAGTGAATGATAATAATAATGAAAGTTCGAAACATACAAAATAAATGAATGAGAAATGAATGATGATAAATGAATAATTATTATCAATGTGTACGTATGATGTATGACCACGATCGAGTGTAAAGTTTTGGTTCCAAAGAAAGTAAAGTATTTTATTTATAAAACTAGAACTCACTCAACGTCGCTGACTTTTTGTATGCATAATACTTGGCAGGTATTTTGTTGATGTTGAGGAGTTGCAGGCATGGATGCATACGCTACTGGGGACGTTTTGAGACTGGCATCCACATTTTGACATGTTATTTTATTTTGATATGTAAACGGTTTATGTAATGAGATAACATGTTTTAATTATTAATGAAAGTTTTTAAATTCCGCTGCAAAAGTAATGTGTGCTCTGAATGTTTTATGCGATGACGGTCCGGTTTGTAAGTGTCCTGGAAACGGGGCCTTACAAGTTGGAATCAGAGCTAAAGTTTAAGTGAATTGGGTAAATATTTTCAAAAATAACCTAATCTTAAACTGAGAATGGGATGAAAGTAAAGGGATGCCGGTCCTAGTAGCTACGTGCCTGCAGGTAAAGGTTTTTGTAAGCTTTTTGTAAATTAATGTTAATCGGTATTATTTGCGCATGTTATGTGGCTTGTGTGCTTTTGTGTGGATTTAGATACTGATGTAGCCAGGATAGGGAATGCTTGGGGGATGAAGAGTAAAGTAAGTGGCTAATCACAGCTGGCCACTATAATTAGGGACTTACTATACTTGACATTAACTGAGCTAATACCTTGATTGACCGTGTTGGTGTTTGAATCTTGCAGTGTTCATAGATGGCTGGTGGTAGATCTTCTAAGGCTTCCCGAGGTGGAGTGCGTGGTGGACGTGGTACTGGAACACGTGCCACAAGGAGAGGGGTTAGGGATATGGAGACTACTCCTATAGGTACCGAGGTTCATCAGCACGAGGACATTGATGAGAGCGCAAATTTGAGGGCCTTAGTGAAAGAGGAGGTGGTTGAGGAGGTTCATCAGGTCATGCAGACACTCTTACCGTCTGTAGTGACCGAAGTTATTCGTGATATGAGGGATGACGAGCAGAAGGAGAAGGAGGAGAATAGGAGAACCACCAGGCGAGGGGGTGAAGCTAGAGGTTCCGGGGATATGGAGCAACCCGATGCGGATATGGTTGTCTCCGATGATGATGAGGAGGCAGTGCCGGGAACTTCTAGGGGATGCAGTTTTGGGGCATTCCAAAGAAGCAGGCCCCCAACGTTTGATGGAAACGGAAGTACTGTGGCTGCTTAGCGTTGGGTGAGAGAAATGGAGGCGGTGCTTGACATCAGCGAGTTTCGTGAGGATCAAAAGGTGAAGTTTGCTACCCCCTCTTTTGTGGATTCAGCCTTATGCTGGTGGGACAATATTGTCCAGGCTGAGGGTACCAGGGTAGTCGGGAGGATGAGGTGGAAGGAACTGAAGAGGTTGGTGATTGAGGAGTTTTGTCCTCATAGGGAGCTGGACAAAGTCGAGAGGGAGTTCTTGCAGCTGGAAGCGGGAACGATGACACACTAGCAGTACACCACAAAGTTTAACGAGATGGAAAGACTGGTGCCGGATCAAGTGACGCCTGTGTCACGGAAGATCAAGAGGTACATCCAAGGTCTGCCAATAGATGTCCGCAGACATCTGGTCGCTGCCCGACCAAGCACATTCTGGTCGGCGGTCGATTTGGCGGGAAAGTTGTACGACGAGCGGGAGACGGTGGCGATGATGGACGAAGAGGAGGAGCGAGGCTATGATGGGAATGGAAGTGGAAGAAGGGGTGATGAAGATGGATTTGAGGCTGGTGGTAAGAAGGTGAGGATAGACGACCGGAGGATGGAAACTGGGGAAGTGAGGGCGTGCAAGAAGTGTGGAAAAGGCCACGAGGGAGAGTGTAAGTGGGGACTGAATGTCTGTTTCCAGTGCGGGAAGGAGGGCCACAGGGCAAGGGATTGCCTTATGGCTAAATGCTACGACTGTGGTGAGACTGGACACATGAGCCGAGACTGCAAGAAGACAAGGGCAGGAAGCTCCGGCGCAAGGAAGGATGGCAGAGGATAAAGGCTGAAGCAGGTGCCCTGACCGAGAGGAGGATGGAGCGGACTTCGACTTGACGTTAGGTACGTTTCTGGTAATTTAAATTGTGCATCTATGCTTCGATTGTGGTGCTAGTTGTAGTTCGTTACTGCTGCCTTGTGTAAATTACATGTTAGGAGTAGGAATATTAAAGAGCCATCGATGTAGAGATTGCTATGGGTGAGTCCACTAGGTTACCTATGCCCTAGAGAATTGAAATATAGAATCGCGAGTGCGCTTGTTCCTGCTAGACTGTTCAGGACAGACTTGGGTGGATAAACCTATCCCTTCAGATGAACTGGCTAGAGTTTGTGAGACAAACACCAAGTGTTGCAAAAATATGGATTGATCAACAGTGCCCGACAAGAGTTCGGTGCCGACCTTCGATGACGGAGTAATGATAAAGACCTCGCCTTGGAAATGGATCCTTCGAATCAGCAAGGAAAGTGGATACCGAGGCATATAGGGTCATTCTACATTTGTGACAACTAACCCGAAACTCACTCGATTACTTTGTGCCAATGCAGTAGATCAGTGATGGAACACTTCACCATGTAACGCAATTTTCGGGAAAAAAATTCTTTCAACATGGGGATAATGTGACATCAGGTAATTTTCCGTTACCAAACTCCGTTAGTTCCGTTAAGTCTTGCATACACGTGTCGTTAGCACACACTAGTTGTCGTTGAACGTTAGTGACTTAATAATAATTAATAATGATAAACAGATAATTATTTAACTAATAATGTTGGTTATTAGTTGTGCTTATGCGATCTAAATATTATTTGTGAATTTTATCGCGTAACGTTGAAACGTGTGTATTTAATTCGTGTATTTTTGTGACTAGTGAAAATAATGCATATGATTATTATTGTTGATTAATAATGTTTATATTAGTAAGTTAAAACCTTTTAACAAGTGTTTAAAAGCTTAGTTTTTATAAAATATAAACAAAGGGGGTTAAGTGTAATTTCTTAAAACTAAAACATAACAAAACCCAAACCCTAATCCCCCACATCTCCTACGGTTTTTGACACACCTCAAACACACACATACACTTCGAATTTCAGCAAGAACAAGTAAGAAAGTCACGGTTTTGGGTCGATTCAAGGATTACAACGCGTTAGAAACATCAAATACAAGCCATTACACGTTTATAGGTTAGATTTTTACAAGTTTTTCATGGTTTTCACTTTGGCCAAAACCCTAGTTCGAATTGGGTGTTGTGGATGTCGATTTTGTGTTGGTTAATGATGTTATGATGTTAGTTAGGTTAGATTGATGCTAGTTAACGTCGATTATGCAAGAAAGTTATGATTTTGATGCGTTGTTCATAGATTACTAATAATAGTAACTTTATTTGCATGAATATGGTGATTTGATGATGAATTGATGTTGTTAATGTGTTAGTGATGATAATTGGGTGTTAGATTGATGATATGAATGCTAGAAATTCAAGAATGAATGTTGTAGTTCATGTCTTACTAAAGATAGTAACTTTTGGCTATGAAGGTTGATGAATTGTGGTAGTTGGATGTTGTTGATCATTTCTAGATGCTATCATGAGTTTGAATTGGTATACTATTGATGAATTCATGAATGTCTTAGGTGCTTGATAGATTTTGGGATGTGCTTTCCCAAAAGGGAAACTTTATTTGCACAAAATCTTGAATATGATGGTTTGAGTATGTTTGTGATGTTAACATCATGTTAGTATGTTCATGGATGATTTCTAAGGTGGTAGAATGTACTATTTGGGTTGTATGAATGTTTAGTTGGTTAGTTATCTGATTTGGCATGTTTGTGGGAATTCACGGTAATGTTGAACATTGTTGGTTTGTGGTTGATCATGGTTGAACATTTTGGATGATATGATTTTTGTTAAATGGTATGTTGATGATCATCATACACGCGTGCAAATCTGAGGCCCCTACTTAGTTGGATTGGCAGGGTTTAGGGTGTGAAGTCGTGAATGGTTTCATATGGCATGCTGTGCATGATTTGATTCTATGTATGATGCATTGGTTGTGTTGCAACTATGTTGAGCATGATAATTGTTTAAGATTCGCTTGACTTGTATGATATCTGGCTGTATGATGATCTAGTCAATACATGTGATTAATGAAGTGTTATATGGAATCAGTTTGTATGTAAATCATGTATGATGTACTGTTATACTTGTTTGAATGGAATTTCACCTATAATGTCACCAACGGGTCAAACGGGTCAACTGGGTCAAATGTGTTATGTTTTCTAAACCCTTGAGTTCTTTGGTTTATAGAGCACTTAGGGTTTCATTATGATTCTGTGTACATGTACTTATGTACTCATGTGGTCTAGGTGACATTTGAGGGTTGTCTATCCACTCTTTCTTGTCAAGTTAAGCCTTGAGTAATTTCTTACGCGCATCAGGTGAGTTCATGCCCCACTCTTTTACATACTCTCTTTTGGGGGAGATAGCATACTGGTTTTACAAATGCTTACTTTATATGAGTTGTGTATAGTATGATATAGTGTTGAATACCATAAAAGTCCTCACACTTTCGGATTGTTAATAATGATGATTAGCGGGAAATCTTGGGTAGTACTACTGGGTCTGACGAGCCCCACCTGTGACTCGAGGTCAAACGGGTGCAAATTTGTCCTAACAAACATTGTCACGACCTGGTATGCCGTGGCAGGAGGCAACAAATGTAACACAGTCAGCTTCAATCATGAAATCACTATGATTATTACTATTTGTTTATAGACTAGCTATCTATTACAATACACTTCTTATATTATGCAACTGTTGTTGATTTATGTTTAACGCAAACTCTTGAACTCACCAACCTTTGTGTTGACTCTTTTAGTATGCTATTCTCAGGTTGAGGTTACCATTGCCTAGGAGCACATTGCACGGGTCAGCATCATGGTGTTATCAGCATGTTATGAAACAATGTTTTCGGGATTATGTTTGTTTAAACTTTATGCTTTGGTTTTGCATAATGCTTAGGCGAGTTTGTTTGCGCAATTTAAATCATGTTACATTGTTTTGGGGTTTTCTGGTTTATTTAACGCTTCCGCATATTTTAAAGTTAAACTCTGATTTTGAATGTTTGTTCATATAGAGTCGTTCTGAGTAACTAATGACTGAGATCCTGGTATGTCACACGCATTGCGGTAAAACCCCGCATGTGGATTTTGAGGGTGTGACAACATTACTGCTCAGAAAGGAGAAGTGGCATACCAACTGGAGCAACCCGACGTGTTAAGTGGGACTCATCCAATGTTCAATGTATCTCGTCTATGAAATAGCTCAATCGAGGAGGAGATGATTGTGCCACTAAAGGACACTATGATGGATGAAAGATTCAACTACGTTAAGCAACTCATGGTCGTTTCTGATGGAAGGAAGTGATGGACTAAGGAGAATGGTGGTTTCACTTGTGCGAGTGCAGTGGAGCCCATAAGGGATCCAAGCCTAAGTGTAAGATCAAGGAAGAGGAGAGACAGCATTACCCATAACTGTTCGAGAAGCTACAGGTTTCGAGGACGAAACCTATATAAGGGGGGTGGACTTGTACCACCCTGAAATTTTATTTAAAAGAAAATGAAAGGAAAAGTATCTAGAAGGAAAAGATAAAGGATACAAGTTGAAGGGGATAAAGTGTACAAAGTACAAAAATTATAATATATTAATAAAATGGGTATGGCCATCCCCTTAAAGGGAGATCTGCTTTTTGGCCCTAGGCCAAAGTAGAAAAAAGGGGAGAAATCGGGTTTTGGAGAAGAAGAGGGAAGGGGAAGCTGCAAAGGTTAGTTTCTTGGGTTTATGTTTGGTTTTAGCTTAGTTTACAGCTTGTAACCAAAGTTCTCTGTGTTTTAGAAGGTTGTTCTCGGGATTTTTGAGGCTGAAATCACAAGTGGAGGTGTTTGGTTTGAAGAGCTGCTTCAAGGTGAGTTTCTAGATCCCCTTTTTACTGGTTTTCTAAGTGTTTGGGGCTGTTATGCATACCAGGCAGAAGGTTTCTAAACCAAACCGTGAGTTTCAGCATGTTGTTCGATTGTGTTCTATTGATGTATGTTTTTAGATGTTTTCCTATGATGTGTATGATGTTTAGTTTGTTCTAAGTGTGTAGTATGATAGATCTATGCCTAGGATGTGTTAGGATGATGATTGGGAGCTGGAAATAGCATAACTTATGTTGCAGGTCTGATGGTTCATCCTCATTTACACTGAGATAATTGCCTAAGTGTTTTGTTCACCCGCATTCACTTTTGTTCACCCGCATTCACTTTTGTTCACCCGCATTTGCAGTTGTTCACCCGCATTTGCCTTACTTCAGCCTAAGTGTTCATCAGCATTTCTTTTGTTCATCTGCATTTGCTATAGTGTCCGCATTTGTTCTATCAGCATTTCTTTGGACCCTTGGATATTTTCTGAAGTCTTTCATCCACAATGTTCTATCCGCATTTGCTACAGTGTTCACCCGCATTTGTTCTTGCTCATCCGCATTTCTTTGGGGACTTAGGTTTCTTTTTCTGGAATTTTGGGAAGTAGAATTTAAGTGCTAAGAAATGATGTTTTGGGGCGGTTTATGCTCATTTATGTTACGTTTGCTTTGTGTGCTGCCATGATGATGTTGTTCCATGCTATGTTTATGTTGTTACTTTACATGGTATGTTGTATGATTATGTACGTAAAGTATTATGTAATGAAGTGAAAGATAACAATAATGAAAAGTGGAACTTAAAGAATGAATGAATGTCTTGCAAGCGATGAATGGAGGTGCACGACCATGTTGTCGTCAGCTCAACTGTGTGCGGTTTAGCTAACCCGAAGGATGCATACGGGGAGTCTATCCTTGAGATAAAATCGATAGGGGTCTAATCCTTGATGTTGACCCGAATGATGTCGTGATGCTCACCCCGGTATTGTGTTGGTCTTCGGACATGACGCGGGGGTTTGTTTACAGGCCCCGGCACAGTATCAGTCTACGGACATGAGTCGGGGGTGTTGCAAATCGAAACGGGATCCTTGTTTCGTACTCCCATACTGTGTCAGTCTTCAGACATGAGTCGGGGGTTTTTTTACAAGCCCGGCATAGTATCAGTCTAAGGACATGAGTCGGGGGTATTGCATGAGACAGGATCTTGATAGAAGTGAAAGATAATAATAATGAAAGTTCGAAACATACGAAATGAACGAATGAGAAATGAACGATGATAAATGAATAATTATTATCAATATGTGCGTATGATGTATGACCACGATCGAGTGTAAAGTTTTGGTTCCAAAGAAAGTAAAGTATTTTATTTATAAAACTAGAACTCACTCAGCGTCGCTGACTTTTTGTATGCATAATAGTTGGCAGGTATTTTGTTGATGCTGAGGAGTTGCAGGCATGGATGCATACGTTACTGGGGACGTTCTGAGACTGGCATCCACATTTTGACATGTTATTGTATTTTGATATGTAAACTATTTATGTAACGAGATAACATATTTTAATTATTAATGAAAGTTTTTAAATTATGCTGCAAAAGTAATGTGTGCTCTGAATGTTTTATGCGATGATGGTCCAGTTTGTAAGTGTTCCGAAAACGGGGCCTTACAATACTGCACTGAGACTATCCATTCCTGCCTTCAAGTTGCTCAAGCAATATATCACCACATGAAATAGATACTTCCAGAATGGAGGTAAATATATCTTCTCCAAAGAAGGGTACAGATGATCATATCCCATTTTCTTCAAATAATCTCTTGCCACATCATCATCATCTAACTTGACTGGCGCATTAGGCTAATCTTCTAATAATAAAACACTGTTAATCACTCCAGCAGTGATAACAATCCTCTTGCCTTCAACTAGGGCAGATATACATGGTTCACCCTGTTCGTCTCTCACATTTACTGCAGTTTGCCAGAACTGATCAACCACATCTGAGTAGATAGTGGGATTAGCAGTAATGGCATGATGAATCTTGGAAGTCTTTAATCCGTCAATCAACGATTTGAACAACGCTTTATCTTCTGGAACATCTCCAAGATAAGTGACTGCATAATGGTTTTTATTAAAAACCACTGAGCTAGCCATCTGAAAAATTACATAAACTTGGATAAGTACATAATGAAATTTTTAGAATTTCAGGCTTAGAAAAAATTCTGAAAAACTTAAAATTCTTGCGCGAAAACTCAAGTTTTCGCATGAATCTGAGTGTTTCATATGGATAATTTTGTTCAATTTTAGTCCATTTGTCCAGCTATAATATCAATGGACGACCACAATGATCAATAATGTCAGGTATGATAACGTTTGAACACTTAGAACTTTTTAGAGTGAAAATAAGAACGTTCTCGTGTGAATGATGCACTTCTCGCACAACTATTGGTTTTATAACCATCTGACTTCTTGTGCGAGAAGAGAAGTCAGAGTTTTCGCACACAATGACTTTTCACTTCTGTGTACTTTTCGCATGTGACTAGTTCAACTAGTCATATCACATTTCGCACCATTTGAACTTCTCGCACACTAGAAGTTCAATTCCATTGAACTTCTAAAAGTTTTCAACTTTTTCAATTTTATTTATTCTGTTAAACCATTTGATTTGTTATGTGTAAAAGTATGTTTAACTAAATGTTTATAATTATCCAAAAACCCTTAATTTTGTGAAATTTTGTAAATCAAAAACAAACTTTAACATAAAACAAATGGATATTTTCTTTATACTTATAACATAAATTTTTGTGATAAATTTTCAAGTATGAGATCGTATTTCTTATGAAATCGATCATTAACATCGTCCAGCTTTATTTAAATAAGACTTGTTATGTTGATTGTCAATAGATTTTGTCCATTTTAAACTTAGACTTCAATATTTACTTGGACATATGTTTTGTGATTTTATCATGTTTAGATTGAGTTATATGAAATCTGTGAATTTCACAATCAAAAATCCTATAGAACTCTTCCAGCTTCAAGACACTTTTGAGAATTCAAGTCACCCCATTTTGTCTTAAACCTTTTACCTCTGATGAGCATTTTCAAAAAAAAAAAATTTTATTATAATATCTATTTAGAGCATAACTAGCCTGAGAAACGTTTTTGAGCGCAGAATATTAACAAGTTTTAGGACTTATTAACTCCCAGTTGGACTTATGTTTTGCCCTCACAAGATGTTTAGGACTTACATGCCAAGTCGGACTTACATGCCAAGTCGGACTTACATGCCCCATCTTTTGATTTTGCCTCCTATGTCAGTACATATCCTCAAAAAGGAAAATATTTACCATCTAGTATGTATGTCTATAACATATCTTTTATTATTGTGCACATTGACATCTTTATTCCTATATGGCCTTTTGGAATTTTTTTGCTCTTTTTGATAAATTCATTTTTTGTTTTTGTCTTTTCTTTTCATATCTTTTTCTTCTTTTGATATTTATATATACATATTTCATATTTCTTCTAAAAGACACTGAATCTGATAGTAACTGGCTTGAGTATGACTAGACTGTAACTCTTAGTCCGTTTTAGCTTAGAATCAGTGTTACCATAAAACTTTGATGAGTAACCCACTTTAGTCATTTTGAGTTTACTTTAAGTGTATCACAGATCATAGAGCTTTTCAGTTTTGGAAGTCAAGCCTATCAACATATCAAACATAATCCAAGTCGGTTTCTTTTATGCCTTAAGATGTAATGAATCAAAATTAAGAAATATACTAACATTTCCTATATATTCTTGAAAAATTTAATTTTCTTAATATGTAAAACAAAATATTTTTACAAATTTTCTTTTACTCCCCTTAAGAAAAAAAATCTTTTTGGAGACATTTTCAAATTTTTTATGAACAAAAATCTTTTTCGATATATTTTTTAATTTTCTCCCCCTAAAATTGTGATTATCTGCAAAGAAAATTACAATTTTAACCAAAATTAATGAAAATATTTTTAAAATGGTTTATGAAAAATTATTAACCAAAGTTAATCATTCCCAGAGATTGGACTAACAAGTCAAATCTGGAATGATCAAAATGCCTTAGTAAACAAATCAGCAATGTTGTCATCTGTTGAGATAGATTTGAAATAAATAAGTTTTCGATCAAAACAATCACGGATAAAGTGCCTGCGAATGTCGATATGTTTTGTATTTGAGTGTTTGATTGGATTCTTCACTATGTTTAACATTGTACTGTTGTCACACAGACTTTTGGTGTCATTAAGGTTAAGGCCATAATCAAGAAGTTATTGCTAAATCCAAACAATATGAGAACAACAACTTGATGCAACCACATATTCAGCCTCTGCAGTGGATGTGGATACCGTCTGCTACTTCTTGCATTGCCAAAAAATCAACCTATTTCCAAGGAATTGAAAGTCACCGGTTGTTGATTTACTGTCCAAGTTACATCCTATATAATCATTGTCAGTATAAGCATAAAACTTGAAATTGGAATGTTTAGGATACCAAAGGCCAAGTGTTGGTTGACCCTTGATGTATTTGAAAATTCAATTGAAAGCTTTCATGTGTAATTCCTTTGGATTACTTTGATAACGTGCACACTGACAAACAGGGGACATGATGTCTGGCCTACTAGCAGTTAGATACATCAGAGATCCAATCATTGATCGATACAAATGCTGATCAACATCTTCACTTGTGAGATCTAGAGTTAAAGTTGGACGAGAAGCCATTGGAGTGGGAGAAATCTTGGAGTCCTGAAATTTATACTTGTCCAGGATACTGTGAACATATTTTTCTTGAATTATCAGTATTCTCTTATCATTTTGTTTAACTTGTATACCCAAGAAAAATGAAATTTCTCCAAGAGAACTCATCTAAAATTTCTTTTTCATCATAGCTTCAAATTCCTTGCACAAATCATCATTGGTAGATCCAATGATAATGTCATCGACATATACTTGAACAATAATCAAATCATCACTAGTCTTTTGTAAGAATAAGGTTTGATCAATAGCACCCAGTGTATAACCATTTGCAAGCAAATGTTCAGTAAGGGTGGCATACCAAACTCGAGGTGCTTGATGTAAGCCATAGAGAGCTTTGTCTAACTTATAAACATAATCTGGATGATCTGAATCTTCAAAACCAGGTGGTTGACAGACATTGGTTTCTTCTTTCATCTCGCCATACAAGAATGCAGTTTTGACATCCATTTAACACACCTTGAAGTTCTTGTATGAAGCATAAGCCAGAAAGATACGTATAGCTTCTAGCCTTCCAACAGGAACATATACTTCTTCATAATCAAGACCTTCAACTTGATAGAATCCTTGAACAACAAGTCTAGCCTTGTTGCGTACAATCACATCTTTTTCATCCATTTTATTTCTGAATTTCCATTTTGTACCAAATGGCAATTGATCACGAGTCAATAATTCAGTGTTTAATTGATCTAATTAAGTGAATTTACATTGTTGTTATTGTGGAATGTGATTACTTTGGTTGTGTTTTGTTTATAGGTGTTCAAAGCCTAAACAAGCTTAATTGGAAGTAATAGAAGCCAAACACAAAACTACAAGGACTAAAGATGTAAACATCAAAAGTTACAAAAAAGGCACAAAATTAGGCATACCGAGGTATAATACGTCGGTCGGCGTATTGGCAGCGTATTTGTGAGGCTAGTTCTTTTTTTATCATCATCAAAACAAGATTGAAGATCCGATGAAGATCATGAGAGGCTAGTTCTTTTTTGATTGCTTTCTGGAATACAATTCTTGTCAAGTGAGACAATTGGTATGTTTGATTAGGTTTTTTTATTGAACAATGGATTAGTGAATGAAGCATTATGTTTGATTGATTTTAAAGGTTTACCTATAAATAAAGTTGTTTGCTTGATTATCAGTTTTAGGTTTCCTTTCATCGTGAGCTCATTAAGAAAAGTAGGCAACGTGATATACGTGAATTGGTAATTTTATGAATGAACGAGTCTTAAAAGATTGTTCCTTTGTTACCACTTTAATCAAAAGCTAAGATATTGAAGTACTATTTCTTACAAGCCCTAATTTAAAAGTATCAATTGTGGATCTTGTGGAATTGGAAACCCGGAAGTGATTGTTTCTTATTATTTAATCAAATTCGTTTCAAAGATTCTTGCTGTTCGCAACTCTGATCATTATTCATTCAAAGTTTCAATCTTTAATTATAAAGTTTGTGTCGTTTAGTTAATAGAGTTACAATTGTTAAACACTTTTCACATATTCCCTGAGGAGACGACCTTACTTACCTTTACACAATAAAGGTAGCCAAGGCCGATATATTAAATTGTTTTTGATCGAGTCTCGACAATCAGATCAGCAACTTACCCTTTGGTAATTCACACAGATGCCATATATTGAGCTTCTTGAATTGCATTAGTTCGTCTTGTATAGCCTCAACCCAACTGTTTTCTCTTAATGCAATCTCAATGTTCTTTGGCACAATTTGAGAAATGAAGCATGAGTACATGCATGTATTTATTATGCCCGATTGACTTCGAGTACAGACACCTTGTGATAACAAACCAATGATTGCTTCAGTTGAATGATTCTTATGAATTCCTAGCTGAGGAATGGTATCTTTAGAAATAACTTCATCTAAATTAGACATATAACAAACTGGTTCTTCAGCATTGTTCCTTTCTTCAGGTTGATACACAATATCTTCCTCTTGAAGAGTATCATTATCAACAGATGAATCTTCAAATGGAACTTGAATTATATCAATCGGATCAATTTGAGTAGAAGAAGAACTTTGATCAGAAACCTATGGAGCTTGTTCAACAACTGAATCAGAATGAGATAAAATAGATTCAGAAGTAGAATGAGGAATAGTTGTGACATTTGAAAACAAAGGTATGTCTGAAGATCTTCCTGTAGCTGAAGATGACATATGGCCAACTTCATTAGTAAGAATATCTTGAATTGATGATGTCAAATGTAGATTAGCTGTAGAAATAACTGATGATTGATTAATTGTTTCAAATAATGAAGCACAATCATATACCCATGAAGATGTTGAACCTGCATCTGTTTTGTTAGACTCATGCCAATCAATATCAAATGACTCAGTTATTTGTTTAGTTCTTTTATTATAAACCCTGTATGCAACTTTATTGGCTGAATATCCAACATAATAACATTCATCAGCTTTTTCATCAAATTTTGATTTAGAATCAGATGTGTTTAACAAAGTACAACAACATCCAAATGTTTTGAAATATTTGACTTTAGGTTTATGTTTGAAAAAGATTTCATAAGGAGTCATATTTTGCTGTTTGTTGATTAACACATGATTCTGAACATAACATGCATTGTTAACAGCTTCAACCCAAAAGAATAACGGTAATTTGGCTGCTGATAACATTGTTCTGGCAGCTTCAATTAATGTTCTATTTCATCTTTCAGCAACTCTATTTTGTTTTGGCATTCATGTAGAACTAAATTGTCTAGATATCCCCTTTGAATCATAAAAGCCATTCAATGTATGATTGTTAGTCTGATTTCCCACTAGAGTTATAAATTTTATCAGCAAGTAAGGTGTTTCATCGTTGGTTGATATAAATCTGGAAAAATCATCAGTAATAACAAACAATATGCATGACGTCCTAAACTCATAATGCTAACAAGATCAAACAAATCCATGTGCAACAGTTGAAGAATTCAGTCAATTTTGGTATGAGCAACTGGTTTATGATGAAGTTTATGTTGTTTCCCATTTGAACATGCAAACAATGTTCAGTAAGTTGAAATTCATTCAATGGTAGGCCTACAACATGATTTCCTCTAACCAACTTGTTCATATTTTTAATGTTTACATGACCAAGACGACAATGTCATAACATTGAATCACTTTCTGAGGCTTTAGACAACAAACAAGAAGCATTTACAAATGAATGTGAACCATTCATGTCAAGTAAATATCTATCTTTGTCTCTCGGTGTTCTCAACAAAATCCATTCATCAGGAATTACAAAGCCAGGTTTTAGAATAAGATATTCTTTATCAGTGAAATACATTGAATATCGTTTGTCATAAATTTGAGTGACACATAGCAAATTATATTTAAGTTCCTCTACAAAACTGACATCCTCAAAGCTTAACACACCATTAGACATTGTACCTTTCTTTGTAATCTTACCATATTTATCTCCTTCAAATATAACATATCCCCCATTGTATGGTTGTATGTTGTTTAACAGAGATATATATTACCAGTCATGTGCCTTGAACAACCACGGTCAACATGCCAAACGCTATTTATTACTTTCCTTGGTTGTTCCTGCACATATGAATAAATTTATTTATGTTTACGAACCTAAGCCGTGGTTGATTTGAGCACTTTGTTTTCATCCAAATATGATACAAACTTGAATATCATATCTCTTTTATCATTGAAAACATCCTTTTCAATAATACTAGGCTCATATTTTGTTTCTTTTATTTTCCACTTTTGAATTGGTTTGATCAGACATGAAACCATTTTCCCTAAAGTGGTCTGAATTGAAGTAGAATTGCTATCATCAATATGTAAAGTTTTCTCGTTTGACTTTTTTTATTTAAATCTGTTTTCATTTGATCATTGCATTTATCAACAAAAGAATTTGACTGATATAAATTCCTTTTGTATTTAGCATTTAAAAAGAATTGTTTTCTATTATTTGAAATTAAATTGTGAAATATTTGTTTCTTTACAATTGATGTTGATGATGACAATTTCTAGCCTTATAATTTGGCTTGCCACATACATAACAACACATTTTATGGTATGTATTTGATACTTGTGTATTTTGCACAAACTGTTTATGATAACTTTCACAGTTATCATAGAATCTGGCCTTAGTATTTCTTTGGCCTTGTGATTCTTTAACGGTCTCTCTTTTCTCTCTTTCATTACAAATTGTTCTAGATGATTCCGGAGGAATTGAGGTATCTTTTCTAGCTATTTGATTTATATCTAAAGCCGATGAGGCATGAACTGTAGCTTTAACCTTTTGAATTGCAGGTACTGGAATGGGACCATTGTCTTTGATACCTGATCTACAAGCTTCTTGTTTCACAGAATTAGCAGTAATTGGATACTTATTCTTAAAGAATCTGGCATTTGTTTCATTAAGAACATGATCTTCTGACAGGATCAGCGATCTAAGTTTGATCAATTAGAGTTGAATTGCAGCGGAATTAGAACAAGAATTAGACAAATATAGCAAGAGCATAATAGATATTCAATGGAACAGTACACGGTTATAGAGAAAGAGGGTTTTCTGCAAAAGGGATAATATCATTCATGCTTCGATATATCAGCCGCTAAGCTTCGCACCTTACAATTAGGTCAACATTCCTTATATAAAGGAATGTGACGTCTGCTGATGTCACTTGATAGTGACATTTAACAGAATTATTACAAACAACTAAAAGTAAGCAAACTACTAAGAATGTTCACAACAACTGAGAAGATCTCAGAGTATGCTAAGTACAAGATGAAACTAAAACTACTGAAACTACAAGTACTGATTACAAGAAACATAAAACTACTAATTACAAAAGAACTGAAAGGAAAATATAACTACTGAAAGGAAACCATCACAACTACTGAAGAGGTCTTCTTCAGCTGTTGTGACAACATCTGAAACTTGGTCTTCAGTCTTTGTCTTCAGCTTTTGTCTTCAGATTTTGTCTTCAGCTCTTTCACTTCAGACTTTGTCTTCAGAACTTGTTATCAGTTGATGTCTTCAGCTGTTGCAGACTACTTCAGTTGTTGTAATGTCTGTGGTACTTAAAGGTTTTTCTGATCAGGCTCATTGGTTCTTTTGGTCCAACAAACTCCCCCTGAACCAATGCAGCCAAAACCTTTAAGCTTATTGAGGTCCCACTTATTCTTGGCAGAAATACTCTCTTGATCAGCTTCAGAGATATCAGATAAGCACAGGCCAGGGAACAGGTTTCAGTAGATGTGAATGTCAAAGGATGGAAGGGAACTCTGTCTTGGGGAACTGGACACAGAGCTGTTATCCCAACCATGAAACCTACTTCCCATTGATGAGTCTATAAGACTCTCTGACGTAGGCCTCAAGGAGAACAACTTGTTCCTCCTTAGTGAGTTCTTCTGCTTCTCCTTCGAAAAGAACTCTGGGCCATAGTACTCTGATAGGTACTTTACTGTCTTTCCATTTTTCAACTCAACAGTTGTTATCTCTCTGTAAGCAAATTCATCTGGGTGAGTCCCTTCTAATAACAACTGGAGTTCATTTTTCTTGATCTCTTCAAGCCTCTTGTATAACAACCCCTTCTTGACCATTTTGTTCTCCATTAGAGTTTGAGGGGTCATCTTTGACTTGTAGGCTCTCTTGAAGTCTTCAAGTATCTCCCAGGGTGAGACTACAATGGCCAACATAATAACAGCATCTATGGTCTTTCTCACTTGGCCATTGTATCTACTTGGTATGGATTTCTTATGAATTCTAGAACTAACCCTGGGGTCTGGCCAAATCCTTACTCTCTCCTTTTGATATTGAAAGGTATGCCTGAGAGCATACAGCCTTTGAGCGTGTTTCTTCATGGCTTGTATAGATGATGACTGAGGAAACTCTTTGTCAACCATCTTCAAAAGTTTCTCATCGTGCTGTTTCTGCTGTTCTTCTTCTTCAATCTTAACTTTCACCATTTGCCTCTGAAAGTCTGGTGTGATCATTTGTTGACTTCTGGGCTCAGGTATTTTTAGAACAGCAGAGATTGGCAGACTGTCTTCTTCATCATCTTCTTCTTCTTCTTCTTCCATCCTCAACACCCTTCTCCTCCTTCTGGGTGCATCATTGGATGTGGTTTGAGGTGGTTTTTGGGGTAAGGGAGTTGGTTTTGAGGGTTGAGTTGGTTTAAGTTTAGGTTTAGGGATTGGTTTGGAGAGTTGTGGGGTTGGTTGTTTTTGAGTGGGAGTTTGGGAAGGCTGATCTAGCATTTTTGTGGTAAGTTTGGCTTTGGAAAGCTTGGCCATATCAGTTCTCTTCCCAGCACCTGCTTCATCTAAGGCTTCGATAATCAACCCCTTATTGAATGCTTCAGAAGCACAGATTCTGGTGGTTATTGCCAGAATACTGTCTCTGGTCCATGATTTAATCTCAATTAATGATCTTCCCAAGTATTTTGCAATAAACCTGATCATTATCTCCAACCTCTCCCTTTCCATCACACTGTAACTGGCCCATCTCTCTTGTATCTCTTTAATCTCCAGCTTTCTGATCTCAGTGTCTAATGTAGCTGTATCAAAGCCCTGTCTGAAGAGTTGGTCTATTATTCTGTCCATTGATCTGCTGTGAGCTTCATCAGCTTCTTTAACCAGATCTTCCAATGATTTCTCTTCATCAGGCTTTTGAGTTTCAGCACTTTTCTTTCTCTTGTATGTGAGCAGCTATTTTTCCTTTTCTCTTGTTGTTTCTCATCTTCCACTCTCTTTCTCTTTCTTTCTTTCACTGCCTTAGACTCCCCCTTTTTGGGTGCATTGGGTTCAGGGGTTTGAATGGCAGAAAGCTTCTTTTGCACAGCATCATCAACAAGTGTTTGTAGATTTAAGGAGATCCTCTCATCAATGGCTTTATGCATAATCTCATTGATGATGGGAGTGATGAGAGGTAAGGAATGTTGAAAGGTAGCAACCATCTGCTCAGAGGGGTTCTGTCCCTGAGAGGTGGTGCCAAAAGCAGTGGCTGGTGGCTCAGTTAAGTGTAGTGGCTGAGTGTTTGGTGAACCTTCAGATGAAGGTGCCATCTGTGGGTTTATTGGGGCAGATGGACTTTGATCCTGAGACATTTTGGCAAGCAGTTCTTTGAGTCTGCTCACCTCAGCCTCAAGGATTGTGTTATGGGCTAAGACATCGAAGAAAAAGCCCAGGTCATCATCAGTCTTTGCTGAATCACCTGACCTCCTGATTGAATCAGGATGTACATGCCCTGAGTGTAGATCAGTTGTAGCATGTGCCCCTTGTTCTTGGTTCTGGGGACTTCCTGCCTCAGGACTGAGTCCTTCATCGGCAGTTGCCTCTGGTGAGGTCTTAGAGATGTTACCAACTGCATCCTGTTCATTTGCTGAATCAGTAGAAGTGGCAGCCTCACCAGATGTTCTAACCTCCTCCTCTACACGGGGAGATTGAACATTATAACCCCTGTGCTGTGGGTTATCAGCAGCATTTTGGTCCTCTTCCTCAGCTGTTGAGGTTCTCCCCATTGTAATTGGTTTCTGGGGAGGAGGAGAGGAATGCAGCTGACTCAGCACTTGTGCAACTATAATGGTTGGGCTTTGAGGGGCGGTTGCATTTGGAGATAGGTTTGAAGCAGATTGCACCCGGGGTGACTGGTGCTCTTCAATGGTAACCTTCTCAATTGAGATAGGTTCCAGCATTGTGGTATCCCCAATTATGGTTGCATCAGGATCCTGTTGAGAGGATGCCTGAGCGGCTAGGGCTGGTGGAGTCTTTGACACTACTGGGGGGTTAGAACCAGTAAGTGTTTCCTGTATTGGTGTTACAGGGGCATCCTCAGGGGACTCATCTCCCTGAGTAGCCTTTTTGGGCTTTTTGGTGTTGGGTTTGGTGGGGACTTTGGATCTGGAAGTGGAGGCTGTGGGTTCCCGCTGCTTGGGTTTAGCAGCCGGGCAGCCCCTTTCAGTGTAGGGTCAGAGTTGTGCCTGGAGTATACTTCAGGCAATACAGCCGGAGCAGGGACTCCAAGGCCAACAAGGCCGTCTGATTTTAGCTGATTTAAAATTATGGCCATGAGAAACCTGGGATATAATATCCATCTGTTTGCCACAGGTTTCAAAGCCAGATCCTTTAGTTCCATGAAAACTATCTCAGAAAAATTTAGATTTTGTCGTTCAAAGATAGAGTATAATACCTGTTGCCATCGGGAGGACATCTGATCCCATGAGGAGGTTTTTGATGCAAGGCAGACATTCACCATGTGGAATATAAGACGTTCAGCATCATGGAAGTGCTTCTTCAGAATGGTGGTAGCACTTAAGTCTCCTTCATACCCGTTATTGATGAAAGACATATCAGTTGTGCCTTTCGGGTATTCTGTGACACAGGTGGCATCATGTAGATTTAGGGTTTGTCGAATGATGTCTGGAGTGATGACCACCTGTTTCTGGTTAACCAACGACTGGAGAGTGATTTGGCTATCATTCTCACCAGTTTGCACAGAGACGTTGGTCCAGAATTGGCTTAGGGAATCGGGGTATATGGTAGGATTCAGAAGAAAAGCGGTTCGGTACTGGGAATCTACCATAAGATCGATGGCATTATCAAATTTGTTCCAAAAGGCCGATTTCGAGAGGTAGGCAACACAGTTGTGTCTGGGTTTGAGTTTCATGGTCGCCATTGTTGAGAGAGTGAAGGACATAAAACGGCTAATGAAACGTTTGAAAGTAGGTTTAGGTATTTATAGGGTAAGAAAAGGCTGATATAAAACGACTGAAAGTGTTGGTGCTGTCATCAGTTGTTTGAAAACAACTGAAGACCTGGTTTTAACTTTCAGAAGTTGTAACAACTGAAGACTTGGTATTAGTCATCAGTAGTTGTGAAACTACTGAAGACATGGTTTTGGCTTCAGGTGTTGTAAACAACTGAAGATTTGGTGTTAGTCATCAGTAGTTGTAAAACTACTGAAGACATGGTTTTGGCTTCAGTTGTATGAAGTGAAACAGCAGTTGTAGAAACAACTGAAGAGAAAAGTTTCTCATCAGCTGTTGTCGTCAATTCTTAGCTCATCAGCTGTTTCATTCTGACCTCAACACTTATCAGACTTTTTGTCTGATTTTCAGACGTTTCATTGGTCATCAGTACTTATCTGTTATACTGACATCAGTAGTTGTAACTACATCAGTAGTTGTAACCACATCAGTTCTTTTCAACAGATAGAGTACTTCAGTACTTTTAAGTAATTTAGTCTTCAGTAGTTATGAAAACTACTGAGGATAAAAGAACTTATCAGTACTTATTTGTGACAATAGTATACGAATGCTCATCAGTACTTGTTGACTGAGATCATCAGTAGTTGTCACTTATTCTAGCTGCAGCATACCAAGCCTTAACACTAGGTTTTGGAAAGTTGAACTGTCCAAAGGCTTAGTAAATATGTCTGCAAGCTCATCAGCACTAGGAACAAACTTTGGATCAATCAGACCTTTTTCAAAACAATCCCTAATAAAATGGTGTCTGATCTCAATATGTTTGGTCCTAGAGTGCTGGACTGGATTCTTGACAATACAAAGAGCTGAAGCACTATCCATTAGTAATGGAGTCTTAGTCTCTGTAATGCCATAATCCAATAATTGATTCTGAAGCCAGAGTACCTGAGATGTACAACTTGCAGCAGCAATGTACTCGGCTTCAGCAGTGGATGTAGCAACAGATGTTTGTTTCTTACTCTGCCAAGAAACCAAACAGTTGCCTAGGAATTGACATCCACCAGAAGTTGATTTTCTAGTTAATTTACACCCTGCATAGTCACTATCAGAAAAAGCAACTAATTTGCAAGAGTGCCCAGTGGAATACCAAAGACCTAGAGATTGAGTACCTTGCAGATATCTAAAGATCCTCTTGACTGCAATCAAATGAGACTCTTTAGGAGCAGCCTGAAATCTAGCACAAACACAAGTTGCAAACATAATATCTGGTCTAGAAGCTGTTAAGTACATCAAGGACCCAATCATACATCTGTAAAGTGTTTCATCAACAGCTTTACCTTTCTGATCTGCATCCAGTTGTGTGGTGCTGCACATGGGAGTAGAACAGGGCTTACAGTTTTGTAAATCAAACTTTTCCAAAAGACTCTTTGTGTATTTTGACTGATGAATGAAAGTTCCATCAGCCTTTTGTTTGATTTGCAAACCTAGAAAGAACTGTAATTCTCCCATGGCACTCATTTCGAATTTTTGTTGCATCAACTTTGTAAATGCATCACACAACTGTGGATCAGAGGATGCAAAAATAATATCATCAACATAAATTTGAACAAGGAGCTTATGCTGACCCACTTTCTTAATGAACAAAGTTTTATCTATGGAGCCTCTAGTGAAATTATTCTGAAGAAGAAAATTTGACAGTGTTTCATACCAGGCTCTAGGAGCTTGTTTCAACCCATAAAGAGCCTTATCAAGTTTATACACCCAATCAGGATGTTTATTATCCTCAAAACCTGGTGGTTGACACACATAAACCTCTTCTTTTATTTTACCATATAAAAATGCACTTTTGACATCCATTTGAAAAACTTTAAGATTGTGGAATGCAGCATAGGCTAAGAACAATCTAATTGCCTCCAGTCTGGCTACAGGGGCAAAGGTTTCATCATAATCAATACCTTCTTCTTGTGAAAACCCCTGGACAACCAGTCTGGCCTTGTTCTTGACAATTTGCCCATTTTCATCTGTTTTATTCCTAAACACCCATTTAGTGCCTATTGCACACTTACCTGGGGGTAGAGGAACCAGTTCCCACACTTGCTGCTTTTTGAACTGAAGAAGCTCAAGCTGCATGGCATCAACCCATCCATTGTCTCTTAATGCAATATGATAGTTCTTTGGCTCTTGCTGACTGATGAAGAGAGCATAGAAGCAGAAGTTGGACAATTGACTTCTAGTTGAGACACCAGCATTGATATCACCAATGATTTGAGACATTGGGTGATTCTTCAGCTCTTGGTACACTATGAGATCTGTGCAAGTGTTTGTAGCACGCTCAGCAGCAACAGATGTTGATCCAGATTCTTGAAACCAAGTATTAGATGGCAAGTCAAATGAAGTAGAGGATTCAAAAATCTCATCAGCATTTGTTGTGGATGGTGCTACTGAAGCTACAGGAACATCAAGTTTAGTAGACTCAGGCAGTTGATCACTAAACTTGAATAGGTGAGTACTGGGATCATCATCAACATCAGTACCACCAGATGGATGACTAGCTGCAGAAGGTGATGAATTCACATGATCTGCAACAGCTGGAGGCTGATAAGGAACATATTGCAGTATGTCCAGATCAAACAACTCCACAGGGTTTTGTGGGATTTTGTCCTTAGGAGATTCATTGAACTTCACATGCAAGGTTTCTTCAACCATCTTTGTTCTGCAGTTGAACACTCTGTAAGCCTTGCAAGTGGATGAATACCCAACAAAATACCCTGCATCCACCTTAGAATCAAACTTTTGGAGTTGATCCTTTGTGTTGAGAATGTAACAAGGACACCCAAATGCTCTGAAGAATGAAATTAGAGGAGCCAAATGATGTAGAACTTCATAAGGAGTCTTCATCAACCTCTGATTCACTAAAGCTCTATTTTGCACATAGCATGCTGTGTTGACAGCTTCAGCCCAAAAGGTCAGTGGCAAACCAGAGTCAGCCAACATGGACCTTGCAGCTTCAATTAGGGTCCTGTTCTTTCTCTCCACTACTCCATTTTGTTCTGGAGTCCTTGGGATGCTATACTGCCTCTTGATTCCTTTTGAAAGGTAGAAATCATCAAGTGTATGGTTTCTAAATTCAGTTCCATTATCACTTCTTATACACTTGACTGATAGGGAATACTGCTTCTCAACATACAACACAAAGTTAATAATTGTCTGAGCAGCCTCATCCTTTGAATGCAAGAAGAAGGTCCATACAAATCTGGAGTAATCATCCACAATTACCAGACAGTATTTCTTCTTTGCCATGCTCATTACTCTCACAGGACCAAAGAGATCCATGTGCAGTAATTGCAAGCAGGCAGTGGACTTTGGTTCTTCTATAGGAGGGAATGAAACTTTGTGTTGTTTTCCTTTTAAACAAGCAGTGCAGGTTTCATCACAGTGGAACTCCTTTATTGGTAGACCTCTCACTAAACTATTGTGGATCAGCTGATTCATGTTTTGAGATTAACATGACCCAGCCTTCTATGCCACAGTTTAGATTCCTGAGGAGAGGCCTTGGAGAACAGGCAAGGATGACCTTTTAAATCAATCTTCTTTGACAAATCCAAGGCATATACTCTTCCTATCCTGTTGGCCTTCAGGAGAGTATGTTCATCCAATACCTTGTCAATCAGCCTCAGAACTTTGGAAGACAGAATCCGGCAGTTCTGGCTTGTGAAAAGTGCAACATGCCCTTTATCACACATCTGACTGACACTCAGTAGATTATACTTGAGATTCTCCACATGGTTAACATCATCAAATCTGATTTCTCCATTTGACACAAATCCTTTCCCGATGATGTAACCCTTAGCATCATTTCCAAATGAGACAAATCCCTTCTTTCCTTGAGAGTAGTCATTAAGAAGAGAACTGCTCCCAGTCATATGCATAGATCCTCCATTGTCTACATACCAGATGCTTCTTTGGCATGCTGAAGAACCCTGCATTTATCATAAGAAACTAGTTAGCTTTAGAGACCCAAACCTTTTTGGTTTTGGGTCTGTTTTCATCAACAGATTTAACCATAACTTGTTTCTTATGATTAACAGCTGATAAAGGTGGAGATGGTGCTGAAATGGATTTCTTAGATTTGGGCTTGGATTTCCTTTTCAGTGGTTTGATCACAGGTGCATCTAGTTGGTTAACTCTCCCCAACAAATGCTGAACCATCATAACAAGTTGTGTCTGATTTGTTGCTAAAGCCTTTCATTTGACACATCAGTACTTGTTTTTGATGAGTTCCTGTGACCCACCATTTCCTCCTTCTTGAAATTCACAGACTTAGTCTGATGTTTATCATGAGGAACACTATCAACTGTTTTCTAATAAACCCCATCCTTCTTTTTGGATTTTGGTGAGGCCTTGGGTTTATCAGTTTGAGATGACTGTGGTAAAAACTTGGTCTCAAACTCATTTTTCATTTTATTAATCTCTTCTTTAATGAGCTTATCTCTGTTGAGTTTGGAACCCTTTTTGTACCAGCATTCATCAGATAGATGATTGAATTTACCACATATTTCACATGGCTTATTCTTCATCTTGGATTGATCAACTGCTGAAGTGGAAACTACTGAAGGTGTGATCTTCAGTACTTTCCTCCTTTCAGTACTTGTGTTAAGTACTGAAGGATCGGTAACAACTGAAGACTTGTTCTTCAGCTGTTCTCTATCCGTCCTGAAAGACCGTATGATAGATTCCTCAGCAGTTGTTAATCCTTTTATTTCAGCAGATTTGAAATGCTTTTCAGATGTTGTGACTTGCCCTTCAGTACTTGGAGTACTTTGAGGGACAACATCTGAATTGCTCAGCTTCATGTGTTTATCAGCATTTAAACCATCAGGCAATTGATTTGCTGAGATCTTAACACTGACTTCATCCTCTAATTTTGTATTATCATTTGAGGATGAATCACATGATGATGTGGTTTGGAAATTACTTTCACCTTCAGATTTTACTATTGATTTTGAAGTAAAATCAGTAGGTGGTGCAGTATGATTGTAACCTATTCCAAACTTCACATTTGAAGCTGTTTGCTTGCTGAGAAGCATTTCAAATCCCTTGCAGGATGTTACCCAGCGGTCACACTCAACTTGGGTAGCTGCAAGTGTCTCTTTGAGACTTCTGTGGTTCTCAAGTATGACCTCTACCTTAGCCTTTTCATCATTAAGTTGGCATTTAAGCTTGTAAATCTCATCATCTTTGTCATTAAGAGCAGACTCATACTCAGCTTTTCTTTTGGAAATAGTTTTCTCAAGCTCAAGATTTTGATTGATTAAAGCTACATTTGCCTCTCTAATAGAGACAAAGGCAGCTATGCATGATTCAGAACATAACTTGGCTTTAGCCTCAGAAGATACCTGGGTTACCTGTGAAGATGATGCATTGGAGCAGGAACCCTCAGTAGACTCCAGGGCCATGAGAGCAAGATTCCCAAAAGGATGTTCACCACCATGTTGACCAGCACCAGCAAATAATTGCTCATTGAAACCAGAAAGATCATCTGGTAAGCTGCTCCAGTCAACAACTCCTGGTGTGAAGAAGCTGTGATGAGGTTGAGATTGTGATGGAGATGGTTGAGGCTCAGGTAGGGCTTGAGGTTGTTGTGCTATAGGAACTTGAACTGGATTTGGCTGTGGCATGTAATAGCAGGGATATGGATATGGCATTGGACCCTGAGGGACAAAATATGCAGGAGATTGAGGTTGTGAGTGATGACCAGAACTAGCAGGATGTTGCCCTTTGTTTTGTGAACTATTGCTTGGAAAGGTCACAAAGGGTGCAGAGGAGTTAGATCCAGTTGATCTACACTCTCTTGCAAAGTGCCCAAGCCTGTGGCATTTGTGACACCTCAACTTACTCTTGTCAAAACCAACTTTGGTTTTGCCAGAGAGTCCTGGAAATTTCCTACCAGTTCTCTTGTAGAACTTTTGAGATCTGATATTGATCAAGGCCATTTGGCTCAAAATATCCATCTCTTCTAAATCATCATCAGCAATACCCTTCAAATCATCCATGATAAAGCATAAATTATCACTATTACACCCAGAATGACTGTCAACACCAACAAATGCATGATCAGAACTGTTTGAAGAGAAATCTATATGCTCATCATAATGGCTTTCTGATCCAGCATATTCTGACTCATGACCGACCAAGGCAGTGTTCCCTGGTACAAAGTCATCAGTGAGCTTTCCTGATGATGCCAGTTTCCTTTTCTGCTCTATCTCTCTTTCAAATGTAAGCAGTTTCCCATGGAGTTGGGTGAGAGATAGGCTATCCAGATTTGCACTGGAGCGTAGGACAATGGTGTATGTGTCCCATCTCTCAGGCAGTGATCTGAGGAATCTGTTGTTCATCTGGCTGTTAGTATACTCATGCTTGACCATTTTCAGCTCAGAGATCAAGCAGGAGAAACGCTCAAACTGTTGAGTCAGTGTCTCACCCTTCCTATGAGAGAATGTCTCATATTGTTGGGCGAGGATTTCTCTGTTGTTTGCTAAGACCTCATCAGTTCCTCCGAATTGTTCCTTCAAAGCATTCCAGAGGTCATGAGCAGTTTCATGATGCATAAGCCCAGAATAGATTTCATTAGGCAGTGCCATGGCCAGAATTCCATGGGCTTTAGCATCAATCTCAAACAGTTTACGATCTTCATCTGAGTATTGCTCCTTCTTCTTCGGAACCATTTGGTTGGTCTCCGGATTGTTCACCATAGGCTTGTGTGGACCGTGAACCACAGATGTCCAACAACCTGAACTGTTAACAGACAGGTGATGGAGCATTCTTCGTTGCCATATGTTATACTCACTCCTAACCAGCATCGGAGGCTTGGTTGAGGAGCCAGTATTGTGAGGGTCATTAGATGGAGTAGTCATTCTCAGATTCAAACCAATTCAATCAAGTTTCAACAGATTTAGCACAAAAACACAACAAACTCAATATGAACCAAGAAGAAACTCAAATTGAATAACCAGAAGCAGCAGAAGATCAATCTCTATAACCAATTCTTGCAAATATGCTAATTCGATCAAACTTTAGATATCGAAATAGCAGTTTCAATGATCAATTGTTAAACCGATCAATGATTAACCTGCTCTGATACCATTTGACAGGATCAGTGATCTAAGTTTGATCAATTAGAGTTGAATTGCAGCGGAATTAGAACAAGAATTAGACAAATATAGCAAGAACACAATAGATATTCAATGGAACAGTACACGGTTATAGAGAAAGGGTTTTCTGCAAAAGGGATAATATCATTCATGCACAAATGCTTCGGTATATCAGCCGCTAAGCTTCGCACCTTACAATTAGGTCAACATTCCTTATATAAAGGAATGTGACGTCTGCTGATGTCACTTGATAGTGACATTTAACAGAATTATTACAAACAACTGAAAGTAAGCAAACTACTAAGAATGTTCACAACAACTGAGAACATCTCAGAGTATGCTAAGTACAAGATGAAACTAAAACTACTGAAACTACAAGTACTGATTACAAGAAACATAAAACTACTGATTACAAAAGAACTGAAAGGAAACCATCACAACTACTGAAGAGGTCTTCTTCAGCTGTTGTGACAACATCTGAAACTTGGTCTTCAGTCTTTGTCTTCAGCTTTTGTCTTCAGACTTTGTCTTCAGACCTTGTTATCAGTTGATGTCTTCAGCTGTTGCAGACTACTTCAGTTGTTGTAATGTCTGTGGGACTTAAAGGTTTTTCTGATCAGGCTCATTGGTTCTTTTGGTCCAACATCTTCCTTATCAATGTTGCCTTTTGAAACAAATCTGTTCTTGAAATCGGTTTTCAAGTCAGATACTGGTGTTGTGGCTTGTTTTCTTTCTAATTTTTTATTTTAGTTTCTTTTGTTTGTTAGACATTTTGAAAAATCATTTATAAAAATGAGAACATCTGAAATTTCATTGATAACTGATGATGAATTACATAAAGATATTTCATTACAACTTTTATTTTCCTGAAAATCTATTTCATCATCACTTTTCCATTCTTTAACCACCCTTCCTGCTTCACACTTTTTACAAAATAATTATCATGATTAATTTTAATTTTAGTTTTATGACAGGGTCAACAGTCAGTGAAACATTGACTGGAGATATTAAGTCTGACTTTGGTTGAAAACCTAATCCATAGGTCTCTTCATTGGGAGTGATAATTGATGAAGGCAAACATGTATAATCATGATTAATAGGTGGTGCAACGTTAGAATAACCAACGCCACCTTTTCAACCATTAATTTTCTGAGTCATTTGAGGCTTGATTATACCTTCAACCATGTTTGAGGACAGCTCAAAATTTTCAACTATTAATTTTGCAGGTAAGAGTTCACAATTAAGTTTGTTTATTTCTAAAGATAGTTCATTGTTACGTGTTGTTAAATATTTTATATTGCACTCTTTATCATGAAGATTCAAATTTGATTGATAAATTGATTTGTTTAACCCTTCTATCATTTCTTTAAAAAATTTCTCGTCAGTTTATATTTACGAGCTTTATATTGAAGTTTTTTAATTTCTAAAATCAAGTGTTCATTGTGAACTCTGTAACTTTGTACCTTTTCTATGCCTGTATTTGAACAAAGATTAGAATGTACCTCATTTGGTCTCTTCTTCCTTTTTCTTCTCTTTAGGTATGACAGTTACCATTAAGGCTTTCAGTATCTTTTCTACTGCTACTTCTGGTGCCGGAGTAATCTTAACAGCATTGTCAATTTTTCCACAAGCAGATGTCGAAGTTTCCTCAACGACAAGCACAGTCTTTTCAACCTTGGCCGGAGTGAACTCAACAACCTTTTCTTTCCCTTCTTCAATATTCTTCTTTTCAATGATGTTTGATTGAGCTGGAGTAAGCTTAATGGCTTTTTCATTAACTTCTTTCCTTCCTTAAAAATTCACCTTCAAATTATATGGAGTAATCTCAACAGCTTTTTCATTAAGCACCACATCAACTTCCACCTCTTCAACTTTCATCTCTTCAACTTTTACCTCTTCATCAAATACTCCATTCATTAGATCATCAGATACAAACTCAGCTAGTACATTTTCACCAACATTTTTTTGACAGTTTGAATTTCTATTAACAAAGCAGTAGACAATTTGATATCTAGAACCTCCATCTGATCGGACCAGTCGTACTCTTCATTAGTCTGAGAAACTAGGGCTTTGTTATTTGATAAACTTGCTTTGTCTCCCTTTGATTCCACTTCCATAGTCACCATCTTCTTTCCATTATTTTCTTGATTAGATCTTCCTTTAGTGCATTCTCTTGCAAAGTTACCAGGCTTGTCACAGTTATAATATCTCAAACTTGATTTGTCAAACCCAATCTTGCTTGAGTTGTTCAGACCAAACATCTTTCTATCGGTTCTTCTCGCAAAATTTTTAGCACGGTATACCACTACAGTCATCTGATACTTAATATCATTCTCTTCAACATCATTAGGATTAACTTGTTGCAAGTCATCAACTAAGATATTGGGTGGACTGAGTCTTCCAGCAGTGAATGCTTCATTACTGCTCATGAAAGTGGTGAATAGAGCTAGATGCTCTTCAGCTATTTGAATGGTTTGCTTGTTAGGGTGAAAGTTTACAACAAATGCTTGTTGTGAAGGTTAAGTGGTTTGACTTTGTGGGTAAATCTGGGTTGTGATTGAGATTGAGCTGGATTATAAAGGTTCTGATTTGAAGCTTGGAATTCAGGCAAGGATGGATCTTTGACATTTGGATGAACATGAGTGGCTAATTATTGTTGTTGGCACAACTGGGAGTAGCTGACATAATAGTTTGGATTACTAGCCATTTTATCATATAAGGCTGATGCTTCGGCTCATATTATATTGATGTAATTAGCAGCTCTCTGCTTGTCATCCATTTCATAAGATTTGATAATTGAGATTAGATCACTGAGGGACAAGGTGAACAAATCCTTGGTTCTCTTTGATGGTAGTGCAATTGTTGTTCCAGTTGTAAGGTAGTGAGTTTGATAGCTTCTTGTTTACTGAGATGCTCTCCAGTGTAATTCCTGAACTTTTCATTTTGTTATCAGCTTTACAAACCTTGACATTTGAGCCTCCAAGGTTTCACCAAGTATGTGATTAAACATATTAAACACTTGGTATAACATGTCCTTTTGACTTTCCCTTATATCCATATTTCCTATAATCTACTCCTCCATCGCATCCCATAAATCTTTTGCCCTCCTAAAATCCTTGAACATCTGAGCAATTTCAGTAGTAAGTGCCATAGTGATGGCAGTATCTCCTTGAACTTCTGAGCAATTTCAGTAGTAAGTGCCATAGTGATGGCAGCATCTGCTTTATCATCAAGCTCCATTTTCTTCAAGTCATCCTTATCCCAGAGGTGTTTAGGTTTTGGCACCAAGTCTCCTTTCTCATTGGTATACACCAGGATATACGAGCCTTGATTGATTGACCGCATCTTCCGGGGTTCGGTGTAAATAACATGATTTCAAAGTGATAAACCCAATCGGGATAGTCTTCTTCGTTGAGAAGTCTAGGAGGTTTTGTGCTCGTTCCAATCTCATTGTCGAGTTTAAGAGTAACAATGATGTACTCTAAGTTTGCCATTTGGAAACTTTGGATTCAAATTTTTTATTTAATTCTTCAAACTTGAAGTTGTCGTGTGAAAGAAAGGGTTCTCGCGTGAATATCTTTGAACAAAACTAATCGCACAAGCATCTCGCACAAACTTTTCGCGCGGATACTTTGTAACTGAATTTTACGAAATGATCAACTTTTCATGTGAAAGGAATCTTTTGTAATAGATTTTCCATCAAACTTTTACGAAACTTAGACTTTTCGCGCGTGTAGATACTTTTCGCGTGCGAAACGTAAGTTTTCACCTGATCAAAATTTCTCAATTTCGACGATTCCTACTTCAAACAATCATCAATTTGTTCAAAAATTAATTGATTAAGCTTCCAATTAGCTATTTAGGTTCAGTTTTGATCCTAACTTTTATTGATTGAATTAAGCTCAATTAATCAAATGAACTTCACCAAATCTTCAATCAACTTCATAACAGCCTTCAACATCTTCATAAATGATCAAAAACAGTAGAATTCAAGTAGATCTTCAACAAAAACCAAATCAAAGCTCAAGAATACTTCAAAAACACTCTTCAATCTTAAAAAACAATCGATCTAGAGCATACCAAGCTCTGATACCAATTGTAAGGATTAGTACAATACAAATAAGATCGATCTCGTGACGAGAATATGGAATGTTAATATCATGGAATAAGATTTAAATGTAAATGACAAACATGAATGTAAATAAACTTCTCAATTCTATTGCTCTCTGACTTTGAAAGTGTTACAAATGAGTATGAAATAAGGAAAGTACAAAAGCTCTCTAAATTACATCACAAAACATCTATTTATACTAAACTAAGAAGTTCTAGCACAGTTCTCACATGACTTCCTAGTTCTCGCGCGAGATATAGTTTTTGCGTGGCAACTTCAGGTTCTCGTGCGACTTGATCTTTATAATCTTGATTTGATTTTCCGAGCCTCTAGGTTCAATCCCTACAAAGAACAAACATATGTTTGCCACATATGCTTTGCTTCTTGTTTTGACACCAACATCAATATTGCCAATGACATTCCCAACTGGATGCTCTTTATGAATTCTTAGTCCAGAGATCACTTGGAGTTGTTGAGATAGATCTAAGTTGGAGAGTTTATTTTAGGAAGTTCAGTAGATGGACCAGTGAAAGTGACCAGATTAACTACCGAATTGACTTCTTATTCAGTATTTTCCATATTTATTTCCTTATTAGGTGTTTGCCTAGTACCATAGTGCTCATGAGACTCCTAATCTGACGAGTCATCATGATTATGTGATTGTTGATCTATAACAGTTGTTGTACTAGCATCCACATCTGTTGATTCTGGGTGGATAGGATCTACAGTTGATCAAATGTACCTGAAGGCAGGTGGTAGATCAACTCTGTAATCTTCAATACTTATGGTTTGTTGTTTTGCTGATCTTTCAATTGAATCTCCTGAAACATTGTCAAGCAAATGGCTAAACGAATTTATGAATCCATTTAGATCAAACATCTAATTTGGCTTGTTTTCTACACTAATGAGGAATTCTCATTAAATATAATATTTTTTGATTCCTCAAAGGTGTGGTCAACTTTTTTGTATACTCTGTAAGCTTTAGCTTGTGAGAAGTATCCTACAAAGAGCCCATCTACTGATTTCTCAACAAATTTGGATAAGTGATCTTTGATATTTGGAAGACCTTTTGGAGTCAGACAACACCCTGTTATAGTAAGTTTGGAGTCAGAAAACATGGTCCTTGCAACCTTAATAAGTGTCATATTTCTCCTCTCAGTAACTTCGTTTTGCTGAGGAGTTATAGGAGCGCTATAGTGTCTAACCTTAATAAGTGTCATATTTCTCCTCTCAGTAACTTCGTTTTGCTGAGGAGTTATAGGAGCGCTATAGTGTCTAGAAATAACTTTAGATTTACAAAAGGAATAAAGAGTGATGTTTTTAAATTCGATACCTTGGTCACACCAAATAATTTTAACCTTTTGATCAATCTGGATCTTAATTTTAACAACAAATGAGTTTATAATTCTAGCAGTTTCATCCTTAGTTTCTAAAAAGAAAACTCAAGTTAATCTTGTAAAATCATTATTATTACCAAGGCAATATGATTTTCTTCCCAAACTCTTTACCCCTATTGACCAAACAAGTCCATATGTAACAGATCTAAAGGCGTTGATCTATGAAGAGGATGATGATACCAAAAACTCAAGAATTCAACACTAGACTGCTACTGCTACTGATGAGCTGCTCATCGACTGCTACTGATTAGCACTAAACTCCATAAGCTACTGATCAATTATTACACAAGACAAGACTACTTGTACCGACGACTGCTATGTTTTCCCTTTTGGAGACAACATAGTACTAAAGCTACCTAACTCTGATGTGCCGATTGTCTATCTTGCTATACATTCTGAACTTAAAATAACTTATTGTTATTGTTCAGATTTCATAGTGTAAAGTCCTCACACTTGTATAGTAGAGGCAAGCTTTGTTAAGCCACTAGGTTCATATACCAATTGTATCATTTGTACTCAAAATATTAATCAAATGAATACTTGAAAGAACAACTTGTGTATTTTATCTTTACTCAAAGTATTTGTTTTTGCTAGTAAGTTGTTAACTTAGATTCCACATTTGTTAACTTCTGATCAAAGGAGAAGTTTTGTTAATCCATAACCTCAATCCAACAAGTGGTATCGAAGCTTTGGCTCTTGATTTGCTTGAAGTTTTCTTTCAACGGATCACTTGTTTCTTCTTTCAATCACACTATCAAACAAAACATTTCTTCATACCCCTCTATTCTTTCAAAATGACTGTTGTAGCCATCACAAGTAAACATGACTTAGAGAGTGGAACTCAGACCAAACCTGACATGTTTACACCACATGACTATGATACCTGGAAAACACAAATAGAGGATTTTATAAGGAATCTAGACATGAGACTCTGGCTCTCTATTCTGAATAGACCATATGTCCCCATGGTCCAAGCTGCTAGTGAAAGTGGAGTCATGATTCCTAAAGATCCCGCAAAATATTAAGATGAAGATCTAAAGAAGATGGATATGAATTCGAAGGTTCTATGGCCGATCAGAATGAGCATACCAAACAACATCATGCATAGCCTCAAGAAATTCACAACTACTCAGAAGTTGTGGGAAGCATTGAACGCTAGATTTGTAGGAACAGAGGATATGAAAGAAAACAAAAGAGTTCGAGAACTTTGGTTTCATAAGGAGAGAAACCATGACTGCTATATATCTCACATATGTTGATCTACTAGACTTTCTCAATGAAGCTGGAATAAAGATAGAGAATAATAATGTTCTCAGAAAATTCATGAAATCCCTACCAAAGAGATGGACGGGTTACACTGTGTCCATCAGAAGAACTAAATATTTAAAGACAATAACTCTTGAGGAGTTATACGGCATCCTCAGTGCTTGTTAGATAAAGATGGATGCAAATGAAGAATCACTCAGTAGATCTTTAAACCTCTCAAAGTCATCAGTTCTCATGGCACCTATTCATGAGCATGTTCACTATCACTCCCACTCCCAAGTTTATCAAACTCCTATGGTGACTCATCAAGTACCGATGATCACTCATCCTGAATCTCCAACTGCCAAATCTCAATCATCACCATCATTCGGCAGATGGAATCAGTAGGCCTCACCATCCTTTTTACACACATATCCCTCAAACTCTACCTTTGTTAGTGAACAAGCTAACTTCTTTCAACTCTTTAAAGAAGATCTGGAGTGCATTCATTCAGATGATCTTGAGCAAATGGACATCAACTATCATATAGCCATGATGTCCTTCAGGGCCAAGTAGTTTCAACAAAGAACTGGAGGAAATTTCTGAGGTAGAGAAGATTGGGTTTTGGGTTTGACAAGAGCAAACTAAAATGCTTCAACTGCAACCAACTGCGGCACTTTTCCTAAAAATGCAAAGCACCAAAGTTAAACCCATCTCATCCAAGATCATCAAAACTTCCATAACACTCAGCTCATAAAAGTCCCTCTATTTCATCCAGCCCAAGAAAAATAGTAGTTGTGGCCTCAAGAGAAAAGGTGATTGATTGAAGCTTCCAAGTAGAAGATGTTACTCCCATCAACAATGCATTGATGGCCGGAAGCTCAACCTCCTCACCTCAGGTAACTTGTACAGAAATCAAAATTTTGGATCTTATAAAGGATGTTGAATCAATCAATCTTTTTAAAATTGATTTTAAGAAAAATGATCAGGCTCAAAAAGAAAAGATAATAGAGCTAGAACAGAGTGTTTCACAACTAAAACATGAGAAAACCAATCTAGAGACCCAAATTAATGATTTCCTGAGCAGATTGAAATCAGCATAATATGATTTAGCTATAGAAAAAACAGGTGCTTATAAATACAATGTTCAAACTAAAAAGTTTGAAAAATTACTTGCCTTTACTGAAAACTCCCAAAAGTTGTATTAAACCAAGACAGGTTTAGGGTATAAATATGTAGAACCACCAACGACATACACTCCCACATATACCCCTAAGTGCAACCTTGAGATAAAGAAGCAAGTATCTGCCAAACCCACCTATACAAGGGCATCTGTTGAAAAGATTGAGTCAACAAAGAAGGAATAGAAAGAGAGAATAGTTGAGCAAGTAGATGAAGAGGAAGAATAAAGAGAAAAAAGAGGAGGAAGAAAGGGAGAAGAAGAGGAAAGAACTCAATGCAAAAGCAAAGAAGACTGTGATTCGGAAAATAGAGTTTGTAAAAGAAAAGCCATCTTCTAAAGTCAACGAGCTGCCTGCTGAGTCAAACCTCTCCATCAAGACAAAGCTTCAATCAAAGCATAACTGCAATAAGAAGATTCATAACAGAAGTTTCTATGCAGGAACCTCAAACTCTTTGAAATAAGACCCCACCCGTATATTCAAAAGTCCATTTCTAATGCAGTAGAAATCCATAACAAGAGGTTCCCAAAGAAGGAGATAGAACTAACCACCCGTGTTGATCACAAGATAACTAAAAGAAGAGGTGGAACTGAGGGAAACAAGAATGAAGAGATGAAAAAGGAGACACAAGAGATTAAGCAGATGATGAAGTCAACAAAGAAGCAAATAAAGATCACATGCCTCATGTGTGGAGAAGACAGTCACTTTGCAAAAGACTGTAAATACAATCCTCTAGATCACTCCATCAAACATCCCAAAAAACCTAAACCATCAAGGAACTCTACAGCTGCCAAATAACCATAAAAAAGAAACAATGGTGGTCACAAAACTATTCAGAAGTCAAGTCCCTCACGTGCTGATTCCAAGGAAAAGCATGCACCTCTAAAGGATCTGTCGAACAAGTCAGCAGCTAGAGACTTGAAGAAGAAGGAGATTTCTGAGAACTCTTCACCATCTCCAAAAGCTGCAGAAGGTCATCATAAGAAGGTTGATGTCAAAGTGTCAGGCAAAGTCAAAAGAAAAATCTGGAAACTAAAGACATCTACCAAATCCTTAGATGACCCAAAACCATAAAGAAACCCCTAAGCACTTACCATTAATATACGATTGCTGAAAATTGGAAGACCTAAGACTAGACAAGCTTGGGTCCCCACTCATCACTAATAAATTTTTTTATGTGCAGGGTCATCCGCAAACCAAAACTTACTTATGGATTGTGGATAGTGACTCCTCCCGGCATATGATAGGTGGCAGATCATGCCTGCTAAATCTAAAACCATATGATGGTGTATTTGTTTCCTTTTAAAGTGATACAAAAGGGGGATACATTACTGGCAAGGACACAATTAGCAATGGCAAGGTATGCCTTGACATGGTGAACTATGTGAAAAAGTTAAATTGTAATCTACTGAGCGTGTCTCAGATGTGTGATCAAAAACAAAATACTGTTTTCACAGAACATGAATGTATTGTCTTATCTTCAGGATTTGAAATTTCAAATGACAAAATACTTTTAATAGCTCCTAGAAAGGACAAACATGCAGAATGCATCACATTCAGGAAATGTGTCATGTTTTATTTCCAAAGCTTCTCTAAATCAATCCTCATTTTGACACAAATATTAGCACATGTAAATATCAAAATGAATAAACTAGTTTGGAAGGAGTTTGCATCTGCTGACCACTGTGTTGTCTATCAAAAAGGAAAGCAACACAAATCATCTCAAATGTCTAAAGAGTTGAATTCAGTCACAACTCCTTTCATCTGTTACACATGAACTTATTTAGGCCAACTGTAAAGATTTTGGGAAGAAAATCATATTGCTTGATAATAATAAATGATTTTACAAGATTTACTTGGCTTTTCTTTTTAAAAACTAAGGATGAAACTTTTGAAATTTTAAAATCATTTATTATCAAAATTAAGAACCAAATTGATCAAAAAGTTAAAAATTAGATGTGATCAGGGAACTGAATTCAAACATCACGCCCTTGATTCTTTTTGTGATTCCAAAGGTATTGCAAGGCAATATAGTGCTCCTAGAACTCAACAGCCAAACAGAGTTGTTGGAAGGAGAAATAAGACACTTATTGAAGCTGCAAGGACCATGTTGTCGGACTCCAAACTTTCTATAATATTCTGGGCTGAAGACGTCAGCACTACGTGCTATGTTCAGAATAGGGTGTTGATAGTCAAGACACATGGAAAAACCTCTTATGAATTGTGGCATAAGAGAAGACCATTCGTAGGGTTTCTAAGACTTTTTGTATGTATATACACCCTACTAAATACCAAAGATCATTTATCCAAGTATGTTATGAAATTAGTAGATGGGTTCTTTATAGGATACTCATCACAAGCTAAGCCTTATAGAGTATACAACAAAGTTGATCACACTATTGAAGAATTTGAAAATGTCATATTTAATGAACATTCCACAAATGGTGTTGGCACTACTCCAAGTTGAATGTTTGATCTTGATGGATTCATAAATGCATTTAACCATTTAATTGAGAATGTTTCTAGAGACTCTCTCATAGATCAGCAGACATACAAGTCCTAAGTACTAGAAACCTCAGAGTTGATCTACCACAAGGTCCAGTCATAATTGGTCTTCTGCTGATACAGCTCAGCCATGTTCAATAAAAGCAGATGCCATTACCACAAAAAATGTGGGTCGACCATTAGTTGCATTATAACTCATCATATAAGGAGTCTCATAATCATTACGGTATGAGACAATCTCTTGACAAGGAGCCGAATATGATAAATGCTAAGGATAGAGCCAATTTGGTAGTTGAACCATTCAATCCATCTATCGAACTTCCTGAAACAAAATTTTCCAACTTGGATCTATCTCAACAACTCCAAGTAATCCCAAGACTAAGAATTCATAAAGAGCATCTAGTTGAGAATTTCATTGGCAATGTAGATGTTGGTGTCAAGACAAGAATCAGGGTGAATGAAGCAAATATCTATTTGTTTTCATGCTTTCATTCTCAACTAGAACCAAGGAAAGTAGATGAGGCATTCAGAGATAACAGCTAGGTAGAAGCTATGCAAAAAGAGTTTCTACAATTTACTAGACAGAAGGTTTGAAAACTATATGCACTCCTAAAGGAAAGACTGCAATAGGGACCAAATGGGTGTTCAGGAATAAGAAGGATGATAGGGGCATTATTAACAAGAACAAAGCCAGACTTATGGTATAAGGATACACAAAAGAAGAAGAGATAATTATGAAGAAGTCTTTGCTCCTGTGGCAAGGCTTGAAGAAATTAGAAATTTTCTAGCATTTGTTGCCTCCAAAGACTTCAAGGTGTTTCAGATGGATATCAAGAGTGCATTCCTCTATGGTGAGATTGATGAAGAGGTTTATGTCTGCCAACCTCCTACTTTTGAGGATCCCAAGTATCGAGATCATGTATGGAAAGTTAATAAAGCCCTTTATGGTCTTCATCAAGCTCCAAGGGAATGATATGAGACACTCTCTAGCTCTCTCCTGTAAAATGGATACATAAGGGGATCCATAGATAAAACTCTCTTTATCAAGAAGTTGATTTTGATATTATCTTAGTGCAAGTGTATGTTGATGATATCATCTTTGGGTCAACAAATAAGAGCTTGTGGAAAGCTTTTGAAAGTCTCAAGAAGTTAAAATTTGAGATGAGTTTAATGGGAGAACTCACTTTCTTTCTAGGGTTGCAAGTGAAACAAACCTCTGATGTCATTTTCATAAATCAATCTAAGTTTGTATAAGAGATCTTAGTAAGACTTCAAGCTACTTATACCAAGATTTCAAAAACCCCTATGTCTAATAAAGGTTTATTAACTCCTGATCTTAAGGGAGAAGCAGTTGATCAACAGTAGTACAGAACCATCATTGGATCTCCCATGTATCATACAGCCAACGGATCTCCCATGTATCTTACAGCCAACAAACCAGATATCATGTTTGCTACATGCTTGTGCTCAAGACTCCAAGCTGCTCCAAAGGTCTCCCATGTATCTTACAGCCAACAAACCAGATATCATGTTTGCTACATGCTTGTGCTCAAGACTCCAAGCTGCTCCAAAGGTGTCATATCAAATGGCTGCCAAGAGAATTTTGAAGTATCTTAAAGGGGAATCTAAGTTGGGATTATAGTACCCTAAGAGTGCTGACTTCAATCTCTATAGATATACAGATAGTGACTATGGAGGATGAAACATCAACAAGAAGTTCACCTCAGGAGTATGTCAATTTCTAAGGGGAATATTGGTTTCATGGCAATGAATGAAGCAAACCTATGTCTATACATCAACTACTAAAGCAGAGTATATTCGATGCATCTAGTTGTTGTGCTCAATTGTTGTGGATCCAAACTCAACTTAGAGATTATAGAGTAACCTTCATGGTCACTCCAATTCATATTGAAAATAACAGTCCCATCTCAATCATCAATAATCCTATTCAGCATTAAAAGACAAAGCACGTTGACATGAGGAATCATTTCATTAGAGATTGTGTTGGAAAAGAAAATCATTAAAATAATTAAAGTCCACACAAATGAACAATATATAGATCTTTTCACAAAGACTTTTGATGAAACAAGATTTTAAATACCTTGTATCTGTTATTGGGATAATAAACTTTGAATAACTAAATGATTTATATAATAATATCTTATAAAAGTGTGAAGAAATGCTTGGTAAAACTGGGAATCTACCAAAACTCGTCAATCGATAGGTAATAGAGTATCGCCAAATATGGGAAATCAACATATATGTGTCTGCCGAATATCACAAATCAGTAGACGAATGGGTAAAATAGGACATATGTCAAATGGGGCAATTCGGAAGATAGGATGGTCTCGTTACATTTCTTTTGAAAAAGAGCCGGTAGGTCCCAATTTTATCTTGCGATACGTAGTAGAGCCATAGTAGTTTGCAAGAAAATTCTGTTCCATCATCAGACGCCGTTGGATTTTATTGTTACGGTAGTAAAAAAAATTTAGAAAATAACATTATTTTATATTATCCAAAACTGTTAAAATCTAAGTTTTCCCATCATTGTCATCTTCAATCTTCATCCAAAAGCAAATTCTCTCAAACCTCTTCAATCTTTTAAACCATACCAACAATCATTCATCTTTCCATGGCTGCTCAAACCCTAGAATTTAGACCGAGTCATAATATCACCGCATCACTATAACCCATTGGTTATCATGTATATTATCTGGTTCTTATGTTCCTATGCAATAACGATTATGCTTTTGCAATCTCTACAGACCCGGTGATATGTGAGACACACATCCGGGAATTCTGGAATACATGTTTCATTCAAAGGGAACATGGAACAAAAGTCCTCACTAAAATGGTGCAAGGACTGAAGATCACTGTCTACTATGCAAAAATTCCACAACATCTGAAGTTGAATGACACAGACGGTAAATCATCTTCTTTAAAGAAGTGGTAAGTTTCACTTTCAAGGAGATAGGATATGAAGGACCCCTCCTAATATCACCTTCTCCAAATCAAGGAATATCACAATTGGAGAATCATCCTTCATATCTTTCTACACTGCTTGTCAAACAAGTCAAGAGGATGAGGTCAAGTACCATTGGACTTAGCAAGGGCTATCCATGGTCTTGTCAAATAGTAGAGTTACGATTTTTGAAACTTTATTTTTCAAAATCTTTGCAAAACTATAATTGTTGTTTGCTAAATTTAAGTTTTTAATGTACCCTAGATTCATTCAATTGATTTTAAAGAAGAATTGTGTAATAAACTTAAAATTGGAGGAATTGTTTTTGCTTAGGAACTTTAAACAAAGCCATATTTTCAAAGCTCAAGGCTACTCCAAAATCTTTTTCTGGAAAAGTAACGCCCCTATTCACACACATGCTTGAGGTCACTAAGACTCAGGGTGACAACATGGCAACAATTGCTGATCCAACACCTTCCACCTCAAACCCAAAAGCACAAAAACAAAAGTGAATCCCTGCATCTTCTACTGAGAAGATGCAGGCCCCCAAAGCTCCTTCTATCAAAAAGGAAAGGCTGGAAACAAGGGTCCTAGTCAAGTCAAAGGTGTCAACCACAACTAAACAAAGCTCAAAGAAGAAGGATTTTCTGCATTTTTTTGAGCAAACCCAAGCCAAATCTATTAGCCCGCAATTAGAGTCCCAACACTCTATTGAGCAAACCAAAAGAGATACCCACATTACTGAGATAACATTTAAGGGAGAAGCCTCATTAGGAACTAGTTCACATACTGAGCCATTTCTAATACCCCGGATGAAGACGTCCATACTGCACTTTAGCATAATCCACTATCTTCCCCTTACCATACACTACAGACAGTGGAGACTAATATGTTGGTAGAAACATCTAACCCACATCATTTATCCCAAGATATTGATCCTAGGGAGGAAGCGATAAATATGGAAAAGGTTATCTCTACTGCTTATCTTTAAATTAATCAGCAGGACAGAGAGAACATCCTTAAGACCTTAACCTAGGCAACTCACCTTGAGAATGTCTCTTTGGAGTCATTCCTTGAGGAGAGAAAACTAGGGGGCCAAGAAACCACATCTGGTGGTGAGGGTGCTGAGGCTCGGCCTAGGACCTCATCTCCTAAAGATTCCACACTTATGGACGAGGGAAGTATGAAACAAATTCATGAATTAATGGCCCATAACCTTGATCTTGCTCGAAAACTCAATGCCATACAAGATGAAAATTGCAAGGCTTCATGGTTATGTTGAACAAACCATAGTTCTCGAATTTGAGAACAGTCCATTGAAATCTTTGGCAGATAGAGTCATTGAGGTGGAAGCTTAGCTCAGGACTCTCCAATAACAAGCTGCCATGAGTGTCTACCCTAGAACAACAACTTACATCTCTTAAGCAAGCTGCAGCAAGGGCAATGGATCTTGGACATAAAGTTGAACACCTTTAAGAGACCATTGACCTTCAACAATATATCATCCTAAGCCATTAACTCTTAGCACCATAACAACCTTTAGATGTGCCTTCCTTTACTCACTTAGTGTCATCTAGAATCTTTTATGATGCTACCAAAAAGGGGGAAGATAAGTCCAAAGAAACTGAAGATATTCTCGAGAGATTGGCTGACCAAGTTGTAAAAGCTGCACAGTTAATCTTTTTCTATTCTAAATGAATGAGCTTCTAGATAGGTATAGCTATGATATTTTAGAAGAGAAGGAGATGGAGGCTAAGAGGATAATGAGGAGGATGAACCATAATGTTCAACTTGGGAAGAGGAGAATGGCAATGATGAAATGATCCAACACTTCTTCCTTGCTCTCTCTTAAAACATAGAGATCTGATAAGGAATCTTCAAAGAGAGTGCTTGTGCTTGGACTTGAAGCCTCTCCCAATGCATCTGCTAAAAAAGAAGCACCATTACTAAGAGTACTATTAAAAGCAGCTGAAGTGCTAAACAAATCAGCTTCTGATGAAACTGCCAAAAGTACTAGACAAGAGGCTTCCTCATACAAAATGGTGGTTTACAAAATAGAGACCAGACCATGGAAGATGACATGGAAGGCATGGAATGACTCTTGAAGAAGAACCAGCTCAACTACATAAACAACAAAAGACAAACCTGAATCTGAACTCCAAAAATCAGCTAAGGTGATATTTGGTCAAATGAATGTTGAAACTGAAACCCCATTTAACTCTAAGGTGAATGTGGAAACAGATGGCTTAGAAGTCACTAAGGATGTTAAGAGAGTTCAAACCACTACCGATGATCCCAAGTCAGCTAGTGAGGCATCAGATGTAAGTACTAGACCTTTAACAGTTAGACCTACTTCAATCTCTACCTCTCACAAAGGTAAGTGACCTATGATTGCTGAAGAAGAAGTTAAGACTGAGTCATACAAAATGAAGGCCAGATTTATGATGATAAAAAAGCTAGAGCTGTTTCCACGCAAGGTTGAAGAAGATATTATGGAACTGAAGGTATGCAGAGCTCAAGAATTTTCCATTAAGAAGAACATCATTGCCTTGATAAAAAATGCAAAGGAATCGAGAGCTACAACAATTGTAATAAAAGAATTCAGGTGGTGAATCCAATAGAACAACATCAAAAGCTCTACCTAAACAAAAGGCTAAAGTTGTTAAAAGGGTGCCATCTAAGTTATCCAGGCCATCTGCCGAAAGCACCCAAAGGACAACCACTCAGCAAGCTCCAAAAAATACAGCTGTCGAATCCAAACCTATGGGCTCCACTCAAAAGTAAGAAAAGAAATATCAAGAAAAATGTCTCCTAGCATCTCAACTTGAGTTGAAAGGATTCAAATTTGATGAGGTCATGGAGTGGAGCACTTTTAAGATTAAATCCAAATTTATAGTTGAAACTAGTGCTGAGATGGAAAGATTAACTAAGTTGGCTATAAGAAAATATGCTGACTCAAAGAGAAAACAAGTAGAAAAACTTCAGCAAGAGCCAGTGATAAGCAACAAATGACGATGTTCCTCAAGTACTATAGTTTTTCTGGTAGACAAGTAGGACCAATGAGTATGTCATCTCTTGATCTGAATATCAAAGTAATCAGACAAAAAGTTATAGTTGGAGAGCTCCTAAAGTTTGAAGAAACTAGGGAGTAATGGGAAAGACAACATGTCAAAACAAAGAAATTCACTCAAAGGTCTTCCCATCTACCGACTGAGCCTCAGTATCCTAGAAGACTCTAAATCAACAACCTATGATGACAGTCAATCCATGTCCTCAATCCTTGCAAAGAAGAAGATAGCACCTAAAAGAATTGTAATGTAAGGATTGTTAACCCAGAAGTAGAGGAGAAGATAATTAAAGGAACCAAGGTCTTGGTTGTTGGGTACCTCTCTCAGATGAAGAAATTTGCTGTCAAGAGGGCAAATAGAGTGATCATGTACTATGATCATGAAAATGAGGTACTTGATCTACCCCTTGACATTCTAAAACAAATTGTTGAGTACTTCAGCATCGTTAGATTTAAGAATGATAAATCCAAAGTACTACTTGAAAAAGTACTATCAAAGCTGATGCTGGTGAAGAGATCTCAGAAACTCCTCTGTTAGCTTATGATCTAATAGTGAAGTGGGATATGATCTGAAGAAAAATACCTACTTCATAACCAAATCAGCAACTGTGAGAGTAGCTTACTAAAGAAACCAACTGGTATGCTTCAATCGGTTTTAGATAGCTAACTTAACTAAACTAAGGTTAAGGAATCAAAGAAATGATTCAGAGGCAAGGGAGGTAGAGAAGGTACTGATGAGGATTTACAAATCTCATCTAGAATTATTAAAGTAGGCTTCAGATCAAAAAAATAAGACATAAGAGTCTTAAACTACTAAAGTCACACTATATGCCAAAACTACCCCCAGCAGTCAACCACAATCAACTCCTAGTACTCGACTTGCTCAAATAGTTGAGCATGGATCTCCATCAGTCCAACAAGCTCCTGAAATACCTAATCATCATGTTCAAAGCCAATTTGATGATTTAACAGATAAAGTAATCATAACCAGTGTTGTTGAAAGAATCAGATATGGCTTAGATCATCCAGACCAAGAAGAAGAACTCTCAGAATATAAGAAAGAGTGAGACTTAGAGGATGATGATGATACAACCATCATCAAATAGGATTATGACTTGAAAACAGAAAGGTTCATTATAAAAAGAAAGAACAAGTCAAAAACCTTTTTTCTATCTAAGCTAAAAGTTCTGGGTCTCAGCTTTGAAGACTTGAAAAGAATGTTTAACTTAATCTCAGAATATAAAGGTATGCAAGACAAGAACAAATCCATGGCTACTATTCTGAGAATAAAATATGAAAACAACGCTGAGCAAGGTGAAGACAAAGAAGAAGATGTTCTACATATGACTCCTTTAAGTATTCATGACCCAATTATACATTGGAGTTACAATCCCTCAACCAATACTTTCTAACATATGCTAGCACCGCCAAAGTAGAAGTCAAAGAATATGGTCTCTTCAGACTATCTCGGCACAACATGAGAGACTTAGTTAATCTTCCTCTTGAAAACCCCTTAAGAGATAGAAGATTGTACATGTATGATCTACTACTAATCAGGATGCTAGAGGGATGAAGATAGAGTTTTAGAAGCATCATCCTAGGGGGGAATTTAATGATCTATGAAGAGATGAAGCTACTGAAAACTCAAGGATTCATACTGGCTACTAACTACTTTTGCCAAGTGCTGAATCAACTGTCGAATCACATATGCTGAATGCCTACCGATTAGTATATGCTGTACAATTCGCAATCAGCATTTAATAGATAAGCTAGTGATCCACTGCTGTTGAGCAGCACTAACATCCATGAGCTTCTGATCAACTGTTACATAAGACCAGACTGTCTGTACTAACGGCTATTGTGTTCTATCTTTTGGAGACAGCATAGTACTAAAGCTACCTAATTCTGATGAACCGATTGTCTGTCTTGCTATACATTCTAAACATAGAATCGTTTATTCTTATTGTTTAGATTTTATAGTATAAAGTCCTCACACTTGTATAGTAGAGGCAAGCTTTGTTAAGCCACTTGGTTCATCTGCCAATTGTATCATTTGTACTCAAAAGAATAATCAAATGAATACTTTGAAAGAACAACTTGTGTATTTTATCTTTACTTAAAGTGTTTGTGTTTGCTAGTAAGTTATTAACTTAAATTCCATATTTGTTAACTTCTAATTAAAGAATAAGTCTTATTAATCCATAACCTTGATCCAACAAAAAGATTTGTGATAAAATTCAATTCCTTGGACTTATGAGAAGCTCTGTGTTGCTTTCCCTTTTGACAAGCAACACAGTGATCAGCACATGCAAATTCTTTGTTCGGTAGTCCTATGACTAACACATTTCAAACTAGTTTATTCATGTTATTAAGATTTACATGATATTCTGTGTGAAAGGTAGAATTGATTCATTAAAGCTTTTGAAATGAAGCATTATACATTTCCTGAAGGTGATGCATTCCGCATGTTAAGCATGTACATATTGTCTCTCCCAGTAGCTCTTAAAAGTATTTTATCATTTGGTATAACAAAATCAAGAGATAGAACAATACATTCATGCTCTGTGAAGAGAACGTTATGCTTTTTATCGTACAATTGAGATACACTCAGCAGATTATAGTTCAACTCCTTTACATAATTTACCTTATCAAGGCTTACCTTTCTATTGCTGACTATCCCTCTACTAGTAATGTATCATTCTCTTCCATCACTTCAAAATGCAATAGATCCACCATCATATGGTTCAAGGTTCAACGGGCATGATCTATTATATGTCATGTGCCAAGAGCATCTTCCATTCACAATCTACAAGTTTTCTTTGGTCTACGGATGTTCCTACACATGAATAATTTGGTTAGTAATGAATGCGGACCGAAGCCTACTTAGTCTAAGGCCTTCCAGATTTCAGTAATTATTTTCCAATTTTAAGTACTGAAGGCTTGATTTCAAGTTTTGGGTCATTTAAGGTCTTATCAAATTCGGTAGATGTCTTTGGTCTTATGGCTTTCCTTTTAACTTTGGAATTGTTTGATGCTTTGACATCATCTCTTCCTTGATGACCTTTTGAAGCTTTTGAAGATGGTGAGGCTTTCTTCTTTTGTGGTTTTATAGCAGCTGAATTGTTCGGCAGATTCCTCAGAGGTGCAAAAATTTTCTTATGGTCAGCACTTGAGTATAAACAACTCTAAGAGAACCATCTCTTTTTTAGATGGTTAATCAATAGCTACATGTCTCTTTGAGGATCTTGCTTTGTTGAGTTGGTTGACAAATTGAGCCAAGGGGTTAATTTTCAATCATTTGCAAAATGATTGTTTTCCCCACACATTAGGCACATGGTCTTGATCTGCTTCCTAGTCAACTCAATCTTCTTCTTTAGTTCTTTTAAATCCTTCTTCATCTCCTCTCTCTTCCCATTATATATCAGCTCATGATCAATGAAGTCTTTAGATATCACCTTCTTGCTTGAAGGCTTCTTCTGTTGATTTTCTTCACTCTTTTTCATCTTTCCATACATATTTTTGTTAAGCTTGTAGGTAATATGTGTGGTAAGATCAATTTTCTTCTATGGGAATTGCTTTTTGTGGGTCTTTATAGCTTTAAAAGTAAACCTTTGAACATACAGTTGTGGCCTTTCTTTAGGATAATTTTAGGTTCCCACACAATAGTTCCCGTTGTGTTTCTTTTTGTTGCAGCAGTTGATTTTAGCAGATAAGTTTTTCTTGACAAACTTCACCTCCTGAATCATATTCTTCTTTTTCCTTCTCTGGACTTCCTCTCTCTTCTTCTTCTCCTCTTCCACTTCTTTCACTCCAACTTCTCCTTTTTTTTCATCTTCATTAGTTCATCCTTTTCAGCAGCTGGTTTTATATAGATTGGATCAACCAATACTTGCTCCCCCAGGTTATATTTGGGAGTATATTCTAGAGTGTAGATGTAGGGATTGAACCTAGAGGCTCAGGAAATCAAACGAATATATTAAAGATCAACAAGTCATGTGAGTACTTTTGATCCGCGTGAGAACCTACTTCTCGTGTGAGAATTTTATGCGTTTAGCATAAATAGATTGCTTTTGATGTAATTATGTAGATTTTCTGATTTGTGCAAAACTTGTGTAGTTTTGAATCAGAGAGCAATAGAAATCGAAGTTTATTTACATGTGTTGCTTGAATCTTGTTCATATTGTTCTTTAATCATTCGAGTTACTATTCTATGAGCGATTACATTCCGCATTCTCCTTAGGAGATTGATCTGTATTAAAGTTGAAGGTCCTTACAGTAGAAAACTGGTGGTTCTACAGCATTGCACCCTAATCCTATGTTAGTTTGATAAAGCTTTTAGGAGTTTACAGTAAAGGCAAGATTTTTCAAACATTTAAATTTGAACATTATACTTATTAGCATATGCTTTAGCTATTGCTAAATCATATTGGGTTGATTTTAATCTGTTCAAAAGATCATCAATCTGGGTCTCCAAGTTTGTTTGTTCATGTTTTAATTGTAAAACAATCTTCTCTAGTTCTTTTTTTTTGAGCTTGTTCGGTTTTATTAAAATCAATTTTAATAATGTTGATTGATTCTACATCATTCATGAAATCTAGATTGTGACTTCTGTACATGTTTACTTTAGCAATGCACTTAGGTGTACAGCATGGTTCAGAGGTTACCTGGGGTGAATAGGTAAGCTTCTGGGCATCAGTTCATTATTAATAGGAGTGATATATTCTACTTGAAAGCTCCAGTCTATCACCTCTTCTCCTGAAGCTACAGTTGTCGTTTGTCTTTGATTCACAGAAGTAGAGGGGCTTTGGAAGGTTGTAGATGATTTGAAGTTTGATGAGCTTGAGGGAAATGATTGCTTTGCATTCTTTGCTAAAGTATCCTAACTCATTGCAGTTGAAACACTTTACTTTACTCTTGTCAAATCCAAATCCTGGTCTTCTTTGCCTTTGAAACATTTTTTTGGTTCTTAATTAAAACTATATAGTCCTTAAAGAGATCATGACAATTTGGTAGCTGATGTCCATTTATTCAAGATTATTCAGGTGAATTCATTCAAGATCTTCTTCTGAGTGTTGGAAGAAGTTGTCTTGCTTACTAACAAACGCTGAGCTGGAAGAGTAGTTTGGTGAAAAGGATAATGAGGGCTGCTGATTCCATCTGCTGAAAGATGGTGAAGACTGTGATTTGGCAGTTGGAGATTCTGGATAGGTGATCATATGTAATTGATGTGTCACCATTGGAACTTTGTATGCTTGAGGGTGAAAGGGTTCTTGAATGGGTTTCGTAAGTGCTGATGACTTTCAGGAGTTTGATGATCTACCAAGTGATTCTTCATCAGCATCCATCTCCATCTGATAGGCACTTAGAATGCCATACAACTCCTCAAGAGACATTTTTTTCAAATTTTCAATTCTTCTTATGGACACAGTGTACACTGTCTATGTCTTCGGCAGTGAGCTTAAGAATTTTTTGAAAATATCACTGTTTTCCATTTTCAACCTAGCCTCATTGAGAGAGTCTAGCAGTTCAACATATCTGAGATATGTAGCAGTCATGGTTTCTCCCCTCGTGAAACCAAATTTTTCAAACTTTTTCTTTAAGGATATCTCTTTTGTTTTCCTTCATGTCTTCAATCCCTTCAAATTTGGCCTTCAATGCTTCTCATAACTTCTAAGTAGTTGTAAACTTCTTGAATCCATGAATGATGTTGTAGGGTACACTTATCCTAATTAGCCACAAAGCTTTTGAGTCTACATCCATCTTCTTTAGATCTTCAATTGAGTAGTTCGTAAGGTCTTTGGGGTTCATGGTTCCTTCTTCACAGGCAGCTTGGACCATAGGGACAAATAGGTCATTCAAGATTAAAAGGCATAGTCTCGGATCTTAATTCCTTAGAAAATCTTCCATTCTGATTTCCCAAGTATCATAATCATATGAAGTAAACATAGGGGGTTTGGTTTGAGTTCCATTTTCCAAGTCATGCTTACTTGAAATGGCTACATTAGTCATTATGAAAAGATAAGGATATGAATGAATAAGGTGTTTGAAAAGTGATCAAAAGAAACAAGTGATTTATTGGAAGGCTACTTTAAGAAAATCAAGAGCCTAAGCTCTAATACCACTTGTTGAATTGCGTTTTAAATTAACAAGACTTTTCTAGTGATCGGCATATGACAAATGCATAATCTAAGTCTAATGTTTACTAACAAACACAAATACTTTGAGTAAAAGTAATAAAATCAGAGATTCATTCAAACTATTCAGTTGATTAACTTTTCTAATTACAATGAGTAAAAACAGCAGATAACAAGTGGGCAAACAAGTTAACCTCAAAACGATACAAGTATAGGTATTTATACTAAGAAAGCTAAACATTTAGAATAAATCACTTTACATCTATTCTAGGTTCAGAATAACATATGTACAACGTAGACAGGCAATCGGCTCTTTATTCAATACAATGTTGTTCCCAAAAGGCGGAACATTGTAGCCACTAGGATTCTTTGGTACATACATTCTTGTCTAGTGTAACAGTCAATCAGCAGCTCGTCAAGTTGAGTGCCGATTTGCAGTAGTTCAGCACTTGACAAATTTCAGCAGTTGCAAGTGGGTGCTGAACTTGAAGTTTTCGGTAGCTTCATCTTTTCATGGTTCAACAGTTTATAGTATGCATACTAGCCCCAAAATACATAAAACAAGTAGAAATTAGGATATAGAACTCACCTTATTACGTACAACTAGAGGAAAACCCTAAAACAAAAGTATGAACCAAGATCTACATAACCATACATAAATGTGCCAACTTAATCTATCAAAACGGTGTATAAACACCCAATAAACACAAATCTAGCCTAGATCTATCATATTACACATAAAAGTGGGTACCTTTGCTTGAACCTTTGACTTTCTCCCTCTAGAAGTATAGCTTTCTCACTCTAGCTCCCTATGCTCGCAAGAAGCATGCATGAGGCGGCTACCCTTTTTATTTGTTGAGGTTTTAGGGTGTTGGACTTTCATTTATCCATCTTTAGTCCTTTCAAAACTATGAAGCGTCCCTTCTTTATTATCTAACCGAGTTTTATAAAATTCGGGGTGACACAATTTCATAAGCTCGTGTATAAAGAATGTAATATCATGTCTCATGATATTATGAGATACTGTAGTTCACCGATTACCCTTAAGTATAGTACTTCTAGACCAACTACTTATTCATTCTCTATTGTGGGCGGTAAAGATCCTTGTGTAAGTATAGCGGCAGTACAATTATCGATGTATTTAGCTAGATAAAAAATATTCATATTAAAATATATTTACATCTCCCGAACTACAAGTCAATAAATAATTACGTTGTATCGAGCTCTATAATTACATCCCTCTATAAGTTTGACATTTTATCTCGATGATGTTCAAATCATTACTTTAAACTACAATTATAATGAAGATGAAGAATGAAAAGAAGATGAAGAATGAAAATTTGATATATAATGCACAAATCTATAACACATATACTTAGAGGTTTAGGCCGAGTAATATTGAAGTTGTGACAAGTTGTTTAAAATTCTCTCTTAGGTAGCTCAACGGTTTCTCTTAATAATATTCAACTTATTGTTTATTATAATGACCCTTAGGTAGAGAAATTTTGATAAAGACACATATTTGATTTTATCAAATTTATACTAATATTTTTTATTTTTTTTATTAAATCGATTGTATCACATACGAGAGATCTCTTAAGATTTACTAATATTTCAAGGTATTGCTTTAAGCTTTAGATATTTTTAACCTTTTATGGATTTTCTGGCGCATGCAACTTTCAAGTTTCTTATGGAAGTATGCAATTACGACATATAGGTAAGGTAGACTATGCATATTAGGGCTATGCATCTAATACATGGAAATATATATTTTCTTATAATCAATTTTTATATTTAAGAAAAATCATTATGCTAAAAGTTGTTTCTTGCATATAATCTAATTCTTTTCATTTCCTTTTAATTAAAGACACCCAATTATCAATCTGTTGGTTGTTGCCTCTGGTCGTCGGACTACATGTTCGAAAAACATTTCACTTGTCAAGCGAGTCTAGTTAAGAATGTAAGGCATCTTGCCTTACTGGCAAGTAATATTTGTGTATATGCTTTCGTAGAGTTCAATTGGATATAAAACTTTAAGTGGTAACCATTCATCAATTATAAGTTCCATTGTAATGAGTATTGGAAATAACTGGGTCCGACGTAACAATTTGGGAGATCAAGTCACTGTTTGGAGCCAACCATCAGCGGTAACTATAACCAGTAGTCAGTTTTGAGTTTGTTCTAAGGGTTATACTACTGATGTAATTAAATAACTGTAGATAGTTATTATCTGACAATTTATACGCTTTTTCATAAATAGTTAAGTTGTGATTGTTTCATAGCGATATAAGAAGTCTTTGGCTTGTTTAACATACAAGAATTAGAATTCCTTTTTTATTTGATAACAGATTCTCGTTTTGTTGAACTTTCTGTCTTATTTAATTAAGACTTTAATACAACAAAATACTATAAACTGATAGTGAGATTACATACCAACAAATAGAACTATGTAAATGGGAGATTAGGAGATGTAAAATTAGAAAAATAAAATAAAATAAAATTACGAATAAATGTTTCAAAAAGATACACATATTTATTAGATTTTTATAAAAGAAATTGTCATAGCAATGGTAGCTACACAATAAAACTATTAAGAATGTCTATATTTTTCACCTTCATTATCTATAATTTTGAATCAAAAAGAAAATGTTACTTATACTCAAAAAACAGTTAGATGGTAAGTGGTGTATCCTTAACTAAATAATTGTGCTTTCCAAGATGCAAGATGTAATGGTATTATCCTTTAAAATTCTATGCGTTGATATTAAAAAATTTAAAAATAATTAACTAGTTGCGATTTTTTGGAAGTAGGCAACAAGAAAATTGTGAAAAATTCTCGAGTTGACAATTTCTATACTTCATTAGTAAGTCTAACGACACCATGAGAGAAACATATAGAGTCAAACAAAAACAAAAACAAAGGAAAAGACAACAAAAAGTCCCATAAACAAAAAGTCCCATACTCCCATACATGCAACCATAAATATAAAAAAGAGATGAATATTAGTGTTATGGCAGATGACAATATATGTTACCTCCATATCCTTTTTCCATTGGGATGACAAACTTAAAAGAGAAAAAAAAACATGAAAACATACAGACACACACAAAAACAAATACAACCACTTATGGTAATAATAAATTAATGAATTTATGAATCCATTTGAATGATAGTCGCCGACTCAAATAATATTAGAAATCTTTACTTGTACGGAATCCTGGTTTAGAAATATAAAGACAAATACTTTTTAATTGTCGCTTTTAACACTTTTATGAAAATAATTAAAGTATTTAAACAATTTTCCAAAATAAACATTTAAAAAGTTAACTTACTTAGAAAATAAACATCGAGCATTCAACGCCTACAAAATGAATATGTACTTTGAGCGAAGTTACTCCCCACCTGACAACCTTTGTGAGAAAACGCCCTTGATATGAACGCCTCGGATGCTTGGTACGTGTACTAGTGAAAACGAGTAAAAACGAGATTGTGAAACATTGTTTGCGTGACATCGCCATCCGGCCATATGGCAACAAGTGTTTCAACATTACCGTCCTCTAAGACATAATGCTTTGGTGGAAACGCATAGAGATACCACTGTCCCCGGCTACGTTCTAAGAATTTTATATAGCTTTTTATTGAATATTTATAAACTAAAAACAATAAAATTCTTATACAACCATATATTGTATCTACCTTAAACAAGACTAGATTCAAATAATGTTTATCTATCTTTGTCTAGTAATAGCTTATGTCCATATCCAGAGAAAAAAAAAGTACTCTTAAAATAATTCTTAAATTAGGAAAATATTTCATTTGATGATAGATAATACAATAAAGGATGCTAATGGAATCTTTTATGAAATGTGGGTGTGGTGTAGTTGGAATATTTTTAGTCTGTCTCCTCCGATCCTCCTCAAACTTCTATGAATATTCAAATTTCATGGAAAACAACATGTATGAGTATTTGTGTAAATGGGAAAATTGTCAAAGCAGGTTCAACCAATGAGTTACAATATGCATGCTTATTCATTATAATAAATAATACATGTTGTATGCATTAAAGACAACCCCAAGATGCGGGAAGGAAAATGTTAGGAAAAAGAGGACATGTATGTGATGGCGAAATTTCAAATTGATCAACTCGTAATTGGTGTTTGATTTAAAATATTAAACCAAAGTAGGTAGATGTAGTTTTGTACTTTTGTGTATAATAGAATAGAATACTATATATGTATATATGTGTGGGAACTTTGTGATTACAAGTGTGTGACGCATGAATGGTGCATTTAAGTTGCCTAGATCTAGCACGTAATTAAATACCTCTGCTAACGTTCTAAAATGCAGGTATCGCAATTTTAGGGTTTAATGCAGGACCATAAATAAGACGAGAACCGTGAGAGTCAATCTAAAATATTCAATTATTGTTACAAAATAAACAAAAAATTTATGGTTGCAAAATTTTAAATTACTTTACTCTCTAATTAGTTAGTTTATTTACCTTCTCTCATCTACATTTTTTCTTCCACAGCAAGTTTTATACATATATATAAATTAGACAATTAGATCATTATAGTCGATCTATAATGTATATAATATACTAGCTTTAGTTACCCGTGTAATAGTATGGAGATTTAATTATTAAATAACATAAAAATAAAATAAAATCAAGTGTGATATATACTAAATAAGACATAACAACTTTTGATTATAAGGTCACAAATAAACAAAAACATACTTGTAAACTACATTTGTAGTAATATTAGTAGGTTTACATTCATTATCTGAAGATAAGAGCTTCAATCCATATTTACTCTTAAGTTGTAGTAATATGACATAAAGCTGATCATGCATAAAAATATGTTCTTTTATGTTTAAACCTACACTTGACAGAGATCGACCTTAACTTTAGTTTATTGTCATAGCAAAATATACATTAAAAGAAAACTGTCTTCTTTTAGACTTAAAAGGAATACTTTGTACATGTCAAATCATGAGCTAGATATTGAAAGGGTGTGAGAATATTAGTATGAAGAAATTAAGATTTGAATAATATACACTGAAAAGTTATGTGCTATAATTAGATTAATTTCAAATTATTTTGACCTTGTAATCAAATATAAAGATATAATATTAAACCATGCTATAAATGTCATAAGATCCCTGATTAGTTGTTGATTATTATTTATTTGATATTAATTTTAGTAAACCCGTGTATTATACGGGTTGAAAAAATAAAATATTAAATATAATAAAAATTTATGAAGTATAAAAATTTAAAATAAGATATGATTAAAATTACATATAAGTAATAACTATTAGTAATAAAATATTAATATCAATTTTTAAATTTTATTTTAAACTTTTTTCTCAAAAAAAGTTAAACATTTTTTTTCCAAAACAAACCGTACTAAAAATATTATTTTATTAAAAAATTATTATAACTCCTAATTTTAATTATTTTTAGTTTATAAAAATTTACTTTTTAAAAATACCAATTTTAAAATATTTTATATTTTAAAAAAAGTTAAATGTTTTAGAGAAAAAAATTAATTGTATAAAAATTGTTTTCTAAATATAAAATTAATAAAAAGACATCTTTTTTAATTTATTAAAAAAATTAATCTAAAAAAGAATTAAAAATATATAATATTTTTTAATTTAGATAATTATTTAAGAGGAGAGAGAGGCGAGAAAAATAAACTTAGGGGGCCTAAAAATGTGTCATGTGTCCCCCTAAGTTACTATTTTAGTATTATATATAGATAAATGCATATAATTTGTGTGTATATTTTCATTTTATATCATATAAACATTATGAATTGCAATAGTAATGTTGGAATTTTAGATAAATAAATAAAATATTAGTTCCCTCAATTCTTTTATTTATGGTGTTGTATCAAATTATAATACGTATGTATATGTGTGTATGCAGGACCGGGTAAAGGTGCCTAACACAATCAGTTTCACAATGAGGAGAGACTTGGAACACTTAACAGTTCAAATAGGAAACCGGGTTTGATTATGAGGATATTAAGAACACAAGTAAATAATGAGACAGAACAAGCAACAATAACACAGAAATATGATTTTCAAGGAGTGTTGTATATTACTCTCAAGTTCTATTACAAGTGTTACAAAGCATACATCAATTTACAAGAACCTGAGACTCTTTATACTACATCCTACAACCGTCAATACTTAGAAAGACAGTTGGAATTAACTAATCTAGACAACAAGATAAATCTAAAGTCAAAAGGCAAATTCTCTTTTGACTAGTGACTATGACATGCCATAGCTCATATCTTTTTCTATTACAAAAAGGTTTACAGGTACAAAAGTAGAAAGTTACTGACAAAGACCTTAATCTACAGTTTACAAAAGCATGGACTTTTCACCAACTCATACAAGTTGGTGAGTCTTCAGAGTTGTAGCGGAAAGTATGTCAGCTTTATGTAAAGTAGATCAGAGAAAGCATGTCTTTCTATGTCTTCGGAAGAAATCTGTCTTCACAACAAAATGGCTTCGGAAGACTTTGTCTCTAAAGCTTCGGAAGACTTCATCTTTGGATTCGGAAGATTTGGACTTTGGTTTCGGAAGATTTTACACTTAGAGTATTTTCTGATGTAGTGTGTAAAACTTTTGAAGCACTTCTACCTTTGTACGTCCAGTGCATGCATGCAGGAAGACCTTTGGTTGTTTTGGCTTCTTTAGTTGCATCAGCCTTATAATCTTTTTATATTACCTTACAAACTCCCCCTAGACTGATGCTACCAAAACAAAAAAGTACTTCAGATGTTGATAGTCCTCATTAGGATCAAGACCAAGCCTTTCTTCATCATCTGGTCAGTATCCTTCAGACTTTCATGGTATCTTCTCATGTCATAGAGATTATGTAGAGGAAGATCAAGCATGTCTTGCCAGAAGTAGATATCTTGACCTCCTTGATCTCTGATGACATACCATCTGTCCAGATTGGTAGCAAAACTCTAAGACAAGATGGGTCTTTCAATGGCAAGAGGCTCTACTTGAATAGGAGTTGGTTGAGCAGCCTCTTCATGCACTTCCTCAGGATGCTCTGACTCATCCTGAGGTGTGGAAGTGGATGCCTTGGTTTTCTTCTTCTTTGAAACACTTTTCCTAGCCATCCTTTTCTTCTTCTTTGAAGTTTTCAACTGAGATGACTGGTCTTCAGCACCAGATTGTTCTGTTGTGTCCCTCTCAGTTGGGATCTCTTCTCTCACGGGTTCAGATGGAGAGAGAGGAGAACCCTGCTACGAATCAGAAGATGAAGTTAGCTGAGATGCAGCTTTAGGATCAGGTTGTGTTGTCTCAGGGGGTTCAACCTTCACCTCAACTTCAGGATGAGCTAGACTTGGTGGAGAATGCAAATCTACAAGCTCTCCCCTTTTGATCTTCTGCTTGATCACTCTTATATGCTCATCCGTGGTGGATAGAGACATAGGACCAAGCCTCCTTCCGGAGAATCCATACAGCTTCAAGAAGCTCATCATGCTTTGTCTATCTTCAGACTTCTTTTGGCTTTTGTAGATGATCGCCCTTGACCTTGCAGCTTCTTCCCTTAACTTTCTCTTAGCAGCTTTCTTTTCTTTTGTGGCTTGTTCCTCCAACTGCTTGAGATATTCAAACTCTATGTACTCAAAGGATAAGGGAAGAAGTGCAGCTGCCAGATAGAGTCTTGTGGCACTCAGGTAGTTGATCATATTCATTCTTTCAGCTTCTCTATCTACCTGAGGTTGTGCATCTGCCGCAGTCTCTGTCTCAGGACTTTCTTGAACTGGGGAGAGGACAGGAGCATGTTTGTAGAGCCTTTTCAGTCTCCTTTCTTCCTTAATCTTAAGGAGCAATGCTGCATCCTCTGCCTCCCTCCTCTCCTTTAACAGCTAAGTGTCAGCCAGCTCATTCAACTCTTCTAAGGGGAGAGATATGAGTTCATCAACATTATAGTTCCTCGTCCCCAGGTAGTTTAGCCTGGCTGCCCTCAACTCATCATCTTGAGTGTTTGGCCTGGGGGCAGCTCGGATAGCAGCTTGCATGATGCTTGAGGACCTTCCTGAACTCTCTCCCCTTAGCTTCCTCTTTCTCTCTCTCTTCTCCTCCTCTAAGTCCTCAGAGGTCATTTTCCTCTTCCCTTTGTCATGCACAGGCCTTGGTGACTCAGGGTGGAGAGAGCTTTGGCCTTCATTGCTTGGTTCAACAGTCAAGCTGTGGCCAGAGAGAGGTTGTGGAGCCCCATCACCAGCTGGTGCTTCACTGAGGGTACCGGGTGAAGAAGGAGATCTTGTCTCAAGGTTCACAATTTCAACCTTTGGGCCTTCAGTCAAGGTTTTCCCTTTGAAGCTAATCTTGGGGTCCACCTCAACATCTAGTTGACCAAAGATCTCACCTGCTATCCTCTATCTATATAATCTTGATCTCATCTTAAACTCTTCTAGTACCCTTTCTTGTATCTAGTCTGCTAGTCTTCCAGCTTGTTTGTTTTGGCTTGGGTTGACAAGTGGAATATCAACCAGATTTATGCACTCATAGAAACTCAGGTTTGAAAAGTTGAAAGTTTCTTGTTGACCCTGAGTTCTAAAGATGATGAGAGCTCTTCTTTCTATGTCATACCTCCATCCTATGATTGGGTTCTTAGAGTGAGGAGACGGGGTAGACATGGCTTTGGGTATACCTTCCTCAAATAGACTTTAAATTAGAGAGTCTACATCCATGTAGACTTGAGGAGGTTGCTGAGTATGGACTATTGCAAGAGAGGGTGATGAATCCTCTATGTCTATACTCTTATAAGAACTCCCAGGTTCTATGACTGTTTGGACTTTCTCCCCCTTTTTGATGGAATCACCTTCTTGCATAAGTGAGCTGGGGGTTGAGTCTGTCACATTCTCAGGTTCTTGTGGACCTGGTTGAGTTTGTCTTGGTGGTCTCTCAGCTAGTTGGCCCTTGAGATCGGTGATCTCAAGTTGCTGGTCATTGACCCTTCTTTCTAAGACAGTCACCTGAGATTCCATGTGACTTATCTTTGAGACTAAATAGGTGCATGTTTGAGTTAGTTTTTGTATCTTTAGTTTCAGACTCCCCTCATCTTCATCAGAAGAATCACGCGAGGATGAGAGATATGGACCAAGTCCTCCTCCTTATCACCAGCATATTGTTTGTGGCTGCTGGATTTCCTCTGCCTTATGACACCTTTAAAAGAAGTGTTAAAAGGCCGGGTTGCCATGGTTGAGGTCTTAAAGATGTAATCACTTGCTGAAGTGAGAGCCTATTCCATATGAATCTCCTGAACAGGTTCAGGGAGATCAACCTCAGTGATAGGTGAATGATTTAGGATAGACATGGGTGAGACAGGAGTACTCATCTCTCCTTGAGTAGGTTTGGAGAAGAGAGACTCATGGTACTCGCTGAATGCCATGTCTTTATCATCATAGAAGTCAAGGCTGGGAATTGGTTGGTTTAGATCTAGCGGTTGGGGAAGGTAACTGTCCCCGGAAGGTTGTGCACTAGAGTGTTGAGACTCTAAGTGAAGGCTTAAGGCTGTTTGGGGTGTGACCTCATCAGGCTGAGCATGAGGAACCTCAGCATTGATCATATAAGAGATGGGAGTGGTTTGCTCCGCAGGGGAAGTGGGAGCTCAAGTGTCCACTTCCTCCTGTAAGGTTGGTAATATGAGGGCCTACACAAGCTGAATAGCATGTGTAGGGGTTCGTTTGGTTTTTCTCTGGCAGGTGATGGTTATTGTGGGCTGTATGTGTGGTTGAAAGATAGAAGGTATGGGTTCAACACTAGCTGGTGCTGCTAGGTTGTCACCTTGAGCAATGAGCTCAAATATTTTTGGGGCAAGGGCTATTTCTACCCCAGAGAAGCCAACAGTTGGCTTCCTTATTATTTAAAAGATGCCGGGCTTCATTTGTCCCAATTAAGAATATTACCAGTTCCCCTCAACTGTGAGCCCAGTTCACAGTTGAAAATGTGCTGGACATATCTAGGAAACATATAATACTCTAGGGAGTCTAAGTTAGCAAGTAAATTGGTATATACAAATTGTGAATACCTGAACTTAACCCCCTAAACCATTCCATGGACTATGAAGGAGAGGTCCTCTGGAATCTGATCCCATCCTCCATGCTTCTTTGACAAGCTATGTATGACAACATGGAGGAGGTACTTCCATTGGGATGAGACCTTCCCCTTCCTGAAGGTTTTGACTGAGAAGTCACCTTCATAGCCCATCTGCGCAAATGAGTGGTTAACTGCAGCTTTGGGGAAGGACAAGTCACCTTCTACATCATCCAGCTGAAGATGTGTGTTTATGGTGGCCGGAGTGATAAAGATTGTCCTCCCCTACACTGTGACAGACAGTGCCTTCTCCCCGTCCATGGTGACCTCTTCGCAGGTCCGCCAGAACTCCAACAAATGATCCTTATAGAGAGGGAGGATCAATGATGAGGGAGGTGAAGTAGTTGGTCAAAGAAAGGTAACGACAAACCTCTGAGAAATCTGGATCTTTCTCAAAGTCTAACAGAGCAACTTGATTATGTTGCCTGTGAAGATGCATGGAAAAATCGTGTTGATTTTTGCCATCAAGGTTGGCCATTTGAAGTAGCTTTTCGGTGAAGAAAGATAAGAACGAAGGCGGTTTGTGGGTGAAATTAGATTAGAGAACAATATAGATGAAGAGGAGAGTGAGAAGAGGGGGAACCGTTGAGAATATATATGAAATGGATTTGAAACAAAGTTAATGCAAAAGGATAAACTTTGAAATCCAAAAGTAGGTCCCACCTCTAAAAAAGTGCCCAAAAAGGTAGTTATTTTGGAAGTTGAAAATCTTCCGAAGGTAATTTAGCTTCGGAAGTTTTAAGAAAAAACTTCTGAAGTCAATTTGGCTTCAGAAGATATTCTTAAGAGTTATGAAAATTTGGCTTCTGGAGAAAAATACTTAGAAAAATTTTTTCTTCCGAAACATATTTGGTTTCGGAAGATATTAAGAATTGGGAGTTTTATTCTAAAGAGAATAAATCTTCAAAGACTTAATTGCTTTCGAAAGATATTTGTCCTTCAAATACATGCAAGTACTTAGAAGTATATTTAAGATTCGAAAGATATTCTTAGAATTTCTTCTGAAGTTAAATTTTTTATAAGTGGTTAGTTGATTTGAAGACATAAATTTCTTCCAACGTCAACTTGAAATCTTTCGAAGGAAAATATGTTTCAAAAATTTTCAAAAATCTAAGGAATTTCATAAAAAAAAAAGTTCTTTCGAAATAAACTGGGCTTATGAAGGTGATAAAATAGACAACTTAGGACATACAGGTTTTAGAAATAAAGTTGATTTAAGTTTTAAGAAAATCTACTTAAAATTAATCATCCCAATATCTAATACAAGATATTTGAATCTCTGTTCATCTAAAGCTTTAGTGAACAGATCAGCATATTGTTCACTTGTGTTAACTTTAACTAATTTGATTAACCCCTTCTCAAAATTATCTCTAATCAAATGATACCTGATGTTGATGTGTTTGGTCCTTGAGTGCTGTACAGGATTCTCTGTAATGGAGATAGCACTGTTGTCTATATGGATGGGAGTCTCTTTGAAGTTGAATCCATAGTCCAGCATCTGATTTTGAATCCAAAGCACTTGAGCACAGCAACTTGCAGTAGCAATGTATTCAGCCTCAGCAATTGATGTAGAGATACAAGATTGTTTTTTGCATTGCCCTGAGACAATCCTTCCACCAAGGAATTAACATCCCCCAGATGTAGACTTTGTAGTCATATTGCAACCACCATAGTCACTATCTGTATAAGCATACAGATTGAAGTCAGAACTCTTTGGATACCAAAGGCCAAGCTTGGGAGCACCTTTGAGATATCTAAGAATCCTCGTGACAGCAACCAGGTGTGACATCTTAGGGTTGGCTTGATATCTTGCACAGATGCATATACAAACATGATATCAGGCCTGCTGGCTGTTAGGTACATAAGAGACCCAATCATAGCCCTGTAAAGATGTTAATCCACACACTCTCCCTCAAGATCAGGTCCTAGGGAGTGATTTCTGGCTATGGGTGTCTTAGCAACCTTACATTCAGTCATGTTGAATCTTGTAAGTATGTCTTGTACATACTTTGACTGACTTATAAAGATGCCATTGTCAACTTGCTTCACTTGAATTACCAGAAAGAAATTTAGTTCCCCCATGGCACTCATTTCAAATCTGTTCTTCATCAGCCTCTTAAAGTCTTTGCAGAGCTTTGGATTAGTTGACCCAAAGATAATATCATCCACATATACTTGAACTAGCATTAAGTCATTCCCTGTTCCTTTGATGAAGAGAGTTCCATCTATAGTACCCCTCTTGTAACCATGTTGATAGAGATACTGAGATAGTGTTTCATACTACTTCCTTGGAGCTTGGTACAGCCCATAAAGAGCTTTATCAAGCTTGCAGACATAATCAGGATGATCTGGGTCTGCAAAGCCAGGTAGTTGTTTGACATACACCTCTTCATCAATCACCCCATACAGAAAAGCACACTTGACATCAAGTTGATAGACCTTGAAATCTTTGGATGCAACAAAAGCCAGGAATATTCTTACAGCTTCAAGTCTTACCACAAGAGCAAAAACATTTGTGTAATCAATTCCCTCTTCTTGTGTGTACCCTTGAACAACTAGTCTTGCCTTGTTCTTGATGACAAGCCCTCTATCATCCTTCTTGTTCCTAAAAACCCACTTGGTTCCTATGATAGTCTTCCCATGAGGAAGAGGACATAAGTTCCAAACCTTTTTTCTTTTGAATTAAAGCATCTCCTCTTGCATTGCTTCAACCCAGCTTCCATCTTTCAAATCCTCATCAACTTTCTTTGGCTCTACTTGGGACAAGAAGCAAGAATATAGACAATCATTTTTGTTATGGGTTTGTCCTCTTGTTCTCACCCCTGTATTAATATTTCTAATGATGTTTGTGGTGGGGTGTGACTTGTGGATTCTGAGTTGAGGGATCACAGCAAGTTGATTTCAAAGATCTAGATTAGAGAAATTCAGATCTGGCAATGGAGTGTCACCTACCACATCAACACACTTATCAAGTGAGACTTGATCCAATGAGTGTGTGACATCATTTATGTTGTCTTCTATGGAGTGGTTATCAGCATCAAGAAATTCTTGATCACTGTCACCACCTCCATTTCCTCCTAAATTTGAAGCTCCTTCACCTGAGTTTTGAACCTCTAAGTTGGAATTTGAAGGCATCTCAGATGTATCAATTGAATTTGTCATGTTTGTGCTGATAGGATCTTTATATGTAGGGTTAGTCACCTTTGCTTGGGAAGAATATCCAATAAAGTGTCTATCATCTGACTTCTCATCAAATTTGGCTACTTGACCTTTGGTATTCAAGATGGTGCAAGGACATCCAAATGACCTGAGGAAACCAATAGATGGTCTCCTTTTATGCCACAGCTCATAAGGAGTCTTAACCACTAAAACAATATTCTGCACATAGTAGGCTGTGTTGACTGCCTCTGCCCAGAAGGTGATGCGCAGTTTAGAGTCAGACAACATGGTTCATGCAGCTTCAATAAGTGTTCTGTTTCTCCTCTTAGCAACACCATTTTGCTGAGGAGTCTTGGGAGCACTATATTGTCTTGTAATACCCTTTTCATCACAAAATGTATCAAGGATTTGGTTCTTAAATTCTGTTCCTTAATCACATCTTATGGACTTGACCTTGTGATCAAATTGATTCTCAATTTTCAAAATGAAGTTCTTCAAGATCTCAGGAGTCTCATCCTTAGTTTTAAGGAAAAAGACCCAAATGAATCTTGTGAAATCACCTATGATCACTAAACAATATGAGGTCCTTCCTAAACTCGTTACACTGGTGGGGCCAAAAAGATCCATATGTAATAAGTGTAGGGGAGTAGTGATAGAGTTCTTTTCCTTTGGCTTGTGAGACACTTTGTGTTGCTTCCCTTTCAGGCATGCAACATAATGATCATCACTTGTAAACTCTTTCTTTGATATTCTAGTTACCAAATCATTCTTAATTAATTTATTCATGTTCTTAAAGTTTGCATGGCACATTCTTTTATGCCATAGGAAAGACTCATCACTATTTGTTTTAGATAGAAAGCAAGAAACCTCTCTCTGAGGGAGATGTTTTCTACAAGTCCATCTTGTACATGTTCCCTTTCCTTGGGGCTCTGAGCAGGATATGCTCTTGAGGAATGACCACCCCGGGCTTGAGAACAATGCACTCATGCTCAGTAAAGAGCATGTTGTGTCTCTGATCACAACATTAGGATACACTTAGTAGATTGTATCCAAGCTCCTTAACAAAATTTACCTTCTTAATGGTGAGATTACCATTTGTGACCATACCCCTTCCAGTGATGTAACCACCAGCATCTCCTCCAAATGCAATTGGTCCTCCATCAATTTTCTCAAAATTGTGAAGCAAAGAACCATTGCCATTCACGTGTCTGGAACAACCACTATTAATGATCCACACATTTCCCTTGGTCTTTAGCTGTTCCTGTACAAAAAGAAGTGGTTAGTTACACTTGAAAACCCAAGCCTCATTGGTATTGGGCTTTACAAAGTGATCTGAAGACAATGTAACAGTAACAGATCATGTATTCAAGCGTTGAGGATCATTAGTTGCTGTTGATGAAGAACTCTCAATCACCAGGTCTTTCTTCATCTTCCACACCATCTTTAGAAGATTTGACTTGACCTTCAACACCTCGGAAGTTTCAATAACTTCTGAAGTTTTGGATACTGGACCTTCGAAAGATCTTGCTTTCACTACAGCATGCTTTAGTACTTTGGAAGCATTCCTTTCTTCCGAGACCAAAATTTCTTTCGAAGGCAAGTTTTCACTTGTCTTCTATTTCAGTTTGGAGCTTCTGAAGGAAATAGATTTTCCTCCCGAAGCTTGCTTTTCCTTCTTCTTCCCAGAAGCTTTCTCTTGACCATGTGGATAGTGCTTTTAGGATTGTAGATGCAATCCTTAGCCAAATGAGAAGTACTACCACACATGATACAGTCCTTTTGCTTTCTTTTGGGAGTCTTCTTTTAAGAGCAAGACTGAGTTTGATCACTTTCCTTCTCCATCTTCATCTTCACAGATGATGCAACAAGCTTCTTAGGGGGAGGCTTGCTCTTAGAGTTGGATGGTTCAGGCTGTGTAGCAGTGGTACACAGCTGGTCAGTCTTCTTCTTCTTGTTGGAATGGTTTGGAACTAAACTAGAACTCCTGGTACTAGAGTTCATAGTTGAGTCTTCAGCCTTTACCACTTCAAACCCTGCAGAGATGAACACTTGTTTTTGCTTGGAGTCAAAAGTGGCCTTGATCTCTTGAGCCTTCTTTGATCTTCTCTTAGCTCTTCTGATCAAGTTCTTCCTCTTTGACTTGGTCATTCCAGACTCTTTCCTCTCCTTAGGAGAATCGTGACCCTTCTTAGGATTATCTTCTTCACTCTTCTCAGAGTCATCCTTCACTATCTCCTTTTCATCGTCTTCAATAATGGGGTCTATAAGGGGAAGCTCATCTTAACAAGTTCCACACCTTGGAGATCTTACAGACAATATAGTGTGTGGAGGAGCTATCACAGTAGATCCCAGTCCCTGCTTATTCTGATAACAAACTTTTGCATGTAGGGATGAGGATATTATGTTCTTGAAGGTCTCTTCTTCAAGAACACATTTTTCTGCCCTGGCTTTGCTGATCACAAGCTCAGCCTGGCATTCAGTTAACTTTGTGATGAGATCTTTGATTTGAGTCATGTAGTTAGTGTGCTCATGCTTAAGAGTTGAAATGGTTTTCTCTAGATCTTCTATCCTAAGTTTATAATCATTTTCAGCACTTTTAAAATCAGCTTTTAAGATATTTAAGGACTCAAGATCAGATCTCATCTCTAAGTTATAGGACCCGTATCTATTAACTTTAGCAATACATTCAGGTGTGTAGAGATGTTCCAATACCTTGGCTTCATCATGATCTGCCATCAATGCTTGGTTTGGAGATGCATCTTCCACCTGAAAGCTCTAGTCAAAGCCTCCTTCTTCAACAGCAACTGCAGCTTGCTATCTTGGCTTCTCATTCTGGTGAGCTCCTTTAGTGTAGTTTGGCCTGGTTTGTGCTTGCCCATCATTTGACCTTGGTGCCTTGCACTCTCTGACAAAGTGTCCTATTTGGTTACAGTTGTAACACTTCACTTTGCTTTTATCAAGCCCAAACTTTCCACTAGCTGCATTGCTAGGAATCTTCCTTCTAGTCCTTTTATAGAACTTGTTGGCCCTATAAGTAAGAAGAGCCATCTGCTGGACTATTTCCATATAGTCCAGATCATCTGGATGGATACAGTCCAGATCTTCAAGGGTGAAGAGAAAGTTGCCTGAACTTTCATCAGAAGACACAAAAGCTTGTGAAGAGCTTGTCTCCTGGAATGGGCTTCCAGGGATGTAGCTTTCCCTTGGTGTCTCCAGAAAGGTGATGAAATGACCCTTTTGTGATTTGTCAGGATAGCAGATGAGATGGTGCTGTGGTTCTCTGCAATCCCTTTCAACCACATGAAGGGCTGAACTCTGTTGGTTATTGGAGTTACCAGATGGATTTTGCATGTTCATCTCCATCAGGTAGCCACTAAGGATACCATACAACTCTGTGAGAGTAAGGGTCTTGAGGTTCTCATTCCTCTTGATGACCACATAAGAGTGTGTCCATTGTCTAGGAAGTGAGAACATAAACTTCCTCACAATGTCCCTGTTCTCAAGAGTTACTCCAACATCCACCAGAGTATCCACAATCTCAACATACCTGAAGTATTGTTGAGTCATGGTTTCACCTGTCTTGAAGATGAAGTTCTTAAACTGCTGCTTCAAGAGATCTTTCTTGTTTTCTTTTGCTTCATTAGCCCACTCGTACATCAGCTTTAGTGCATCCCAGAGTTGCTTAGCAGTCTTGCACTTCTTGACGCCTCTGTAGATAGAGCTTGGAAGAGCAATTTGGAGGGCGGTCATGGCTTTCTGATCAATATCAATCTTCTTCCAGTCTTCTTCAGAATAGTCAGCCACTTCCTTTGGTATCATACCACCACCACCAGCAACTGAAGAGGTGGATGGTACATGAGGTCCATTGATAACAGACCCCGGCATCATGGAGTCTTAAGAGTTGATAAAGCCTTCCATTCTTTGACACCAAGTATCAAAGTCTTCAGGAGTGTTCAGTGGGACTTTGTCATTGTACCGGTTTCCATATCACCCTTTGTGATAGCTGCCATTTGAGATGTTAAGTGAACTGTGAAATTGAGAGGATTAAAGATGGTGAGATCTTACAATCAAGAGCCTGAAATGCTCTGATACCAATTACAGGACCGGGTAAGGGTACCTAACACTATCAGTTTCACAATGAGGAGACACTTGAAACACTTAACAGTTCAAATAGGGAACTAGGTTTGATTATGAGGATATTAAGAACACAAGTAAGTAATGAGACAGAACAAACAACAATAACACAGAACTATGGTTTTCAAGGAGCGTTATATATTGCTCTTAAGTTCTATTACAAGTGTTACAAAGCATACATTAATTTACAAGAACCTAAGACTCTTTATACTACATCTTACAACCGTCAATACTTAGAAAGACAGTTGAAATTGACTAATCTAGACAACAAGATCAATCTAAAGTCAAAAGGCAGATTGCCTTTTGACTAGTGACTATGACATGCCATAGCTCACATCCTTTTCTATTACAAAAAGGTTTACAGGTACAAAAGTAGCATGTTACAGACAAAGACCTTAATCTACAGTTTACAAAAGCATAGACTTTTCACCAACTCATACAAGTTGGTGAGTCTTCAGAGTTGCAGCGAAAAGTGTGTCAGCTTTATGTAAAGTAGATCAGAGAAAGCATGTCTTTCTCTGTTTTTGAAAGAAATCAGTCTTCACAGCAAAATGGCTTCGGAAGACTTTGTCTCTGAAGCTTCGGAAGACTTCATCTTTGGCTTCGGAAGATTTGGACTTTGGCTTTGAAAGATTTTACACTTAGAGTATTTTCTGATGTAGTGTGTAAAACTTTTGAAGCACTTCTTCCTTTGTACGTCCAGTGCATGCATGCAGAAAGACCTTCGGTTGTTTGGCTTCTTTGGTTGCATCAGCCTTATAATCTTCTGATATTTCCTTACAATATATATATATATATATACACACACACATACATAGGGACAACATCATGTGAGAACTAATTTTAATTTGAGAACTTGAGAAGTAATCGCAATTTTCTTTAAACACCTAAAAATTTTAATATGATATTATTTTTTAAAAGAAATGGCACCATAATATTAAGATTTGTTTTTATATTTAATCGAGTATAATATTCATATATTAAATATCTACTGCATATATATTACATATCAAACTACATATGTGCAGTACATCATATTATATATATATATATATATATATATATATATATATATATATATATATATATATATATATATATATATATATATATATATATATATATATATATATATATATTGTATCGCAATACTACATATATGTAGTATTCGATATAGTAATATTATACTCAAATTAAAAATAAACAAATTTATAATTTTAAGGTGTAATTTTTTATAAAAAATAATAACATAAAAAAGTTATATGTGTTTAAATAGTTCACAAATTAAAATTGGTTCTCATGTGAGCCATACCCTATATACATATATAAGGTGGGGTTATCTTGGGAACTCAATTTTTCTTGTGAGAAACTCTAGAAATCAATATAAGTCATACAATTAAAATAAAATACAATCACATGTCATTTCTATCTTTTTCAAGACATTCACAACTTTTTTTCACGATATTATTTTTTAAAAAAATTCCCCATAAAATTCAGTATTTTTTATGTTTTCAACGCGTACTATATTGATATACTTTTAAAAATATCGTCCACCCGTTATTTACATATGTGTAAATTAGTCATTATATATATGTATATTAGGTTTTATACATATACAAATCAGGTATTACATATTTGTAAAATGAAGTTCATAAAAAATGAGTTTTTTTATTTTTTATAAATTTTTAAATATTTTTTCATAAATGAGGGAAAGTTTTTGTTTTTTTATTTTTTATGTTATTTTTGTTTTATAATTTTTTATTATATTGTCTTTATTTACTCTTTTATTATTGAAAACTTGTGACTTACATTGGTTTTTAGAGTTCTCATAAAAAATAAGTTGTCATTTGATCCTCCTCTACATATATATGTATATAGTCATTATATTTTAAAGCTATTTTTTGCAAAAGATAGCAAAGAATGTACCATCTTTTTCAAAATTTCCAAAACTGTAAAGTCCTTGTAACGATCGAATCCACAAAATATTATGCTTGATAATCGAATTACAAATTCCAGGAAGGAGTGCAATAGATCAGTCTCAATCCATCAAATATGAAATGAATGATGATTGGAATGATGAACACAATCAAGTCATGATCAAATAGACAATCAAAAAGTAAATAAGTTTTGTCTCAAATTAGTGATTGCTCAAAGCTTTATGAAATATTACAAAATGATAAGTGTTACAATGCAAAGCTATTGAACAACTATATACACTAAACACTATTGTTCTCGCCCCTACCACCATGTTCTCGCTCCATCAATCTTCTCGCAAGGCTTAGTGTTTTCACCTGTATATCCATGTTTACGCATGATATAATTTTGATTTTCCGAGCCTCTTGGTATGACCTCTATAATCTCCCCCTAGACTCGACGAATCAAAACATCAAAAATTTACATTAGCATACTTACAATCACCACCATAAGTAGACAGTTTCTTCTCTAGATCCTTGTTGATCATCCAGCTGAAATAAGCTACTAAAAGTGAACCGATTCAACGCCTTTAATTGGACAAGCTTGAAGCTTCATCAAACATCTTTCCCGAACTTTAGCAAATCAATAGGATCAAAAAATTTCAATTTTTTATCAACATAAAATATCACTACATGACCCACGTTCTTCTCACATACCATCTCATAAGTTTGGATAAACTGTTCACAGGTGCTGGAGAATGGATAGGATTCTTCTTCATAATCTTAGGATGCTTATACATACGTATCCTCTTTGGAGCGTTGGTGTTTGGATCTATTCTAGATTCGTCTATAATCACCTTAGACTTTGCTATTTTGAAATTCTAAAAGTTAGATTTGGTATAACGCTAGATACAATTTCTGATCCATTTTGTTTTGCTATATTTGCTAGGTAAGAATGGAACTATACCCATAGCATACAAATTTGTTGCTCCAAAGTATGAAAATCATGCTCGTCTTTATAATACTTAATGGCACCTGCTCTTTTCTTTATCACATACAATCTTGTCTCTTTATCATAATACCAACTCAACATAGGTTTTGAGTTTTGATATCTTGTGTCTGGTTTGGCATACCTCAAAAAGTGTTTCTCTTTAGGATGAGAAAAAGCTTTAATAGTTAAAGTTTCCAACTTACATCACAGCTTTAGCTCATGTTTGATCAAAAGAATTAGCTGGAGCATCAAATTGCATAGCTTTAGAAGATGTTTCTATCTCTCCTTCTTCTAGTTGAATATCTTCATATAATTCTTTTAGGGTGTTACTAAATATGTTAGTATACTCCACTTCTTCTTTCAGATAGTCAAATTCCCCAAATTCATCATCAGGTTATAAATGTGTAAAGTTCTTTCTCATACTAACTCTCTAATTCAAAATCTAATGGCTAATAATCCTCTGGATCATCTAGACTTGATTTGAAGACATTGTGAATCCAAAATCTCCAAAAGGACTTGTTATATTAAAACATCTTCTCCTTGGCCATTATCATCTCCCTTATCATCTTTCTTTAAGATCATCATCTCTATCACCATCATCATCTTTATCATCCTCGTCTTCATCATCACTTGCTTTATAATCAACTTTATCAAGTCTATCATCTTCTTCTTCACCAATTATACCCTCACTTGTTTGTGGTTCACTCATACCTTCTCCAACTTTAGCTTCTATTATGGTTGAACTGCTTCAGCTCTAACAATCGTAACTTGTTTCTTTGGATCAACATCTGTTTAAACCTCTACAAGTGGTTTTGTATCAACAGAATGTTGTCCACTAGTGTCACCAAGCTCTTTTGTTGTATGAGGGTTTACATGTGTAGTCTAAGTAGTGGTTGTGGAAGTTAAAGCTCTTATCTAATTTTCCAAGCTCTGGACATAATCAAATAAAAGTTGCATTTGATGTTTTAGAGTCTTGATTGTGACTTCTTTCAGTTGATTATCCAATAGCAAAACTACTATTCGTTTTGACTTTCCATAACTTTTCTTCTCATAATTGATCACCCATTATTGAAGAGTTACTTGACTCATATTCTGGGTTATCTGTTGAAGTAATGTAACACCCTGAAATTCTATTTAAAAGAAAAAGAAAGGAAAAGTATCTAGAAGGAAAAGATAAAGGATACAAGTTGAAGGGGGTAAAGTGCACAAAGCACAAAACTTTAATATTATATTAATAAAATGGGTATGGCCACCCACTTTAAAGCATATCTGCTTTGTGTTCTCGGTCAAGAAGAAGAAGAAGAAAGGGGTGCCGGTTTTGGAGAAGAAGAAGGAAGGAAAAGCTGCAAAAGGTTAGTTTCTTAGGTATATGTTCGGTTATAGCTTAGTTTGCAGCTTGTAATCGAAGTTCTCGGTGTTTTAGAAGGTTGTTCTAGGGATTTTAAGGCTGAAATCGCAAGTGGAGGTGTTTGGTTTGAAGAGCGGCTTCGAAGGTGAGTTTCTAGATCCCCTTTTTACTGGTTTTCCAGGTGTTTGGGGATGTTATGCATACCGGGCAAAAGGTTTCTAAATCAAACCGTGAGTTTCAGCATGATGTTCGATTTTGTTCTATTGATGTATGTTTTTAGATGTTTTCCTAAGATGTGTATGATGTTTAGTTTGTTCTAAGTATGTAGTATGATAGATCTATGCCTAGGATGTGTTAGGATGATGATTGGGAGCTGGAAATAGCATAAGTTACGTTGTAGGTTAACCTGTTCATCCTCATTTGCTGAACATTCAGCAGCTAAGTCTTTGGTTCATCTGCATTTACACTGTGATAATTAGCCTAAGCGTCCATCAGCATTTTTTTTGTATATGTGCATTTGCTACAGTGTCCATCAGCATTTGTTCTGTATATGCGTATTTGCTACAGTGTTCACCCGCATTCACTTTCGTTCACCTGCATTTGCAGATGTTCACCAGCATTTGCTTTAATTCAGCCTAAGTGTTCATCCGCATTTCTTTTGTTCGTTCGAATTTGCTACAGTGTCCGCATTTTTTCTATCAGCATTTCTTTGGACACTTAGATAGTTTCTGAAGACTTTCATCCGCATTGTTCTATCCGCATTTGCTACAGTGTTCACCCGCATTAGTCTTGTTCACCCGCATTTGTTCTTGTTCATCCGCATTTTTTTGGGAACTTGGGTTTCTTTTTCTAGAATTTTGGGAAGTAGAATTTAAGTACTAAGAAATGATGTTGGGTGATTTATGCTCATTTATGTTACGTTTGCTTTATGTGCTGCCATGATGATGTTGTTCCATGCTATGTTTATGTTGTGACCTTACGTGGTATGTTGTATGATTATGTACGTAAAGTATTATGTAATGAAGTGAAAGATAACGATAAGGAAAAGTGGAACGTAAAGAACGAATGAAAGTCTTGCAAGCGATGAATGGAGGCTCACGACCATGTTGTCGTTAGCTCAACTGTGTGCGGTTTAGCTAACCCGAATGATGCACACGGGGAGTCTATCCTTGAGATAAAATCGATGGGGGTCTAATCCTTGAGGTTGACCCGAATGATGTCGTGATGCTCACCCCAGTACTGTGTCGGTCTACGAACATGATGCGGGGGTTTGTTTACAGACCCCGGCACAGTATCAGTCTACGGATATGAGTCGGGGGTGTTTCAAAACGAAACGGGATCCTTGTTGCGTACATCGGTACTGTGTCAGTCTTCGGACATGAGTCGGGGGTTTGTTTACAGGCCCTGGCACAGTATCAGTCTTCGGACATGAGTCGGGGGTATTGCATGAGACAGGATCTAGATAGAAGTGAAAGATAACAATGAAGTTTGAAACGTACGAAATGAAAGAATGTGAAATGAACGATGATGTACGTTGAGAAAGATAAATGAATAATTATTATCTATGTGTACGTATGATGTATGACCACGATCGAGTGTAAAGTTTTGGTTCCAAAGAAAGTAAAGTATTTTAATTATAAAACTAGAACTCACTCAGCATCACTGACTTTTTGTATGCATAATAGTTGGCAGGTATTTTGTTAATGCTGAGGAGTTGCAGGCATGGATGCATACGCTACTGGGGACGTTCTGAGGCTGGCATCCATATTTTGACATGTTATTGCATTTTGATATGTAAACGACTTATGTAACGAGATAACATGTTTTAATTATTAATGAAAGTTTTTAAATTCCGCTGTAAATGTAATGTGTGCTCTAAATGTTTTATGCGATGACGGTCCAGTTTGTAAGTGTTCCGGAAACGGGGCCTTACAAGTTGGTATCAGAGCTAAAGTTTAAGTGAGTTGGGTAAATATTTTCAAAAAGAACCTAATCTTAAACTGAGAATGGAACAAAAGGAAAGGGATGCCGGTCCTAGTAGCTACGTGCCTGCAGGTAAAGGTTTTATGTAAGCTTTTTGTGAATTAATGTTAACCGGTATTATGTGCGCATGTTATGTGGCTTGTGTGCTTTTGTGTGGATTTAGATACTGTTGTAGTCAGGATAGGGAATGCTTGGGGGATGAAGAGTAAAGTAAGTGGCTAATCACAACTGGCCACTGTAATTAGGGACTTACTATACTTGACATTAACTGAGCTATTACCTTGATTGACCGTATTGGTGTTTGAATCTTGTAGTGTTCATAGATGGCTGGTGGTAGATCTTCTAAGGCTTCCCGAGGTGGAGTGCGTGGTGGACGTGGTACTGGAAAACGTGCCATAAGGAGAGGGGTTAGGGATGCGGAGACGACTCCTATAGGTCCCAAGGTTCATCAGCACGAGGGCGTTAATGAGAGCGCAAATTTGAGGGCCTCAGTGAAAGAGGCGGTGGTTGAGGAGGTTCATCAGGTCATGCAGACAATCTTACCGTCTGTAGTGACCGAAGTTATTCGTGCTATGAGGGATGACAAGCAGAAGGAAAAGGAGGAGAATAGGAAAACCACCCGGTGAGGGGTGAAGCTGGAGGTTCCGAGGATATGGAGCAACCCGATACGGATATGGTTGTCTCCGATGATGAAAAGGAGGCAGTGTCTGGAACTACAAGGGGATGTAGTTTTGGGGCATTCCAAGGATGCAGGCCCCCAACGTTTGATGGAAACGGAAGTACTACGACTGCTCAGCGTTGGGTGAGAGAAATGGAGGCGGTGCTTGACATCAGCGAGTGCCATGAGGATCAAAAGGTGAAGTTTGCTACCCACTCTTTTGTGGGTCCAGCCTTATGCTGGTGGGACAATATTGTCCAGGCTGAGGGTACTAGGGCAGTCGGGAGGATGAGGTGGAAGGAACTGAAGAGGTTGGTGATTGACGAGTTTTGTCCTTATAGGGAGCTGGACAAAGTCGAGAGGGAGTTCCTGCAGCTGGAAGCGGGAACGATGACACACCATCAGTACACCACGAAGTTTAACTAGATGGCAAGACTGGTGCAAGATCAAGTGACGCCTGTGCCACGGAAGATCAAGAGGTACATCCAAGGTCTACCAATAGATGTCCGCAGACATCTGGTCGCTGCCCGACCAAGCACGTTCAGGTCGGCGGTCGATTTGGAGGGAAGGTTGTATGACGAGCGAGAGACGGTGGCGATGATGGACGAAGAGGAGGAGTGAGGCTATGATGGGAATGGAAGTGGAAGAAGGGGTGATGAAGATGGATTTGAGGCTGGTGGTAAGAAGGTGAGGATAGACGATCAGAGGATGGTAACTGGGGAAGTGAGGGTGTGCAAGAAGTGTGGAAAAGGCCACGAGGGAGAGTGCAAGTGGGGACTGAATGTCTGTTTCTAGTGCGGGAAGGAGGGCCACAGGGCAAGGGATTGCCTTATGGCTAAATGCTACGACTGTGGTGAGACTGGACACATGAGCCGAGACTGCAAGAAGACGAGGGCAGGAAGCTCCGGCACAAGGAAGGATGGCAGAGGATGAAGGCTGAAGCAGGTGCCCTGACCGAGAGGAGGCTGGAGCAGACTTAGACTTGACGTCAGGTACTTTTCTGGTAATTTAAATTATGCATCTATGCTTGGAATGTGGTGCTAGTGGTAGTTCGTTCCTGCTGCTTTGTGTTAAGTTACACGTTAGGAGTAGGAATATTGAAGAGCCATCGATGTAGAGATTGCTATGGGTGAGTCCACTAGGTTACCTATGCCCTAGAGAATTGCGCGATAGAATCGCAAGTGCGCTTGTTCCTGCTAGACTGTTTAGGATAGACTTGGGTGGATAAACCTATCCCTTCGGATGAACTGGCTAGAGTTTGTGAGACAAACACCAAGTGTTGCAAAAAGATGGATTGATCAACAGTTCCTGACAAGAGTTCGGTGCCGACCTTCGGCGACGGAGTAATGATAAAGACCTCGCCTTGGAAATGGATCCTTCGAATCAGCAAGCAAGGAAAGTGGATACCAAGGCATATAGGGTCATTCTACATTACTGCTCAGAAAGAAAAAAAGGCATACCAACTGGACCCGGCGTGTTAAGTGGGACTCATCCGATGTTCCGTGTATTTCATCTATGAAAGAGCTCAATCGAGGAGGAGATGATTGTGCCACTAAAGGACACTGTGATGGATGAAAGATTCAACTACGTTAAGCAACTGATGGTCGTTTCTGATGGAAGGAAGTGATGGACTAAGGAGAATGGTGGTTTCACTTGTGCGAGTGCAGTGGAGCCCATAAGGGATCCAAGCCTAAGTGTAAGATCAAGGAAGAGGAGAGACAGCGTTACCCGTAACTGTTTGAGAAGGGGACGAAACCTATATAAGGGGGGTGGACTTGTAACACCCCGAAATTCTATTTAAAAGAAAACGAAAGGAAAAGTATCTAAAAGGAAAAGATAAAGGATACAAGTTGAAGGGGGTAAAGTGTATAAAGTATAAAACTTTAATATTATATTAATAAAATGGGTATGGCCACCCACTTTAAAGCATATCTGCTTTCTGTTCTCGGTCAAGAAGAAGAAGAAGAAAGGGGTGCCGGTTTTGGAGAAGAAGAAGGAAGGAAAAGCTGCAAAAGGTTAGTTTCTTGGGTATATGTTCGGTTTTAGCTTAGTTTGCAGCTTGTAACCAAAGTTCTTAGTGTTTTAGAAGGTTGTTCTCTGGATTTTGAGGCTGAAATCGCAAGTGGAGGTGTTTGGTTTGAAGAGCTACTTCAAGGTGAGTTTCTAGATCCCCTTTTACTGGTTTTCTAAGTGCTTGGGGCTGTTATGCATACCGGGCAGAAGGTTTCTAAATCAAACCGTGAGTTTCAGCATGACGTTCGATTGTGTTCTATTGATGTATGTTTTTAGATGTTTTTCTAAGATGTGTATGATGTTTAGTTTGTTCTAAGTATGTAGTATGATAGATCTATGCCTAGGATGTGTTAGGATGATGATTGGGAGCTGGAAATAGCATAAGTTACGTTGCAGGTTAATATGTTCATCCTCATTTGCTGAACATTCAGCAGCTAAGTCTTTGGTTCATCTGTATTTACACTGTGATAATTAGCCTAAGCGTCCATCAGCATTTCTTTTGTATATGTGCATTTGCTACAGTGTCCATCAGCATTTGTTCTGTATATGCGCATTTGCTACAGTGTTCATCAGCATTTCCTTTAAGGTAGAATAATTTGCAAGTGTTGACCCGCATTCACTTTTTTTCACCCGCATTTGCAGTTGTTCACCCGCATTTGCCTTAATTCAGCCTAAGTGTTCATCCGCATTTCTTTTGTTCGTCCGCATTTGCTACAGTGTCCGCATTTGTTCTATCAGCATTTCTTTGGACACTTGGATATTTTCTGAAGAGTTTCATCCGTATTGTTCTATCCGCATTTGCTACAGTGTTCACCCGCATTAGTCTTGTTCACCCGCATTTGTTCTTGTTCATCCGCATTTCTTTGGGGACTTGGGTTTCTTTTTCTGGAATTTTAGGAAGTAGAATTTAAGTACTAAGAAATGATGTTTCGGGGAGGTTTATGCTCATTTATGTTGCGTTTGCTTTATGTGCTGCCATGATGATGTTGTTCCATGCTATGTTTATGTTATGACCTTACGTGGTATGTTGTATGATTATGTACGTAAAGTATTATGTAATGAAGTGAAAGATAACGATAAGGAAAAGTGGAACGTAAAGAACGAATGAAAGTCTTGCAAGCGATGAATGGAGGCGCACGACCATGTTGTCGTCAGCTCAATTGTGTGAGGTTTAGCTAACCAGAAGGATGCACACGGGGAGTCTATCCTTGAGATAAACTCGATGGGGGTCTAATCCTTGAGGTTGACCCGAATGATGTCGTGATGCTCACCCTGGTACTGTGTCGGTCTTCGGACATGACGCGGGGGTTTGTTTACATGCCCCGGCACAGTATCAGTCTACGGACATGAGTCGGGGTGTTTCAAAACGAAACGGGATCCTTGTCGCGTACTCCGGTACTGTGTCAGTCTTCGTACATGAGTCAGGGGTTTGTTTACAGGCCCCGGCACAGTATCAGTCTTCGGACATGAGTCGGGGGTATTGCATGAGACAGGATCTAGATAGAAGTGAAAGATAATAATGAAGTTTGAAACGTACGAAATGAACGAATGTGAAATGAACGATGATGTACATTGAGAAAGATAAATGAATAATTATTATCTATGTGTACGTATGATGTATGACCACGATCGAGTGTAAAGTTTTGGTTCCAAAGAAAGTAAAGTATTTTAATTATAAAACTAGAACTTACTCAGCGTCGTTGACTTTTTGTATGCATAATAGTTGGCAGGTATTTTGTTGATGCTGAGGAGTTGCAGGCGTGGATGCATATACTGGTGACGTTCTGAGACTGGCATCCACATTTTGACATGTTATTGCATTTTGATATGTAAACAACTTATGTAACGAGATAACATGTTTTAATTATTAATGAAAGTTTTTATATTCCGCTGTAAATGTAATGTGTGCTCTGAATGTTTTATGCTATGACAGTCCAGTTTGTAAGTGTTCTGAAACGGGGCCTTACAAGTAATTATATTCTTGGACTGATCAGGAGGTGATTTAAGATAATCATTAGGATTGAAATTGAAATTTTTAATGGATCTTTTTATGGCATTGAGAACACTAGTATTGATACTGCTTGAGTCTTTGTAATGGTCACACTAATAGCTTTAGTAACTACTACTGGAATCTCTTGAGTTTATGCAGGACGTGTAACAGATTTTGCTTTAGAAATAGGAATATCCTGACTGATATCCTCTGTAGTTACTGGATTCCTTGGCTTCCTGAAAACTGCACCTCTTCCTCTTCCTATTCCTCTTCCTCTTCCTCTTCTTCTTCCTCTTCCCCTTCCAATGTCTACCCGCTACACTCTTTCTCCATTTAGTGTTTGGGGAATCATCAGGAAGGTAATCCACATCTCTCTCTTTAGTTGTTCTCTTCTAAGCACTAGAAGGAGGAGGATCCATTGACATCTATTGAAGAATATATGGTATGTTTCCATTCTCATTACTTACTATTTCAGAGTGAGATTTTTTGCTTGGATCAAACATTTCTTCTCTCTCCTCATCGATAAATTTCTATTTCCCATTTCATGAACTTCTAGGATTGTTATCAAGAGTCAAGGAAGATTAACTAACAGTTTTAGACACGTATGGTTGCTGTTGTGTTTCTTGTTGAACAGTTTGTTGCTAAGGTGGTGGTTGTTGTTGTGGTGGTTCTTCAATTTCAAAAAACCTGCCAATCTTAGTGAATCTATCTCCCGTACATGCATTGCCACATGCACCAAGAATGTAATAGAACACATCTTTCTTCATGACCGTGATCTCATAAGTCGTAGATTCAAGATTACTTGAGTCTGGATGTAATGAGTTAACTGCGAGCTTAATGAATCTTGGATAGATTAGGAACTTCTTTCCATAAATTGCCAACACATTCTTCTACATCTCAGAAAATATTGCTTTAGAATGATCTATGGATGATCTTCAATGAGTGAAATCATAAGCGAGCCAGAAACTACACTCAGTCAATCCATCCCTCCCTTTAAGCTACTCAAGCAGTGAACCACAACGTGATATAGACACTTCCAATACAGCGACATATATTACTTCTTAAGAGATGGGTATTTGAATTCATATCCCATTCTTTCTAAAGAAATCTCTAACAACTACATCATCAAGCTTTGTTTGTGCCTCAGCTTAATCTCCAAGATGTAAAACTCTGTTATGTATCTCAACAGTGATAGTCGTGTTCTTAATTTTTACATTTGCAACTATGCACCGACTCATTGATTACCTCTCTCTTTAATGGCAGTCTTCCATAAACCCCTTTATGATTTCCTAAACACTTCAATGTTTGTAGAAATAGCATAGTAAATTCTATATTACTACAATCCGTACACCATTGATTTGAAAATGCTTTTATCTTCTAGCCATCTTCATAATCACAAAAAAAAAAATTATATCAATAACATAAACATTTTAGTAAATTTTTTCAAAAATTTCAAATTTTGAAATCAAATTTTTTTATGTTTTCGCATAAGAAAACATTGATGTATTCACATCAGTCAACTTGTCAAACAAAATGTTTTCGCTTGAAAACATATCTAAGTTTAATATTTTGTGTCTGTTTGAATTTAACATAATGTTTTCACTTGCTATAGTAAACGCTAAAAAGTCAAAACAACTTCAATTTCTGATCATTTTGTGAAGGTGAACATCAAATTACAGTTCCATAGTTGTCGTCCAAGAATTATATCAACAATTTTTAAGTCTAATTTGTTTGTTTAACACATTAACTTCATATTTCAAAAATCAATTCACATTCAAACCCATTAGAAACAAGTCATAGGCTAACTTATACATGTTATATATTAATCAGCACAACAATGCGACACTTATGACTGTACCTAACAACAACACACACTTAGAAACGATTTCAGAAAAATGACATTGTGCGATGCGATAAGTGAGATATTCTTGCGGCTCACAGATATATACATCACATGATGTTTTCGCATGTTATGCAAATGTATTCGTATGCTGATGTGTTTCACATGCGACAACATTAATTTCCATTTCAAAGATTTCAAATATTTCCAACTTTTTCAAAATTTTTTAGTTTTTTCAAAACTTTTTTTAATTTGATAAATCATGTTCACCCAACTTATGAAAAATTAACCTAGAATTTTTCTTTTTGTGAATTTTTAAAAACAAACTCATATATTTTTGGTACTTTTTCACATTTTTTCCAAAACTTTAAAATCACTCAAATTCGATGTACAACTAATCTATATAACTTACGTTTTTATAAATTTTCTAATATAAGATCATATTTCTTGAAATTAATTATTCACATCTTTCAACTTTATTTAGATTGAGACTAATTAAGCTAATTGTCAATATATTTTGTCCATTTAAACTCGTACCTTAGTTTTTACTAAGACGAAATGTTATGATAATTATCATACTTTGATTTGATTAAAACAGTTTTATGGATCCCAGTCTTCCACAATCATATATCATATAGAATGTTTATTCAACTTTAAGATACTTTTAAAATTTCAAATCACTCTAGGTTGGATTAAATATTTCACATTTGATTAACAATCTCATTGATTATTGCTTTTTCAAATATAGTTATTTGAACATAACTAGCCCGATAAACATTTTCAAATATGTATTTTAGGACTTACTATCAGAACATATTTTAGGATTCTATCAGAACATATTTTAGGCTTAAACATTTAACCATATTCTCAAAAAAGAATATATCAGAACATGTTCCCGTATCAAAATTTTGGGGTAATATCAGAACGTATTCTAGGATAGGATTCGATTGAACAAGCTCTCTAGCCAGATCTCCCACGTTCAACTCCCATCCTATTCAAATTTTAATTTCTTTTTATTTTTGTATTATTTTTAAACTTGTTTTGTGTTTTTATAACTTTTAAAACCTAATGTGTACATTACGAATATAACGTTACGGCATGATTATTTTTCCTACGCTTTGGAATAAAAGTTATTTAAATCGATCCGGTATACACCACGACATAAACTTTATTCAAAACCGTTAAATACCCAACTTAACTTTTCCTTGTTTTAAATTAATATATTACTTTGTCTGCATGTAGATATTTAATATTGAGTAGACGTAATTTCGTATGCTTCTCTCTATGTACTATCACGTCATTGTCACCGTCGCTACCTGTGTTGGGTATACATTTTATTCGAAACCAAGCCGATCTATGTTTCAACATTAATTTATTCAAAACAGATGTCAAATATGATATACTTCCTTTTTCTAAATACGTTTTTGTGTTTTTTAATACTCATTTTACAAAGACTCAACCTTTTCTTCGCCACAACTTCATATGCATCTATCTACATATTAACCGCCTCAATGTAACAACCACAACACACGGCGGTGTTCACTATTTTGTTGTGAAAACGTTTTGTAATATAACATGCCGTATGGCGCGAGCTTTATTATTAGTTATCTCTTAAAAATCAATATTACTAGTTATCTCTTAAAATTCGATGATTGGAATTGTGCACACGACTTTGGATTTTGATTATATATTTATTGAGTGAATCTAGATAACGAAGATTTGCTTGGCTTGGTTGTTAAAGGTTACCAATTTATGGAAACCCAGGTTCAAACCATGTACCGGCCTCTTTCGTGAATTTATTCTTTTCTTTTACTTTTTTCAATTTCTTTCAATTATTTCATTTTCTTTGTTTACTAAAAACTTTAATAAATTTAAAGTTTTGAAGCTAAGTTTTATAATGGTCTCGCATGTGTATGTCAATGTTAAAAAATTGTTTTGGTGTTATTTTTCAAGTGTTTCAATTTTTTTCAACATTTTAATGTTCATTCATTAAATGTTATTTTCTATATAACGTTTAAAATTATATCAATGTAAATTTACGAGTTTACACGCAGTTGGGTTTACTTGAATTTAAATTCTTTCATGAATGTGACATGTGACGATATAACATGAAATTTATTCAAAACTGAGTCATGTTACGCCGCAACGCAATAGAAATGAATTTTGCTTACTTGTAACAAGCGAGGCAAAGTTGTAATGTGTGTGGACTCGACATACGAATTTACGTCAAACTTTTTTTATGGTTTTACTGATCATTGCTTAAATTTCTTTTTCATGTTTGTAGATAAAAGGAATTTTTGCTAAGTGTGCACAGCGGATGAAGACCTATCCACAGCGAATGTTAAAGTAGCTACAGCGGATGAAAAATAAGTCTAAGTGTCTACTGCGGATGACCATCACACACAGCAGATGACCATCAAACACACAGCGGATGACCAAGTCTACAGCTGATGAACAGTCCACAGAGGATGTTCATCCACAGCGGATGAATACTCCACAGCGGACATACAAGTGTTCACAGGGGACAGCATCCAAGACACAACGGACGTGTTATCCAACATCCATAGCAGACAACTTAACATGCACAGCGGACAGCTAATCATCCACAACGGACGACTTATAGACTTAGGACTATATGTAATTAGTTCATAAGGGTATATTTGTAACTGTACATAACTCTTTGTATAGGCTATAAATTGCAATTTACCCTAATCCTTTGTAAGTTTTTAAACAATCAATCAAACAAGCATTTTCTATTCGTCTGAGCATTCAAACACACAATCAGACACACATATAGATATCCTATCATTAATCATGGGTTTTCGCACTATGATTAATGAGTATTGATTCTGTAACAACTTTTTATATTTGAGAGATTGAAATCGATCTTTGGGGGAATTCATTGTTTTGTTCTTGTGTTCTAAGTTCAAAACCCGAATTTGAATTCCATCAGGTGGTATCAGAGTCTTGGCTCAAATCAATCATTGATTTTTGATCCTCTCAATCAATACAATGACATCTATGGTTCATTAGCTTCATATCAACCATTTTCCACCTAAAAATCATCACGAAACCCTATTCTACTCCAAACATTCAACAAATGCTTAAAACATGATTCATTAATATTTTTTGTGCATTCTTTAGAAGTTTTTTTGTGTTGTTCAAGCTCTAAATAGCATTCATGCACTGTTTTTTCTAAACAGAATTATCTCAAAACCTCAAAAACCTCTTCGGTTCAAGGGTTTTTGATAGAACAGTAACCGATTACTGTTTTATCAAGTTTTCTTCAAACATACATTGTTTTTAAACATTTTGAGTCATTTTAAGTGTTTAAAATCATTATATTCAAGTATTTTCATACTTGAATCAGGTTCATGTTCTTCAATCAACAAACCGATTGTTGATTTCTGTGAAGAACATTTCAGCCGCAAACAAACCCTAGGATAAACCCTAGTGTTCATTCATACACAACCTTTATAATCTATGGTGATTGTGTTGGTTTCAGCATCAAAACAAAGAAGAAATATATTCTTCTTTTGAATTTTCGAAAAAGTAACTTTTTGATCTAAAAAGTTGACTTTTAAAAACATATTATTTGTTTCTAGGGTTTCGACTTTTTGACTGACATCATTAAAAGTTATTGGGTGATTGACATTCCTTAAACGAAATATTCCTTTATTTTACTGAAGACTTGACTGTGACATTTCATAGGTTATTAATTAATTAATTAATTTCAATTAATTAATTCCTTTATTCAGTAAAGTTTAAAAGTGACAAAATCATTACAAACAAATCCTAGTGACCTTAGGATAAAACAAATTTAGCATCGAGCTAAACAATCAAACAAATTTGATTTAAACCGTTATGTTCAAAAATTTAACAATCATGTCGGACGAAATTTCAGGTTCAAATAGTGGTCTCAAACTAACCAGACTCAAGAACAAAGCTGACTTCAAACAATGAAAAATAATATTCTGAAACTGGATTATTTTTCAAGACCCGGACCTATGGACATCCATAACCGAGGGACCATACATACCTGTGACTCTTGGACCAGATTACAACATTCAGAAACCAGTAAGTTTGAAAAGTGTAGTTGGCGATGATCTTAAAAAGGTCAAAGCAGACATGAAGGCTTATAGCATTCTGGCAATGACTCTACCATTTGAGATACTAACAAGAGTGGAAAACTTCAAAATAGCACATGAACTGTGGAAGGTGCTTCACACCATTTGTGAAGGAAGTGAGGAAATTAGGGAAATCAAGAAAGAAAAATTAAGGACCCAGTATGAAACCTTTTATCATGTTCAAGGAGAGTCAATACCACAACAGCTTCACAGATTTGTTCAGCTGGTAAATGAGATCATTATTTATGGTCTCAAATACAAATCTGTGGAGATAAACAAGAAAATGTTGCATACTCTTCCAGAGACCTGGACTCAATAAGTCTCTCTGATGAAAGCAACATTGGATCTAGAAGCATTATCATTAAATGCACTAGTGGCCAAAGTAGAGGCACTAGAACTAGATGAGAGATCCAAAAACAATAGCACAGTTAGACATGTGGAATCATACAAGTTCAAGGAGATTCAACAAACAGACGGTGCATTCTTAACTTGCACTGGTGAAGATGAAGACGAGGAGTTTCTTGATTCAAGTAAAACTTCATTCTTTTCTACTCCTAAATCATCACAAAACAAACAAAAGTCCAAGAAGACTGGTGTTCATGCTTCTCATAAAGCAACACCTCAAAGCAAGCAATATCCATATGCTTCCAGCTCAAGCAATAACACCCAACAAAGATTCAAAACATTCATAAATTTGAGAAACCTATGGATGAACTAACAATCATCTTGCAAAGTGAGGAGCAGAATGCAGCTTTTGCAGCCTTCTCCATAAGCTTTGAAGCCTACTTAGGGGCTAATCTCACACCATTACAGATCATTCAGCAAGACTTGGATGAATTGCCTCCTGATATGTTTGAAAAAATGGATCTTCAATGGTTAATGGCAATGATAGCATATCGATCCAAGAAGTTTCCACAAAGGAACAAGGGGTTAAGCATGTATAAGAAAACCAAGATTGGTTTTGATAAAAACAAAAGTGAGATGCTACAAGTGCCAACTCTATGGACACTTCTCTAGCGAATGTCAACAACCTAGAGTTGACAGAAACAACTAACAAACACAAACCTCAAGTAGCTATCACACAAACAGACAAATTCCACCTCCCATTAGCATTCCTGTTGTACCAACACCAGCACAAATCACACAATACAACCCCAATCAACACTCAAAGTTATTTACAATGATTATCAAACAAGATGGTGAGTGTGACTAGATTATGTACGAGGCAGAAGTACAATCTCCCGACCTTGCCCTCATGGCAAACATAAAGGACAAAATTTCAGAAATCCCGAAGAGGTAAGGGAGAATCTCTGTTCTCAAGCATGCATTGACGAAGTCACTAGATACAGAGAACATGTAGACAAACTTTCTAAGAAAGTGATTGAAACAAATATTTTAAATGACAGTTTAAAATCAGAACAAAAATAATATAGGATTAAAATTCTGTCATTGCAAAATGATTTGGACAAATTGCTATCTAAAAAATTAACACTAGCAGCTCAAGTGGAGCAACTCTCTAAATCATTGACTTAGTCAAAAACATTACAAGCTAAAACTAAAATGAAACTTCAGAAATTTCAGGTGAGCAATAAGAATGTTGGATCATATAAGGCTGGTGCAACTAAAACAACACTTAGAGCATTCTGAAGTACAATTGAAAAAGTCTTTTGAAGACAAAGCTGCTCTTCCAAAGACAAATTGAAGATCTTCCGAAGCTTAAGTATGAAGAACTTCCGAAGGAAAACTAAGACTTCCGAGACTAAGTAGTTTTCCTTCCGAAGTATATGAAGAACTTCCGAAGGTAGAACCAAGTCTTCCGAGACCAAGTAGTTCTCCTTCCAAAGCATTCACACTTAGAAGATCCAAGACAAAGTCTTCCAAAGAATGAAGTCATAAAGACTTGTAATACACAGCATCCTTGAAAACCATATTAGTCTGTTCTTGTTCTTAGTTCTGTCTCCGTTACTTGTGTTCTTAGTATCATTTACATAAACCCGGTTCCCCATTTGATCTGTTAAGTGTTCTAAAACTCTTCTCATTGTGAGACTGATTGTATTGACCACCCTTTAACCGGTCCTGCTTGCTCAACAAAGGGCATTCAAAGACCCTTCAGGATTGGGATACAATAAGGTCATCCCACCTTATAATGACAACTATATCCCACTTTCTGACTCAATGACAAACAAATAATAGGAATCACTTGATCCCTATGACAAGAATGATGACTCAAAACCATCATCATCATCATCATCAAAATCATCATTTATATCAAAAACACCTCTGATAGAATTTGTTAAAAGCAAAGCACCACCACAAATAAATCAACAGATTTTTATCAAGGAGAAAACAATGAGTTTGATATACACATAACAGATGAAGATGATAAAAGATCTACTGTATGATGAGTCAAATCAATAAATTATTGAAACTAAAAAGGTTTCAAGTATGGTTGATACAACAACAAAACACACAATGCAGACACAAGTTATTGATATCTGCTCAAGTTGAAGAAAGGCTAAATCTTCAACTCTCTCTCCTAAACAAACAAACAAAGAGAAAGGCAAAGCCCCCTATTCAGCCAAAACAAACAATAGTAACTTTTGATATACCATTAAAGTCAAATTTAAAATCAAAAGTTGCAAACAAACAAAACACGGCAAATTTACCATATTACGAGTTGTGTGATCAATACACCCACACCATAGAAAAATGTAAATATGGTAAGCATTGCAAGTACTATGATATGAACAATCATAGCACAAAATCATGTCATTTTCACAACTATTATTCAATTTATGAAAGAAACAATTACAGTACTGCTAACTGCTTTTTCAACATGAAAAACAAGAAGCAAAACAAATAACCTCAAGTTGAGAAATTAACTAAGAAACAAACAATTGTTCCTAAAAAGAATAAAGGAGGAGTACCATGACAAACTCCTCATATAAACGTTGTTTAAACAATGATAAAATATTTTATGACAATTTAAACAACCAAAAAGGAGACATAAGTCTCAAAATAGACATCAGTCAGATATTAGCACTCAAAGGAGGAGAGCTCAAAGCACTTCTCTCGACAGAGCTAAAAACATACAGAGGAAATCTAGTGTACCTAGAATTCCTAAGCCAGGAGATAATGCTACCCTAGAATAAATTTACGTAATGAGAAAAGACGGAAAACCTAAGACCATCTTGGCTTGGGTTGCACCCTCTAACTAATTTCATTATTTGTGCAAGGACATCAAAGAAGGCCAGACAACTTCTGGTATGTTGACAATGGATGCTCCCGACACATGACCGGCAACTGTTCCCTCCTTCAGGAATATAAGAGCAAACCTGGAGGAAATGTAGCATTTGAAGGCGACAAGACAGGTGGAAAGATAACTGGTGAAGGAAAGGTATCAAATGGATTGATCAGCTTTGAAAATGTCAACTACTGCTCCAACCTCCAGTTTAATCTTCTTAGCGTATCCCAAATCTGTGATAAAGGATATGCCACCTTATTTGACTCCAACAATTGCTACATACTTAAGATGGGTTTTCAAATACTTAAAGACTATATCCTTTTGAAAACACCCTGTCAAAACAACACATACATTGTTGATATGAACATTGTTTCAGCATCAACCTCTAAAACTTGTTTACTATCAAAAGCATCAGAAGATGCTTCCTAATTATGACATAGACGATTGGAACACACAAATTTTAACAGAATGAATCAACTTGTAAAAGGTGACTTAGTAATAGGTTTACCACAAAAGGAATTCTTCTATATAGACCACTGCACTGCATGTCTGAAAGGCAAACATCATATAGTGTCTCATAAGTCAAAATTGGTAAACTCTAACAACATACTACTCAAATTTCTTCACATGGACCTTTTTGGCCCTACAAACATCCTAAGAAAAGGAAAGAAGCAATACTGTCTTGTAATAGTAGATGATTACTCCACATTCACCTTGGTTTTCTTTCTACTACACAAGTCAGAAATAGTAGAAATCATCAAAGCCCCTTATCACTAAAATTGAAAATCAATTGGACCTTAAAGTAAAAACTTTAAGAAGTGATAATGGTATTGAATTTAAGAATGACATTATTTCTTCTTTTTGTGCAGAGAAAGGAATAAGTCATCAATTTAGTATAGCAAGAACTCCTCAACAGAATGAAGTTGCTTAAAGGAGAAATGGAATATTGATAAAAGCTGCTAGATTGCTAGCTGACTTTGTATTACCCATATCCTTTTAGGCTGAAGCAATCAACACAACTTGCTACATTCAAAACAGAACATTAAGAATTAAAGAACATACCAAAACTCCATATGAATTAATGTTTAAAATAAAATCTTTCATTGGATTTCTTAAAGCTTTGGGATGTTCTGTATCAATATTAAACACCAGAGAACATTTATTTAAGTTTTTCCAAAAGCAGACGACAGATTTTTTGTTGGATACTCCGAAAGCTCAAAAGCTTACAACGTATACAATCCACGACTGAACATAGTGGAAGAAACAACAGATGTTGTTTTTAATGAACATTCTTTCACTAAAAAAGTTATTGGATCAAACAGGTTGTCTGATATTGACTCAATAACAAAATCATTTGATGCATCTTACTTTAATGTTTCAGGTACCAAGGATGACAATGAGTATCCAATGGTTCCTTCACCAACCATTGATGTTCCTTTAACTGTTGTTCCTCCAAGAAGAACAAATATTACTCCTTCCAGTACCACAGTTACAGCTCTTCCTGATCAAACAAACACATCAAGGGGAACATCACCAAACACACCATCATCATCAACTCCAGTGACCACTCAACTAAAACAAAGCAAATAAACTAGGTCATATTATCCTGACACAGTTGAAGAAGATGATAAGTATCATTCACTACATGATGAAATCCTAGATTTCTTTCATGATTCACCACAAACATTCCATGAACCCACACAGCCAGATAATCAAACAACATCAAATTCCCTTGCTTACCTATCAACACCAAACCAAAAAAATCACTAATCTTGATTCAACCATCTCTGTTGATCATATTGAAACCATAAGAGCTCACAAATATCATCCTTTAGAAAATATCATAGGTGATCTTAATGTCAGATTGACATGCAGTCAATCTGATACAACAAACATTTGCTTGTTTCTTACTTTCTATCTCTAACTGTACCTAAAAACATCATAGAAGTACTTAAGACAACAATTGGATAGAAGCAATGCAAGAAGAATTACAAAAATTTAGGAAGCAAGATGTATGGTAGTTAGTTAACCTCCCAGAAGGTCACTATGCCATTGGAACAAGACGGCTGTTCAGGAACAAAGCAGATGACAGAGGGATCGTCATCAAAAACAAGGCAAGGCTTATTGCCCAAGGATACACTCAAGAGGAAGGCATTGATTATGACGATTTCTTTGCTCTTGTAGCTCGACTAGAAGCCATCCGAGTGTTCCTTGCATATGCCTCATCCAAGAACTTCACTGTCTTCCAAATGGATGTGAAATGTGCATTCCTCTATGGAAAGATAGATGAAGAGGTATATGTTGCTCAACCATTAGAGTTTGAAGACCCAGATTTCCCTCATAGAGTCTACAAGTTAGATAAAGCTCTGTACGGTCTTCATCAAGCACCTAGAAAGTGGTTAAACCTTTATCTAAGTTTCTACTACAGAATGGCTATACCTGAGGGAAGATTGATCAGACATTGTCCTTAAAGAGAAAAGAACAAGACTTGTTAGTTGTACAAGTCTACGAGGTGGATGACATCATTTTTGGCTCCAACAACATACAACTTTGCAGAGAGTTTAAGACTCTTATGCAATCAAAATTACAAATAAGCTCAATGGGAGAACTTACCTTTTTTCTTGGTCTTCAAGTTGAACAATCTGCTGAAGGAAGTTTTATCAATCAAAGCAAGTATATGAATCTGATCTTGAAGAAATACAACATGTCTTATTACACATCCAACAAAACACCATTTGCAATTGGATTGTAGTTTGGCCCTGATCCAGAAGGAACATCAGTTGATTAGAAGATTTATAGATCCATGAGAGGCTCTTTGATGTACCTAACTTCAAGCAGTCCAAACATCATGTATGCAGTTTGCATGTGTGCTAGATACCAAGCAGACCCAAAAGAATCACACATAAATGCTGTAAAGAGAATTTTCAGATACTTAAAAGGAAAACCAGCACTTGGCCTATGGTATCCCAATAATAGAACCAAGAACAAACATGAATCATTTGATCTTTTAAATTAAATCAAATGTTGAATATATGTTAGATGATCCTAGTCCTATGTATTAGGACTGTTAATTTGGAGAATTTTGATTAAATGTTCATTGGGTTTATGAACAGTCATGATGTTCATGCTAAAATCATTCAAAATTGATTTTTGATCAGTTATAAACATGTAAAATCAGTTAAAATTGGCATAACATTTACCACCACAACATTATATGGTAGTTTTGACTTTAAGAGTCAAACTAAAATTCATAAGTTAAATTGTTATGAACTAATATCAGTACATGATATGAACAAAAACAACTTATTGTCATGAATTAAACATGATACAAATCAATTTGGGTCAAAACAACTTGTAATCAACAAAGCATGATCAAAAATTGACCAAAAATTTGACTTTTGAAAGGTCAAACTGATTCAAATTGGTATTGTTAAACAAACATACACTTTGACAACCTCATTGTGTTAATCATACATGGTTCATCATTTCATAACAATTGCAACTGTCCAGTGAACACTTAATCAATATTTCTTCATATTAAACATCATACATTATAGAGACATCATATAAGTCACTAATATACTTTTCTTCTTTACAGATATGGCAAACATAGTATTTGTCAGAGATCATAGTCTATGTGCTTATCTCAACCCCGATTGACCCAAGGCTGAGAATTATAGAGACATCATACAAGCTATTAGACAGACAAGGCTTGTTCATGCTATGACAGCAAGACCAGATACCTATGAAGATCATATTGTCCAATTTTGGACTCAAGCTCATTTGGAGCAAATGAATGATCAACAAGTTGTAGTGTCTAATGTGCATGATCATCAGATTATCATATCAGAAGAAGTGATATGGAAGATCCTACATCTCGATAATGAAGATGCAGAAGGACCAACTGAATTTGATGAGAATTATGATATGCATGTATTCAAGCAGATTGGATATACTGGTACCATTAAGAGAAAACAAATCAAGAAATCCTACATGTGTGCACAATTTAGGTTTCAAATGCTTACATACCAGAAAACAATGACAAATAGGAAGACTGGCTAGGATGCCACTTCTTTTAGGAGCTCTTTAGCTATAGTAAGTATCATTGCTAGAAGGCCCTTTAATTTTGCTACTCAAATACTAAATGGGATGATATTCAATTTGACTGAAGTGAGGAATAAGTTTCAGATGTATCCAAGATTCCTCCAAATGATCATTGATGATCTACTCCTAAACATCCTACAAAAAGGTGCTATATTTTAGCCTGTTGATTTTAATGAATATGTATTCAACAGAATCAAGTCCAGCTTGTATCAAGAAGATAAAGTGCGTGTTCCTCCCCACATGATAGACCATGATTTACCTATCCCTAAAGTGTTCATGAGGATTCCAGGTCAGGGAGAACCAAACATGATGTTTCAAAACATTATTCATCAAGCCCCTAACATCCTACCTACACCTATCATACATGAAGAAGAACAAGTTGTACCCATACTAGAACCAATCATTCAAGAAGAACAAGCAGATCCTATACCAGAACCAATCATTAAACAAAAACCAGAACTAGAAGATGTGCAAGAACAAGAACAACTTCATGTTGAACATCACATGCCTTCTCCACCTCAGAGCCCACATTTATCAAATTAACAAACACTATCATCTAGTTTTAAGAGACATTGATGCATCATTAGCAAATCAAGCAACTCATCAAGAAAAGTTTGGTACATCATCAATGCATGAGGTTGATCAAGAAGAACAAAGTACTCCTGCTAAACAAACTAAAGGTGAAGAACAAGCAAGAGATATCCCTAATGAAGAAGAAATAGAGTATTCAAAAGTGTTCATATTCACTAAGTACAACAATTTGATAGAGAAATCCAACAACAGAGCAAGAAAGTTGAAAGAAAAGCTAAAAAGCAAAGATGAAGAGATAGAAAAGCTCATGGCTGATCAAAAAGCTCAGAAGTTGATTGTTTAGTTTCTTGAACAACAACTTGAACAATCAAATGAAGAATTAAAGCTGAAAGACCAAGATCTTAGTAGTGCAAGGCTTGACATTACCTACTTGACTGAGCAAACATATTCTAAAGATGCCGAGATTGATGAGTTAAAGAAAATAATCTAAGCTCAAAATGAAGAGATTAAAAGGCTGAACAAAGAATTGGAACATGCTAACACTCATCTGAATGAGGAAGAACACTCAGAAGGTCAAGAACAAGACCTGAGTGAAGAGTTTATTGATCAAATCATGTCTCAAGCTGAAGAAACCAGCACAGGGGAAACTAAAAAGGCCATTATTATCCCTGAGGAGACTTATCCTATGGATCAATTATTTGATGAAGTTAATCTATATGAAAACATCAATTATTCACCCATTCTTACAAAACATTTTCACACTCCTGATACAAAAACAACAGAATCAAGCATCATACCTGTCAACCCACTGTCAGAGAAACAAAAGGAGTTAATCAGAGAGTCTGCAACATCAATGAAGGTGCAAACTGAATCAACCAAAGATCAAGCATCATCATCATCACAGACTTAACTGAAAACTTATAAGAGGAAGAGAAAGAGACTGTATTTAACCTCAGTGAAGAAAGAAAAACAGAAGGTTCAAGAGTTGGATGAACCTGAGTCTCCACCATTAAAGCTTCTCAAGGTTAAAGCTGAACCAGTTGATGAAGATAACCAAGATAGAAAGAAACAGAGCCTGTAGTGTTAGAAGAAGGTAAAATAGAGCAATCACATGACCAGCAATAAGATCCTATCATCATTCTAAGTGACTCTAAAGAAGAAGATGAGGAAAAGGATTAGGATGAGATGCAAAACATACAAGACTTGTTCCCTGATGATCCTGAAACACTAATGGGAATTGAGTTAGCATCAATTGGCTTTCCTTATGACACATTCATGCGACTTAACCTGTCTAAGGTTAAAGACTTGCTCAAGGACTTCTAGGAAGTAATGACAAATGAGGCTGAGCAAATATACAAGAAGTGTAAAGAGATTAAAGACCAACAAGAATTCAAAAAGAATCTGCTAAAAGATCCTCAGATTGAGAAAATGACCTACTCCAAGGTTAAAAGTTAGTTGAGTTGCACCAGGATGCCATAAAGGTCATATACAGGCAGATCTCTATCTCAGATGAAGGATCTTGCTAGAGAAATCTACATGAATATGTTGGCAAGTGCATTGAAGCCATAGATCTCTAGACCTCATCCAGCATTAGCATTATCTACTCATCATCAAGCTCCACCTGAGCTTCATACCATTAAGGAACCAAGACAATTTATGCCTCATAGGCTATGGCCTGAAGGTAATAAGGTGAGGGAGATGATAAATAAAAACACTAACTTTGTAAAGCTATATGATAGGATAAAACTAAAAGCATCTACTGATGAAAGGAAGATAGTAGCTTGGAAGTATGATGAGATCGGGGATGCAGTGTTGATAAAGAGAGTATCTGGCCTTGTCCAGTACTTATCATACATATCCCAATTGGGATCACTAAGCTATGAAGACATATTAGAACTGATGCAATAGAGGATGGTTAATCACACCAATAATCCCAGGGGAGCTAATTTTTATGACACCATGAGATCTTACATGAACAGACAACATCATGAAATGAGACGGAAGGCAGACCGAGAAGATAAATTCACTTGGCCAAACTAAGAAGAGAACAAAAGTTAGGAAGCAAACAGAATAAACAAAGTGAAGAACAGACATCAGATGTTGATACTGAGTTATTAAAGAGAGTTCGTTATCCAATAAGAATATCATATTTGAAGTTAATCATGGAGAAGATTGATGGTAATCAATACAATCATCCAATCACAAGGTGGTACTATGATGAAACCCATTTTGAAGTGGTATTGGAGAGAAAACTTGAAGGCAAAGAAGCTGCAGACATAAGACTTTTTGATCCAGTGGAGATAAAGCTGTTACATCGCTCCTATGTTTCATTTTTGAAGACCAATTCGTTCCCTACTATAGAAGATGTCTTATGCAAGGGTGGTTGTTGCTATTTCATTCATATGTTGAGAATACTAGGCATAATTGCTCTAAAGCAAAGACTAGAGACAAACCAGCAATCACTGGCACATATAAAAGGAATTACAGGCCTGAGGATCGTACAGAACAACAACCATGAAGTTCTTAAGGGTGATCATGTTGTAACCACTCTGGTTAGCAACATTGATGTGCAAAGCTTGGATCAATCAACTCTAAAACAGATGGTTCACCTCTCCATCCAATGCCAGTATGATGATCAGAACAGTGTAGTGCAGTACTTTGCTGAACACATTGTCAACTGCCGAAATGCAATGAAGATCTCTCTTCTGACTAACCAAGTCAAGGAAGCTAAAAAAGATCTGATTACTAAGAAGGATGTTGAAGAGTAATTAAAGGCAACATCAGAAGTTCAAAAAAGTGTTGATGAAGCTGGTCCATCATATTCATAAAGGTTTCTAACAAACAAACAAACAAAAACAAGAAACATACATATCTAACCATTCAAACAATCATAACATCCAATCATTCACAACAGACATAGTAAACAATCATAACATCTAATCATTCACAACAGACATAACAAATAATCATAACATCAATCATTCACAGCAGACATAGCAAACAATCATAACATCCAATCATTCATGTATATCATAAATATCATAAACATAACAACAATCATCCAAGTAACAAGTCATACTAGCAAACATACATGAATTAGAACATACAAGGTAAACTGATTACATATATGTAATTAGTAAGCAATCAATCATATAATGTAACATTCAATTATGCAACCATACATCATAAGTCAATCATGCAATCATTCATATCAAACATAATCAACACATTAACACTAACAAACAAAACAGTATCAAGCAAACATTAAAGGATGGAAACATCATCCTTAGGGGGAGTATTGTTGGGCTTAACAAGTGTATAAAAAGGATAATGCTTGCCATAATCACACATAATGTATTCTAACATTCAAACAATCATTAACTAACAAATTAGCATCATTAACAATCATAACATACACTAATTATTGCTTAAATTTCTTTTTTAGGTTTGTAGATATAAGGAATTTTTGCTAAGTGTCCACAGTGGATGAAGATCTATCCACAGCAGATGTTCAAGTAGTTGCAGCCGATGAAGAACAAGTCTAAGTGTCTACAGCGTATGACCATCACACATAGCGGATGACCATCAAACACACATCGGATGACCAAGTCTACAGCGGATGAATAGTCCATAAAGGATGTTCATCCACAGCGGATGAACACTCCACAGCGGACAACTATCATGCAAACATACAAGTGTTCACAGCGGACAGCATCCAAGACACAGCAGACATGTTATCCAACATCCACAACAGACAACTTAACATGCACAGCGGACAGCTAATCATCCATAGTGGACGACTTATAGACTTACGATTATATGTAATTAGTTTTTACATAAGGGTATTTTTGTAACTGTACATAGTTCTTTGTATAGGCTATAAATAGCAGTATACCCTAATTCTTTGTAAGCATTTGAACAATCAATCAACTTTTCTAGTCGTCTAAGCATTCAAACACACAATCATATACACACATGGATATCGTATCATTAATCATGGGTTTCCGCAGTATGATTAATGAGTACTGATTCTATAATAACTTGTTGTTATATTTGAAAGATTGAAATCGATCCTTGGGGGAATTTATTGTTTTGTTCTTGTGTTTAAGTTCAAAACCCGAATTTGAATTCCATCACTACTAGTGTCATGGGAGGCCATGAGGGTGGGCAGGGTGCCAACGCCCGTGACCCGATCTCCTCAGATGCCCAAATTTTTAATATTATATATATATATATATATATATATATATATATATATATATATATATATATATATTACATATATGTATTTTTTAAAATTACAAACTATTAATAAACTCAGTAATAAACCCAATAACATTTTAATTATTTTAGCATATTATACCTTAACTTAGGCCTTGTTAACATTTTATGTAGGGGTTGAACCTAGAGGCTCGAAAAATCAAATCAAGATGAAGAAGATCAAGTCGCGCGAAAAGTTATAGTTGCCGCGTGATAACTTGCTTCTCGCTCGAAAACATGGAAGTCACGTGAGAACTTTAGAGTTTAGTATAAATAGATCTTTTGTAATGTAACTTAAAAATCTGTTGTCATTTTTCCTGATTTCGCACGTATTGTAACAGTTTCAAATCAGAGAACAATACACTGAATTATATTTACGTTTATGTTCAAGTTCATTAAATCATGTCTTCTACTTATTCAATCTTATATCCGTGAGCAATTACATTCCATATTCTCCTCACGAGATCGATCTTTTATATTGTTGATCCTTACAATTGGTATCAGAGCAAGGTATGCTCTAGATCGGTTAAATCAAAGATTGATAAGTGTTTGTTGAAGTGTTCTTGAGATCAGATTTGAAGTTCCTTGAAGATCTGCTGAAATTATGCTATATTTGATCAATTTTGAAGATTTTAAGGGATGTTACGCTTTTGAATGAAGATTTAACATGTTTATGTGCTTAATTAAGCTTAATTCAATTATTTAAAGATAATTAGGATCATAATCGAACCTAAAATCACTAATTGAAAGATTATTCAGTTAATTTTGATCAAATTGGTTATTGATTAGAGGCTGGAAACATCAAAGTTTATTGAAATTGATCAGGCGAAAACTTAAGTTTCGGACGTGAGAAGTTACTGTTCGCGCGAAAAGTGTGTTCTTCGCAAAAGTTTGTTGAAAATCTGTTACAGAAAGATTCCTTTCACCGAAAAGTTGAACATTTCTCAAAAATCAGTTACAAAAGTTTCCACGCGAAAAGTTTATGCGAGAACTTGTGTGAATTAGTTTTACTTAAGAGTATTGGCGCGAGACCTTCAATTTTGAATATTTTTGAAGAAGTTTGAATCAAGATTTCTCAATGGAAAATTTGAAGCATGTCACTGCAACTCTTAATCTTGACAATGAGTTTGGCACGAGCATAAAGCCTTCTCGAATTCTCAGTGAAGAAGACTATACCGATTGGGTATATCGCTTTCAGAACCATGTTATATACACGAAACCCAGGATGATGAGATCTATCAAACAAGGCCCGTATATTCCGATATATACCAATGAGAAAGGAGACTTGGTGCCTAAGGCTAAACACCTCTGGGATAAGGAGGATATGAAGAAAATGGAGCTCGATTATAAGGCGTATGCTGCTATCACTATGGCACTTACCACTGAAATTGCTCAGAAGTTCAAGGATTACAGGAAAGCCAAAGATTTATGGGATGCAATGGAGGAGTAGATTATGGGGAACAAGGATATGAGAGTAAGCCAGAAAGACATGTTGAACTAAGGGTTTAATATGTTTAATCATATACTTGGTAAAACCTTGGAGGCTCAAATGTCAAGGTTCGTGAAGCTGATAACCAAGATGAAAAGTGCAGGAATCATACTGGAGAACCTCTTAGTGAATTAGAAGCTGTTAAACTCACTATCTTACAGCTGGAACAACAATTGCACTAATATCAAGAGAACCAAGGATTTGTTCACCTTATCCCTTAGTGATCTGATCTCCACTATTAAATCTTATGATATGGATGACAAGCAGAGAGCTGCTAACTACATCAACACGATGGGAGATAAAGCATCAGCAATATATGCTAAGATGGCTAGTTATCCAAATTATTATGTCATCTACTCCCAGTTATGTCAACAACAACAATCAGCAACTCCTGCTCATCCAAATGTCAATGATCCATCCTTGCCTTAATTCCAAGCTTCTCATCAGAATCCTTATAGTCAAGCTCAACCATAACCCCCGATCTACCCACAAAGTCAGAACAAGCATTTGTTGTAAACTCTCAACCTAATAGGCAAACCATTTAGATTGCTGAAGAGCATCTGGCTCTATTCACCTTATTTATGAACAACTATGAAGCTTTCTCTGCCGGAAGACTCAATGCACCCAACATCTTGATTGATGACTTGCAACAAGTCAATTGCAATGATATAGAGAATGATATTAAGTATTAGATGGCTATGGTGGTGTATCATGCTAAGAACTTTACAAGAAGAACTGGGAGAAGAGTGTTTGGCCTGAACAACTAAAGCAAGATTGGATTTTACAAATCAAGCTTGAGGTGTTATAACTGTGACAAACCTGGTCACTTTGTAAGAGAATGTACTGAAGGAAGGTCTAATCAGGCAGATAATGGAAAGAATATGGTGACTGTGGAAGTAGAAACAAAAGGAGACAAAGCTAGTTCATCAAACAACAAAGCCCTAGTTTCTTAGATGGATGGAGAGTATGATTGGTCTGATCAGATGGAGATTCTAGATATCAAGCTTTCCACTGCTTTGTTGGTAGAAATTCAAATTATTGAAGAAAATTGTTGATGACAATTAACTAGCTGAGTTCGTATCTAATGATCTGATAGATGGTGTGTTTGACAAATAGAAGAAGGTTGAAATAAAGCAAGTTGAGAAGGGTTGAAGATGTGAAAGTTGAAGAAGTGCATGATGATAAGGAGCTTAATGAAACAGCTGTTGAGACTACTCCAACTCATTCAAACATCAATGAAGAAAAGGGACTAAGGCTGTTGAGTTCACTCCACCCAAGTTTGAGGAAACTGAAAATGCTGTTGAGTTTACTCTGGCATCTGCTTCTGACGAAAGTGAAAATGTTGTTGAGACCACTCCAGCAACAAAAGCAGAAGAAAAGGTTGTGTTGAAAGCCTTCATGATAAATATCTTACCTGAAGAGAAGAAAAAAGAAGAAAAGACTGAAGAGGTACTTTCTAATCCTTGTTCAAATACATTTTTAGAAAAGATACAATGATATAGAGTTCACAACGAACGCTTGATTTCAGAAGTTGAAAAACTTCAATATCAAGCTTGTAAATATAAAACTGATGAGAATTTTTTTAAAGAAAAGATAGATGGGTTAAATTTGAGTTATCAGCTTCACGAACCTTCAATAACAATGAACTATCTTTAGAAATTAATAAACTTAACAATAAAATCTTATTTTCTAAATTGATTGTTGAAGAATTTGAGTTATCCTCAAACATAGTTGAAGGTATAATCAAGTCTCAAATGACTTAGAAAATTAATGGTGGAAAAGGTGGTGTTGGCTATTCTAACATTGCACCACCTATTAATCATGATTATACTTGTTTGCTTTCATCAATTAACACTCCTGATCAAGAGACCTATGGATTAGGTTTTCAATCAAAGTCAGACTTAATACCTCTAGTCAATGTTTCACTAACTGTTGACCCTATCATAAAAACTAAAATTAAAAATAATCATGACAATTTTTTTGCAGAAAGTGTGAAGAACGACGGGTTGGTTGAAGATTGGGAAAGTGATGATGAATTAGATTTTTAGGAAAATAAAAGTTGTAATGAAAAATCTTCATGTAATTCATCATCAGTTATTAATGAAATTTAAAATGTTTTAAGTGCTACAAATGATTATTCAAAAGTGTCTAACAAAGCAAAGAAATTGAAATCAAAAATAGATTTTAAGGCCAATAAAAGAAAACGAGTCACAACATCCGTACTGACTTGGAAACTGATTTCAAGAACAGATTTGTTACAAAAGGCAATATTGATAATGAAGATCATATTTTTAAAGAAACCAATGTCAGTTTCTTTAAAAATAAATCTCCTACTATGGCTAAATCTATGAAGCAAGATGTTTGTAGATCAGGTATCAAAGACACTGGTCCCATTCCAGTAACAATGACTCAAAAGGCAAAAGCTACAGTTCATGCCACATCGACTTCTGAAAAGAATCAAAAAGCTAGAACAGATACCTTAATTCTTCCGGAATCATCTCGAATAACTCATAATGAAATAAAGAAAAGAGAGACTGTTAAAGAATCATAAGGCGAAAGAAATACTAAAGCCAGATTCTATGATAACTGTGGAAATTATCATAAACAGTTTGTCAAAATACACAAACATCAAATACATATCATAAAATATGTTGTTATGTGTATGGCAAGCCAAATTATAAGGCTAGAAATTGTTGTCATCAACATCAATTGTTAAGCAAACAAAGATTTTTTAATTTAATTTCAAAGAATAGAAAACGTTTCTTTTTAAATGCCAAATTCAAAAGGATTTCAAATCAGTCAAATTCTTTTGTTAATAACAGTAGTGATTTGAATAAAGAAAAGTCAAATGTGAAATTTGTACAAGTTGATGATAGCACTTCTATTTCAATTCAGACCACTTTAAAGAAAATGGTTACACATCTAATTAAACCAATTCAAAAATGGAAAATTAAAGAAAAACCATATAAGCATGATATTGTTGAATAATGTCCTTTTAATGACAAAAGAGATTTGATATTACAGTCTGTATCATATTTGGATAAAAACAAAGTAGTCAAGTCAACTATGGCTTGGGTTCCTAAACATGAATAAATTAATTGATATGTGCAGGAACAAACAAGGCAAGTTATAAACAGTGTTTGGCATGTTGACAGTGGTTGTTCAAGGCACATGACCGGTGATATATCTCTGTTAAACAACATACAATCTTACAACGGAGGCTATATTATATTTGCAGGAGATAAAGGTGGTCAGATTATAACGAAAGGTACAGTGTCTAATGGTGTGTTAAGTTTTGAAGATGTCAATTTTGTAGAGGAACTTAAACATAATTTGCTAAGTGCCTCTCTAATTTATGACAAAAAGTATACAACACACTTCACTGAGAAAGAATGTCTTATTTTGAAACCTGGCTTTGTAATTCCTAAAGAATGGATTTTACTGAGAACACCGAGAGACAAAGACACGTATTTACTTGACATGAATGCTTCACACTCATTTGTAACTGCATCGTGTTTGTTATCTAAAGCCTCGGAAAGTGATTCATTGTTATGGCAACGTCGTCTTGGCCATGTAAACGTTAAAAATATGAACAAGTTGGTTAGAGGAAATCCTGTTGTAGACTTACCTTTGGAAAAATTTCAACTTACTGAACATTTTCTGTCATGTTCAAAAGGAAAACAAATCAAACTTCCTCATAAACCAGTTACTCATACCAAAGTTGACTCTGTTCTACAACTATTACACATGGATTTATTTGGTCCAGTTAGTGTTTTGAGTTTAGGACGTCATGCATATTGTTTGGTTATTACTGATGATTTTTCCAAATTTACATGGGTTTTCATTTTAGCAACCAAAGATAAGACACCTAACTTACTGATAAAAATCATGACCCTAGTAAAGAATCAGACTGACAAAATCATCAAGTGTGTTCGAAATGATAATGGAACCAAATTTTGCAATCACACACTAAATGAATTTTGTGATTCAAAGGGATAGCAAGACAATTTAGTTCTACAGGAACACCACAACAAAATGGAGTTGCTGAAAGACATAACAGAACTTTAATTGAAGCTGCAAGAACAATGTTATTAGTAGCCAAATTACCGTCATTCTTTTGGGCTGAAGCTGTTAACATTGCATGTTATGTTCAGAATCGTATATTAATCAACAAACAACAAAACATGACTCCATATGAAATCTTTTTCAAACATAAACCTAAAGTAAAATATTTCAAAACTTTTGGATGTTGTTGTACTTTGTTAAATACATCTGATTGTAAATCAAAATTTGATGAAAAAGCTGATGAATGTTATTTTATTGGATATTCAGCCAACAAAGTCGCATACCGAGTTTATAATAAAAGATCTAAACAAATAATTGAGTCATTTGATATTGATTGGCATGAATCTAACAAAACAGATATGGGTTCAGCACCTTAATGGGTATATGACTATGCTTCACTATTTGAAACATTTAATCGTTCATCTGTTGTTTCTACAGCTAATCCACCTTTGACTTTATCAATTCAAGATATTTTTGCTGATTATGTTGGATCTATCTCATCTCCAGCAACAGGAAAATCTTCAAATATACCTTCTTCTTCAAATGCCACAGCTGTTCCACACTTTGTTTCTGAATTTGATCTACCTCATTCTGATCCAGTTGTTGAACAAGCTCCATAGGTTTCTGATCAGAGTTATTCTTCTACTTAAATTGATCCGATTGATACAATTCACGTTCCATTTGAAGATTTATCAATTGATAATAATATTCAAGAGGAAGATATTATGTATCAACCTGAAGGAGGGAACAATGCTGAAGAACCAGTTGGTCATATGTCTAATTTAGATGAAGTTATTTCTGAAGATACCATTCCTTAGCTGAGAATTCATAAAAACCATCTAACTGAAGCAATCATTGGTCCTTTATCACAAGGTGTTCAAACTCAAAGCCAATCGGGCACAATAAATACATGTCTGTACTCATTCTTCATTTCTCAAATTATGCCAAAGAATGTTGAAATGGCATTAAAAGAAAACAGTTGGATTGAGGCTATGCAAGACGAACTGATGCAATTCAAGAAGCTCAATGTGTGGCATCTGTGTGAACTACCAAAGGGTAAGTTGCCGATTGCTAAAAAATGGATTTTTAAGAACAAAACGGATGAAAAGGATGTGATTGTTCATAACAAGGCTAGACTTGTTGTTCAAGGATTCTATCAAATTGAAGGACTTGATTACGAAGAAGTATACGCTCCTGTCACAAGACTAGAAGCTATACACATTTTTCTAGCATATGCTTCATACAAGAATTTCAAAGTGTATCAAATGGATGTCAAAACTGCTTTCTTCTTTAGTGAGATGAAAGAAGAAACTTATGTTTATAAGTTAGACAAAGCACTATATGGCTTACATCAAGCACCTCGAGCTTGGTATGCCACCCTCACTGGACATTTGCTTGCAAATGGTTATACACGGGGTGCGATTGATCAAACTTTATTCTTACAAAAGACTGGTGATGATCTTATTCTTGTTCAAGTATATGTTGATGAAATTATCTTTGGATCTACCAATGATGATTTGTGCAAGGAATTTGAAGTTGTGATGAAGAAGAAATTTGAGATGAACTCACTTGGAGAAATATCATTTTTCTTGGTTATCCAAGTTAAACAAGATGATAAGGGAATACTGATACATCAAGAAAAATATGTTCATAGTATCCTGGACAAGTATAAACTTAAGGAGTCCAAGACAGCTCCCACTCTAATGACTTCCCATCCAACTTTAAATCCAGATCTCACAGGTAAAGACGTTGATCAGCATTTGTATAGATCAATAATTGGATCTCTGATGTATCTCACTGCTAGCAGACTAGACATCATGTTTCCTGTCTGTCAGTGTGCACGTTATCAATCCTAAGGAATCTCACATGAAAGCTGTGAAGCGGATTTTCAAATATCTCAAGGGTCAACCAACCCTCGGCCTTTGGTATCCTAAAAATTCCGATTTCAATTTATATACCTATACTGACAGTGATTATACAGGATGTAACTTGGATAGAAAATCAACCACCGGTGGATGTCAATTTCTTGGCAACAGGTTAATTTCTTGGCAATGTAAGAAACAGCAGATGGCTGCATCAAGTTGCTGTTCTCAGATTGTTTGGATTCAGCAACAACTTCTTGATTATGGCCTTAAGTTTTATGACACCAAAATTTTGTGTGACAACACTATAGTGTTAAACATAGTGAAGAATCTGATCCAACATTCAAAGAGAAAACACATCGACATCCGCATGCACTTTATCCGTGACTGTTTTGATCAAAAACTTATCCATTTGGAATCAGTTTCATCAGATGACAACATTGTTAATTTGTTTACTAAGGCATTTGATCATTCTAGATTTGACTTCTTAGTCCAATCTCTGGGAATGATTAAATTTTGTTTATAATTTTTCATAAACCCTTTCAAAAAAATTTTCATTCATTTTGGTTAAAATTGTAATTTTTTGCAGATAATCAAAATTTTAGGGGGAGAAAAATTAAAAATGTCTTGAAAAAGATTTTTTTTCTTAAAAATTTAAAAATATCTCGAAAAAAATTTTTGTTCTTAGGGGGAGTAAAAGAAAATATATAAAGTTATTTTTTTTTTACATATTAAGAAAATTAAGATTTTCAAGGATATATAGAAAATGATAGTACATTTCTTAATTTTGATTCATTACATCTTAAGGCATAAAAGAAACTGACTTGGATTATGTTTAATATGTTGATAGGCTTGACTTCCAAGACTGAAAAGAACTATGATCTATGATACACTTAAAGTAAACTCAAAATTATTGAAGTGGGTTACTCATAAAGGTTTTATAGTAACACTGATTCCAAACTAAAGCAGACTGAAAATTATAGTCTAGTTATACTCAGGCCAGTTACTATCTGATTCAGTATTTTTCAGATGAAATATGAAATATGTATATATAAATAAAAAAGAAGAAAAAGATATGAAAATCAAAGACAAAAAGAGAAAATTAATATTATCAAAAAGAGCAAAAAGATGCCAAAATGCCATTTAGGAATAAAGATGCCAATGTGCACAATAATAAAAGATATGTCATAGACATACATACTATATGATAAATATTTTCTTTTTGAGAATATGTTCTAACACAGGAGGCAAAATCAAAAGATGGGGCATGTAAGTCCGACTTGGCATATAAGTCCTAAACGTCTTGCGAGGGCAAAACATAAGTCCGACTGGCGGTTAATAATTCCTAAAACTTGTTAATATTTTGTGTTCAGAAATGTGTCTTAGGCTAGTTATGCTCTAAATAGATATTATAATAAAGAAAATTATTTTTGAAAATGCTGGTCAGAGGTAAAAGGTTTAAGTCAAATTGGGGTGACCTGAATTCTCAAAAGTGTCTTGAAGCTAGATAAAAGTTCTCCAGGATTCTTGATTGTGAGATTCACAGATTACATATAACTCAATCTAAACATGATAAAATCACAGAACATGTGTCCAAGTAAAATATTGAAGTCTAAGTTTAAAATGGACAAAATATATTGACAATCAACATAACCAGTCATATTTGAATAAAGTTGGACGATATTTATGATCGATTTCATAAGAAATATGATCCTATACTTGAAAATTTACTAAAAAAACATTTAAGTTATAAATATAAAGAAAAATATCAGTTTGTTTTTAGGTTAAAATTTGTTTTTACAGTTATTTTGATTTTACACAATTTTACAAAGCAAAATTATTAATTAAGGGGTCTTGGATAATTGTAAACACTTAGTTAAACATAATCTTTCTCATAACAAATCAAATGGCTTCATAAGATAAACAAATTTGAAAAGTTTCAAATTTTTAAAGTTCAATACGCGAAAAGTTCAAGATGCAAAAAGTGTTGTGTGCGAGAACTCTGACTTCTCGCGCGAGAAGTCAAAAGGCTATAAAAGGAATAGTTTAGCGAAACTATTTGCAAGAAAACTTCCTGTAAGTCCCCGTTCCCGGAGGCCTCACAGTTGGACAATCATAGCATTATTATATTAAATAATACGTATTTTATAAAATATTACAGCAGAATTTAATTAACAAAAACCATTCATGCATGTAATTAATGTAGCAAAATAATACATCATAGTGATTTTGAGTTACAAAATAATCTATTAGTTGCATTACAATACAACGAAATCATTAAACATGAACGGATGCCAGTCTTGCCCCGACAAGTAGCTTTCCCCAAGTGCCATCCTCAGCAATATTTACCTGCCAACTGAAAATGCATAAAAGTCAGCGTTGCTGAGTGAGTTTTAGTTTAAAACGTTAAAATACCTTGTATGATTTGTATACGAAAATATTCCCTTTATAATAAACAATTCTTTCGTATGTGAGCATACATCATACGTACATCAGATAATATTCATCATTATCATTATCGTCCTCATTCTTTCATTATTATCTTTCACTGTCTATCCGGACCAATGTGCAATACCCCGAACATTATGCACGGAGCTGATGCTGGGCCTGAGGTCTACAAATAGACCCAGAACATTGTGCATAAAGTTGACCCAGTCACCTGGGGCATGCTACAATGGTCATGTCAATCTCAATGATTGACCCTGTGTACATCCTTCGGGTTAGCTAAACCATACACAGTTGAGCTAACGACAACATGATCATGCACATCCTATCAATTTGCTTTCAATCTTTCATTTATTTATTACGTTCCACTTTTCATTAATATTAATCTTTCAGTTGATTAATAATAATACTTTACGAGCATAAACACTCTGCATAAAGGCACATAATTATATAATAATAGGGAACATAAAAACAGCCCACAACATGCATAAAATAATCGAATAAAGGCAACAAGTCAAACCAAGGTCAAATCTTAAAATTCTGATTTCCCAAAATTTCAAAAAATTTTCTAAGTGTTCTAGGCACATGAGCACTATGCATGAACCCTGTTTGGGCACATCAACACTTAGGCGCATGAGGAACTTAGGCGCATGGGCACTATTTAGGAGCATGAACCTACACTTAGGCGCCTGAACAAACAAGTTGGGCGCATAGGGTACTGTTTGGGCACTTAGGCTCACACTTGATATACTCGGGCAAATTCGTGGGCGCATGGGAGCTATTGGGGCGCACAAGCCCTACTTAGGATTTTTTCCTAAGACAGTTACCCAGGCGCATGGGCCCTGTTTAGGCGCATGACCACCTGTTATGCATTTTTTAGAAACTAAACCATATCAAACCTCTTTTGCACCTGTTTTAAGCTTAACATAACATTCTAAGCATACACAACCCAAAAACCAGCATAAAACACAGGCATATACATACATAAACATACGGGTACATGAATAAAGTTGAGAAAAACCCTTTTTAATGCATTTTCAGCCCCAAACACTTTTAAAACACATGGAATACGGGGTCTAGAACTCACCTATTGTAGCAAACAAGCAAAACTCCTCCAAACTTGCTTGTACAAGAGTTCAAACACCTAGAACAAGCATAAACAAACACCAAAACACCAAAGCACTTAAAAATAGGTTTTAAGGATGAACACCCCATAGAAACAGAACCAATTAGCACAAAAACACTTACCTTAGAAGATTTTCAGCCTCTTCTTCTCCTCGAAACCGAGAGAAATCAAATTCTACTTCTTTTCTTCTAGTTTAGTCAAACAATAGCAACAACAGGGTGATATGGGCGGCCAAGCCCTTAAAAGTGCACCTTTTAGACTTTTGTGTACCATTTACACATTACACCCCTCATCTTTGGTCCCTATTTGCTTTCTTCTTGATACTTTTCCTTTCTTTTACTTGACAAGAAAATTTCGGGTGTTACACTTCCTGAAAAATTATCTCAAAAGTTCTAAGTGTTAGAACCTCGTTTGCTTCAATATTAGTGTTCATTATGGTCGCATTTGGATACTAAAGTGATTAATAAGGTATTTTGATGATAATAGATTAGATTTAAGTGTGTTTGATTGATGACCAAACTTTAAAGGACTTATACACGTTAAATTGAACAAACTTAAACATCTTAACCCTTAATAATAACTTAATCGACACCTAATAAACATGTTTTATCAGTTAAAACACTTTGAAAATGGCTGATTGAAAATCTAAAAAATCACAGACTTATCGCATTTGAAAACTATGTTGCAGATGAACAGACGCTAGAACTTTCAAACTCGCATAGAACTACTCGCTTGAAAAGCAAACTTGTCACGCAAGAAGTTGACTTCTAGTCAAATTCAGTTTCATGCGAAAACCTATCTTATCACGCGAAAAGTTGAATCTGAAAACTTAATGTTTTCGCGCCAGTAGTTGATGTTTTCGCGCGAGAAGTTTAATTTTTTAAAAAATTTTAGTGTGAAAATTTTGTGTGCTTATACAAGTTTGTTTAACTTTTCATATGGTGAGATCTATGGTCTTTAATAAGAACCATAATGCTATGGCCAACCTTGGAGAAGTTCCTGAAGATAAAGCCTTATTCAGATCTATTGATTGATAGACTTAAGACTTCACAGATTCATCATGCTATCACGGCTAATCCTACCATTTACACTGATGTAATTGATCAGTTTTGGCAAACGGCTCCTAATGAGAGAGATGAACAAGGAGAACCGTGTATATCAACAACTATCAACGGGAAGCGAATTTTTATAACTGCAGAAGTTTTAAACAGTGTGTTACTATTAGAAGATCAACTGAATGCGCCCGTCAAGATTGATGATGACGTGGTAAGATATTGCCTGAAAAGAATGGGATATGATCACACATATCCATCTTTTGAGAAGAAGTACCTTCCACCCTTCTGGAAGTACTTGTTTCATGTTGTTATACATTGCCTAAGCAATCTTAAGGCTGGAATGAATAGTCTTAGTGCTATATTCGGATCCCTGCTGATATCCTTAGTTGATGATTTACCATACAGCATATCCAAGGCAATTTTTTCGAAGATGCAGAAGAACATTATAGCTACAGTTGGCAAGAAATTCATCATGTACCCACGATTCATACAGCTAATAGTGAATGCTTCTCACCCTGAGCTAGCAGTATCTGACTCATCCACCTATGTTGTAATGGCAATGAAGAAAGATATATTCACTTACTTAATGGGAGCAAGGGGGAATGCATGGGATGGTTCTCACTTTTCTGAACTTGGAAGATTTGTTGAAGGTTATCAGGAAGAGGCTCAACCGACTGATGAAGTGGTCACACAAGCTGAACAAGCTGGCCCTTCAACTACTATTCCTGAAGATGCTCCTAAAAGTTCATAACCAGCTGGAACTTCAATAAATGCTGAGATAGATTCATGGTTTAGTTCTCGAAGCAAAACTGATAGTGATCAAATTGGAAATGTGCCATATGTCCTTCAGGAACGTCCTAGAGTGCAAGAAACACCAACCAAACGCACTGCTAAGGATTGTGATGCTGATTTTGTTCCTAAAGATGTACCTTCTAGTCGAGGAAGAAAGAAGAGGATAGCAAGAAGAGCTAGTGATAGTCCACGTGCGAGGGGTAGAGGACAAGGCGTGTTACTAAAACATCGGACCCCAGTGACCACTGTGTCGACTGAAGAGGAAGTCCCTGTTTTTAAGACTCCTACCACAGTTAACGAGGCTGCTACATTAGAGACATCATCTACTACGCCTTCTACTGAGGATGTGTTGAGTACTCCACCAAGAGATCAAGGGTTTGAGGAGACAGTAGGCATGGAAGATTTTCTTAACACCCCTCCTACGCAAACCCAAGGTGCTAGTGCTTCTACTAGTTCACCTACATCAGTTACACTAGAGCAGAGAATCAGTACATTAGAGAGGGAGATGTTAGAGAAGACACAAACCATTAATGATATGCAGAGGCAGTTATTTGAAAAGGATGAAAGGATAAAGACTCTTGAACATCAACAAATTTTCATATTTAGTTATGTTCAGATTTTGGAGCAGAACTTAAGAGATCTCACTTCTCGTGTGCCTTTCTCCTCTACACAACAAAGAACCACAGAAGTTGGAGAATCAAGTGGACAACAATCTGCTAATCCCGAAGCTACTCAAGATCCTGCTGACACTACAGAGCATGATGTTGATCCTGTTGTTACAAAAAGGACAACAGAGACTGTTGATGTTGATCAAGAGCCACCTATAACAAATCATATTATGGCTACTGAGGATCAACCTGTGGTTTTTACTAGAGAAGCGTTTATGGAACCTGAACATGATTTGCCAATCCTTGAGCCTACAAATGATGATGATGATTTGGATCTGGTGGATTATGATTTCAGTGATGAAGAGGAGGTTGATAATGATGATTTTGAAGATGATGACGGAGATTATGGTTATGAGGGTGATGATGATAACAAAGATGACGATGATGATCAAGGAGGAGATATAGGCTCTGCAACTGGTGTATCTGGATCATCGGGTACTGACAATGTCTTTGGTCCAAGTCCTGATGATACCACTGAATATACACTACTAGATTCAGCTGTAGAAGAAGCTTATGAAAGAGAGTTCTATACATTCCACGAGAATATTATTGCTGAGGAGACAGAAGAAGATTTTGGAACTTTTGATGATTTGGATGAAGGAATAGATTACACAGACATATTTGGGAATAGTCTTAAGGACTTATTCTCAAATATCTTGGTTGAAGAAGGGGAGATCGTTGGAGAGTTGAGCACTCAAGAAACGACTGATGAGACTGCTAATGTAACAAGACAAGGTGTCATGCATCAGGTCGGTAACCTTACAGCTGTTGCTCCTCCTCCACCAGCTTACATTCATACGCTGAGACATTCTAAGCTCTTCACAAGTTATGGAAACTCAGAACCAATTCTTAGCTGGGCATACGATACGGAGAAGAAGATGTACGTGATTTAGAGAAAGGGTGGAGATATCGAGTATTATTAGGACGAACACGATTTCCATACACTCAGAGCATCGGATTTATATACGATGGATCGTTCCGTTCATTAACCCTAGTAACTACAGCAAGGCAAAGTGGATTAGAAACATGATCTGGAAGCAAAGCAAGACCAACTTCAATAACTTTAGGACTGCCAAATCCAAAGTCATTAAAGATGAGACACGAATAGATCCTAATACGAACAAACCGATAAAGATACCAGTGTTCAGGCATCCGAGATATGAAAGGAAGATCCCTATACATGCTCCTGTGCCAGTTAACAGCTTGTCTAAGCTAATGTGGTGGAGTTTTGAGAAGGAGACGGGGCACGCGTTAATTCATTGTGTGGATAAAGATTACCTTGTCATCAACCCTATGGATTTGCTCAAATTTGGAAAAGAAGAGGTTGCAGACTTGTCCAATTGCAGCTAATGAATCTGTACATTTCATAGTAGCATAGTTTGGTTGGATGATCACGAAGGCCCTGGACAACAAGATGTATGCATATGGAGGCAGTTACAAGGTGGTTGATGTGGACTTCTAACGCATTGATTTACCAAGCCTAGGGGGAGATTGTAGGGGTTGAACCTAGAGGCTCGGGAAATCAAATCAAGATGAAGAAGATCAAGTTGCACGAAAAGTTATAGTTGTCGCGCGATAACTTGCTTCTCGCACGAAAACATGGAAGTCGCGCGAGAACCGGTTAGTCATGCGAGAAGTTTAGAGTTTAGTATAAATAGATCTTTTGTAATGTAACTTAAAAAGCTTTTGTCATTTTTCCTAATTTCGCACGTATTGTAACAATTTCAAATCAGAGAGCAATACACTGAATTATATTTATGTTTGTGTTCAAGTTCATTCAATCATGTCTTCTACTTATTCAATCTTATATCTGTGAGCAATTTATTCCGCATTCAACTCACGATATCCATCTTGTTATATTGTTGATCCTTACATTTTAACTAGTTTAGCTTAATATCATTTACTCAATCTGAATCTAATATAATATAATAATACCTAAATTTAAAAAGAAAAAAGAAAAAAAAAACTCATTTAAGATTTCAAGTGTAGAAGTGAGAAGATTGATCGGCGATAGACTTTGTCACTTCGATTGCATAAACAAGTTATTTGGTTTAGACTTTTTTATATGTCATGTTATGGTGACCCATATTTTATTCTCGCACCGAGCTCAAGGTCTTTTGAAAATTCTTGAGGCTAACCCTGGCTGGTGTATAACTTTACAATTCATTGATTAGTTAGTTATAATAATTCAAAATATCAGCCATTATCCTTAACAAGAGTTTTAACTTCTTGCGAGTTATGGCATTGAATCAGACTCTGCAATCATACAGTAAACGTTAGAATGCCAAATTGTTTTTTAATAACATTAATAATTGTAGATAGTCCGACGTATATTTTAATAGTTACTTGAACCTTCTATCTAATAGAATTATAAAATTTCACTTTAGGACGTATTTACTACGGATGATTTACGTAAGGCAAATGTCAACAAAGTCATAAATAGCATATCTTATTTGTAACGAAATCTTATTATTTTCGCAATCATACTTGAGGAATCAATAAAAAAGACTAGATTGACAACTATGGTTTTTACAAAATAATAGTATGATGATGAATCACTATCAAATCTCATTTTTAACATAGTTATTAAGATTATTATTAGAAAATTGGTTATATTTTGGTGAAAGCACTGGATTTTAATAGAAACTAATTAATGTATGTCATGATATAGCCATACTAATGCATATGGCATAACATCTTATATATGTTTATCTTCTATGTATGCATAAACTTTCAGTGTACAAATCAACTCCCATTCTAAGAAAAGGATTCTGAAATAGCACAAATAGGGTGCCACAATTCTGAACCCTAAAACCCATGCAAAATCAACAAGAACATTGTTTGTAAAAATTACATCAAAACTCACATGATATATTTGCGTCTAGATGTCCAAAATATGGGACCCTTAAGAATCTCTTTAATTTAGAATTGGCCTTGTAGCGGTTAATATAATGAGAACACTCTGTGAGAACTCTTACACCAATGATAAAAATGTAAGGATCATCAAGTTACAAGGATCGATCTCGTAATGAAAATACGGAATGTTGACATTACGGATAAGATTGAATATCAATTGAAGAACACAAACACAACATGTAAATAACTTCGATTGTATTGCTCTCTGATTTAGAAACTATTATAATGAGTGTAAAATCAGGAAATAACAACAAGCTTCTGAAATACATTACAAAACTTCTATTTATACTATTCTAAGACGTTCTCGCGTGACTAACAGGTTTTCGTGCGAGACGCAAGTTATTGTGCGGCTACTCTAACTTGTCGCTTGACTTTGATCTTCTTCATCTTGATTTGATTTCCTGAGCCTCTAGGTTCAATCCCTACAATCTCTCCCTAGGCTCGGTAAATCAATGCTTTAGAAGTCCATGTCATCTACTTTGTAGCTACCTCCATATGCATACGTCTTGTTGTTCAAGGCCTTCGTAATCATCCAACCAAACTATGCTGCTATTAAATGTACAGATTCATCAGCTGCAATCGAACATGCTTGCAACTTCATCAAATCTTCCTTTCCAAACTTAGCAAATCCACAGGGTCGATGACACGGTATTCTTTATCTACACAGTGAATTAACGCGTGTCCTGTCTCCAGTTCACAACTCCACCACATTAGCTTGGACAAGCTGTTAACTGGCACAGAAGCATGAATAGGGATCTTCCTTGCATATCTTGGATGTCTGTACACTCGTATCTTTAATTGGTTTGTTCGTGTTTGGATCTATTCGTGACTCATCTTCAATAACCTTGGATTTGGCAGTCTTAAAATCTTTGAAGTTTGTCTTGCTTTGTTTCCAAATCATATTTCAAATCCACTTGGCCTTGCTGTAGTTACTAGGGTTAAAGAATGGAACACGACCCATAGCATAAAAATCCGATGCTATGAGTGTATGGAAATCATGTTCGTCCTGAAAGTACTCGATAGCTCCACCCTTTCTTTTAACCACATACATCTTCTTCTCCGCATCGTATTCCCAGCTAATGATAGGTTCTGAGTTTCCGTACCTTGTGAAAGGTTTGGAATGTCTCAGCGTATGAATGTAAGCTGGTGGAGGAGGAGCAGCAACTGTTAGGTTTGTGACCTGATGCACAACACTTTGATCAGTAACATCCGTTGTCTCGTCAGTCTTTTGCTGATTGCTCGACTCTCCAACGATTTCACCCTCTTCAATCAAAGTATCTGAAAACAAGTCTTTAAGATTGTTTCCAAAAATATCGGTGTACTCTAATCTTTCCTCCAAATCATCAAAAACACCAAAATCTTCTTCTAACTCCTTAGCAGTTATCTTTAGCTGGAATGTATAAAGTTCTCTCTCATATGCTTCTTCTATAGCTGGATCTAATGATGTATACTCAGTGGTATCATCAGGATTTGGTCCGGAGACATTGTCAGTACCCGATGACCCAGAATCACCAGCTGCAGATCCCAAATCTCCTCCTTGGTTATCATCATCATCTTTCTTATCATCCTTCTTACCATCATTACCATCATCATCATGAGAATCATCATCACGATCATCAGCATCATCACCATCCTCATCATCATCACTAGAAGCATAATCAACCGAATCTAAACCGTCATCATCTTGTATTGGGCTTGGAATAGGAACATCATATCCAGGCTCTACAAATGCCTCTCTAGTATAAACCACAGGTTGATCCTCAGTAGTCATAGGAATATCGATGATAGGTGACTCTTGATCAACATCAGCAGTCTCTATTGTCCTTTCTACAACAACAGGATCAACATCATACTCTGTAGTCTCAATAGGATCTTCAGCAACTATGGGATCAGCAGGTTGCTGTCCACTTGATTCTCCAACTTCAGTGGTATGTTGCTGTGTAAACTGAAAAGACATGCGTGAAGTGAGATCTCTTAGGTTCTGCTCAAGAATCTGAACATAGCTGAATATGAAGTTTTGTTGATGTTCAAGACCTTAATCCTCTCATCCTTCTCAATCAACTGCCTTTGTAAATAATCTATAATCTCAGTCTTCTCTAACATCTCCCTCTCTAAAGTGTTAACTCTTTGCTCCAATATAACAGATGTAGGTGAACTAGTAGAAGTACTAGCACCATGTGTATGCGCAGGAGGGGTGTTAAGAAAATCTTCCATACCAACTGTCCCCTCAAACCCATGTTCTCTTGGTGGAGTACTCAACACATCCTCAGTAGCAGGCATAGTAGATGGTCAAATGTAGCAGCCTCTCTAACTGTGGTAGGAGTCTCAGATATAGGAACTTTTTCTTTTGTCGACACAGTGGTCACTAGGGTCCGACGTTTCCTCAACACACCATACCCTCTACCCCTACCACGTGGACTTTCACTAGCTCTGCTCGCCATTCTATTCCTTCTCCCCTGACTAACAGGTGTTTCCGCAGGAACAAAATCTATATCATGTTCCTCAGCAGTGCGTTTTGCAGGTGTTTCGTACACTGTGGGACGTTCCTGAAGAACATAAGGCACATTCCCGATCTGATCACTGTCAATTTCACTCCCAGAACTAAACCATGAATCAATCTCTGCATCAATAGATGTACCTGCTGGTTAAGAACTCTCAGGGACATATTCATGTATAGTAGTTGAAGGGCCAGCATGTTCAGCTTTGGTGGCCACTTCATCAGTCTCTTGTGCCTCTCCCTGATAATCTTCTACAAACCTTCCCAGATTAGCAAAATGAACCCCATTCCATGCATTTCCTCTAGCTCCTGTAAGATAAGTGAAAATATCCTTCTTCATAATCATCACAACATAAGTAGATGAATCGGATACTGTTAGCTCAGGATAAGCAGCATTCACTATAAGCTGTATAAACCGTGGGTACATAACAAACTTCTTCCCAACTGTGGCTATAACATTCTTCTGCAACTCTGCAAATATAGCGTTGGATATGTTAGAAGGTAGTTCATCAACCAAGGAAATAAGCAGTGATTTGAATATCATACTCAGGCTATCCATGCCAGCCTTCAGATTGCTTAGGCAGTTTATAACTATGTGAAACAAGTACTTCCAAAATGGTGGAATGTACTTCTTCTCATGAGATGGATATCTATGATCATATCCCATCCTCTTAAGGCAGTCTCTAACCACGTCATCATCAATCTTGATGGGTGCGTTGGGTTGGTCTTCTAACAGCAGCACTCTGTTAATCACTTTGACAGTGATAACAACTCTTTTGCCCTTAACTGTGGCAGATATACACGGTTCACCATCCTGATCTATCTCATTAGCAGCAGTCTCCCAAAACTGATCAATCATGTCCGTGTAAATGGTGGGATTAGCCGATATAGCATAATGTATCCTTGATGTCTTCAGACCATCAATTAGTGATCTAAATAATCCCTTGTCGTCAGGCACATCTCCAAGATAAGCTACCGCATTATGGTTTTTGTTGAAAACCATTGATCTTGCCATCTGAAACATTAAACAAATTTGATAAGTACATAATGAATTTTATTATTTTTTTTACACTAGAAAATTTCAGACTTAAAAAGAAAATTCACAATTAGAAAAATTTGTAAAAATTAAACTTCTCACGCGAAAACATCACTACTCGCGTGAAATCATTAATTTTTCAGATTTAACTTTTTGCGCGACAAGATGTTTCGCACGAAACTGACTTTGACTAAAAGTCAAATTTTCGAGCAACAAGTTTACTTTTCACGCGAATAGTTCTATGCGAATTTGAAAGTTTTCGCGTCTGTTCATTTTCAGTAACTTCAGATTTTTAAAGAGCAATTTTCAGAGTGCTTTAACCGATAATATATGTTCATTAATTGTTGTTAAGTTATTATTAAGGTTTATCATGTTTAATTTGTTAAATTTGAGATGTAAATGTCCTTTTAGATTTGGTCATAAATCAAACACATCTAAATCAAAGCAAACAATGTCAATATACCTTAATAGTCACTATATTATCAAAATGTGATCTCAATGAACACTAGAATCGACTCAAACAGGATTCAAACACTTAGAATTTTTTTCAGAGAAGTTTTTGGGAAGTTTTCGTGTGAATAGTGAGTTTTCGCACAACTGTTGCTCTTATAGCCATTTGACTTCTCGCGCGAGAAGTCAAACCTTTCGCACACATAACTTTTCGCAAGTTTAAACTTTTCACAAGTTCAAACTTTTCGCAAGTTTTGAACTTTTCGCTCCATTTGAACTTTTCGCATGCGAGAAGTTCATTTTTCTTTGAATTTCAGAAATTTTCAACTTTTCAAATTTATTTATCTTATGAAGCCATTTGATTTGTTATGAAGAAAAAATATGTTTAACTAAGTTTTACAATTATCCATGAACCCTTAATTTTGAAAAATTTTGTAAAATCAAGACTAGTGTAACAAAACAAATAACTTAAAAGTTTTTGGTAAATTTTCAAGTATAGGATCATATTTCTTATGAAATCGATCATAAACACCATCCAGCTTTATTCAAGAAAGATTGATTATATTGATTGTCAATATATTTTGTCCATATTAAACTTAGACTTCGATATTTTTACTTGGACACATGTTCTGTGATTTTATCATGTGTAGATTGAGTTATATGAAATCTGTGCGTCCCACAATCAAAAATCATATAGAACCTTATCCAGCTTCAAGACACTATTGAAATTTCCAGTCACCTTAACTTGACTTAAACCTTTTACCTTTGATCAGCATTTTCAGAATTATTTTTCTATTATAATATCTATTTAGAGCATAACTAGCCTGAGAAACATGTCTGAACAAAGAATATTAACAAGTTTTAGGACTTATTAACAGCCAGTCGGACTTATGTTTTGCCCTCGCAAGACATTTAGGACTTACATGCCAAGTCGGACTTACATGCCCCATCTTTTGATTTTGCCTCCTGTGTCAGAACATATTCTCAAAAAGAAAATATTTATCATATAGTATGTATGTCTATGATATATCTTTTATTATTGTACTCATTGACATCTTTTATTCCTATATCGTCTTTTGGCATCTTTTTGCTCTTTTTAATAATATTCATTTTCTCATTTTGTCTTTGTTTTTCATATCTTTTTCTTCTTTTGTATTTATATATACATATTTTATATTTCTTCTGAAAAACACTGAATCAGATAGTAACTGGCTTGAGTATGACTAGACTGTAACTCTCAGTCTGTTTTAGCTTGAAATTAGTGTTACCATAAAACCTTAATGAGTAACCCACTTCAATCATTTTGAGGTTACTTTATGTATTTGGCGCTTGAGTGTTTTGCACAAACTATTTATGATAACTTCCATAGTAATCATGGAATCTGGCCTTAGTATGTCCTTGGCCTTGTGATTCTTTAACAGTCTCTCTATTTTTTGTCTCGTTATGGATTGTTCGAGATGATTCCGGAAGAATTGAGGTATCTGTGTTAGCCTTTTCATTCACATTTGAATCCGATGTGGCATGAACTGTAGCTTTAGCCTTTTGAGTCATAGTTACTAGAATTGAACTAGAGTCTTTCATACCTGTTCTACAAACATCTTGTTTCACAGAGTTAGCAATAATAGAAGGTTTATTTTTAAAGAAACTGGCATTGGTTTCTTTAAAAATATGATCTTCCTTATCAAGGTTGCCTTTTGAAACAAATCTGTTCTTGAAATTAGTTTTCAAGTCAGATACGGATGTTGCGACTCGTTTTCTTTCTTTGGCATTAAAATTTATTTTTTATTTCAGTTTATTTTCTTTGTTTGACATTTTTGAACAAACATTTGTAGCACTAAAAACTTCTGAACTTTCATTAATAACTGATGACGAATTACATGAAGATTTTTCATTAAAAATTTTATTTTCTTGAAAATCTAATTCATCATCACTTTCCCAATCTTCAACCAACCCGTCCTTCTTCACACTTTCTGTAAAAGAATTATCATGATTAATTTTAATATCATTTTTTATGATAGGGTCAACACTCAGTGAAACATTGACTGGAGATGTTAAGTCTGACTTTGGTTGAAAACCTAATCCATAGGTCTCTTCATTAGGAATCGTATTTGATGAAGGCAAACATGTATAATCATGAATGATGGGTGATGTAATGTTAGAATAACCTACTCTCCCTTTACCATAATTAATTTTATATGTCACTTGAGACTTGATTATACCTTCAACCATGTTTGATGACAACTCAAATTTTTCAACAATGAATTTGGCAGACAAGAGTTCACTGTTAAGTTTATTGATTTCTAAAGATAGTTCATTGTTACGTGTTGTTATATATTTTATGTTACAATCTTTATCATGAAGATTTAATTTTGATTGATAAATCGATTTGTTTAAGCCGTCTATATTTTCTTTAAAAATTTTCTAATCAGTTTTATATTTACGAGCTTGATATTGAAGTTTTTCGACTTCTAGAATCAAGCGTTCGTTGTGAACTCTATATCTTTGTACCTTTTCTGAACAAGTAGTTAAACAAAGATTAGAAAATACCTCTTTCGTCTCTTTATCTCTTTTCTTCTCTTCAGGTAAGATGTTTACCATGAAGGCTTTCAAAACAATCTTTTCTTCTGCGGTTTTTGCCGGAGTGGTCTCAATAGCATTTTCACTTTTATCACAAGCAGATGTCGGAGTAAACTCAACATCATTTTCAGTTTCCTCAATCTTGGCCGGAGTGAACTCAAGAGCCTTTTCTTTCTTTTCTTCATTTTTCTTCCCTTCATTTATGTTTGATTGAGCTGGAGTAGTCTCAACAGCTACTTCATTAAGCTCCTTCTCATCCTACATTTCTTCAGCTTTCACCTTTTCAACCTTTTTCTCTTCAACTTTCTTAACTTTAATCTTCATCTCTTTGTCAAAAACGCACTTATCAAGTCATCATATACGAACTTAGCTAGTACATTATCATCAACATCTTCTTCAACGCTTTGAAATTCAGCCATCAAAGCAGTGGAAAGCTTGATCTAGGATCTCCATTTGATCTGACCAATCGTATTCTCCGTTAGTCTGAGAAACTAGTGCTTTGTTGTTTGATGAACTAGCTTTGTCTCCTTTCGTTTCTACTTCCACAGTCACCATCTTCTTCCTACTTTCTACTTGATTAGATCTGCTTTCAGTACATTCTCTAGCAAAGTGACCAGGTTTATCACAGTTATAACATCTCAGGCTTGATTTGTCAAACCCAATCTTGCTAGAATTGTTTAATCCAAACACTTTTCTTCCCGTTCTTCTCGTGAAATTCTTTGCCTGGTACACCACCATGGCCATTTGATATTTAATATCATTTTCTTCTACATCATTGGGATTAACTTGTTGTAAGTCATCAACCAAGATGTTGGGTGCACTGAGTCTTCCTGCAGAGAAAGCTTCATAACTATTCATAAATGAGGTAAATAGAGCCAAATGCTCTTCTGCTATCTGAATGGTTTGCCGATTAGGTTGAGAATTTACAACAAATGGTTGTTGTGAAGGTTTTGTGGGTAGATAGGGGGTTGTGGTGAAGCTTGAGCTTGAATGTAAAGATTCTGATGAGAAGCTTGGAACTAAGACAAAGATGGATCTTTGACATTTGAATAAGCAGGAATTGTTGATTGTTGTTGTTGACAAAACTGGGAGTATCTGACATAATAGTTTGGATTACTAGCCATTTTAGCATATAATGCTGATGCTTCAGCTCATATCGTATTGATGTAGTTAGTAGCTCTCTGCTTGTCATCCATGTCATAAGATTTGATGGTGGAGATCAGATCACTGAGGGATAAGGTGAACAAATCCTTGGTTCTCTTGATAGTAGTGCAATTGTTATTCTAGTTGTAAAGTAGTGAGTTTAACAGCTTCTTGTTCACTGAGATGTTCTCCAGTGTTATTCCTGCACTTTTCATCTTGGTTATCAGCTTCACGAACCTTGACATTTGAGCCTCCAAGGTTTCACCCAGTATATGATTAAACATGTTAAACTCCTGGTTCAGCGTGTCTTTCCTACTTTCCCTTATTCTATTCTTCCATTGCATCTTATAAATCTTTAGCCCTCCTATAATCCTTGAACTTCTGAGTTATTTCAGTTGTAAGTGCCATAGTAATAGCAGCATATGCCTTATCATCAAGCTCCATTTTCTTCATATCCTCCTCATCCTAAAGATATTTAGGTTTAGGCACTAAGTCTCCTTTGTTATTTGTGTATATCTGGATATAGGGACCCTGTTTGATAGATCTCATCATCCTAGGTTCAGTATAAATGACATGTTTTTCAAAGCGATATACCCAGTCCGGATAGTCTTCTTCGCTAAGAAGTCTAGGAGGCTTTGTGCCTGTTCCGATCTCATTATCGAGATTAAGAGTGGCAGTGATGTGCTTCAAGTTTGTCATTTTGAAGACTTGGATTCAAACCAAAAACAAGAAAACTTCAAATCTAGAGTTCTCGCGCGAATAGTCTTTAGCAAAACTAATCACACAAGTTTTTGCACAAACTTCTTGCGCGATAAGTTCTGTAACTGAATTTTGCGAAATGGTCAAGTTTCGCACGAAAGGAAACTTTCTATAACAGAATTTCAACAAACTTTTGCGAAAACTTCACTTCTCATGTGAACAACAACTTTTCGCGTGTGAGAATAAACTTTTTGCCGGATCAAACTCAGACAATTTCTACAGTTTCAGCCTTCAATCAAACACCATTTTGTTCAAATTTAACTGTTTAGTCAAACACCACAGACGTGTTATCTGGATATCCTTTGATCAAATTCATACGGCCCGTAAAGGCTAATATAGGTAGTATCGACCTCCTCAAAATCAAATCATGTTAGATTATGTTCCCCCACGATATGTAAAGATACTTACGAGCCGTAAGTGATTTACAATGAGCAAGACATAACCCGTTAAGAACATAAGTAAATTGCATTGAAGGGTCTATATAAACGATCATAAAGTTACTATATAAATGATCATATGTTAATTAATTTTATTTTTCAATCACTTCGTTTAAAGCATTTAAATTTAGAACAACTTTAATTATTATGTCGTCTTATGAAAGAAATGGAAGGAGTAGAAGCAACAGAAGGGGTCAGAACTGGTCATCTTCTAATGTGCTCGTCATTGCGAAGCATTCCCATACGGTAAATAACCATGGTTGGCACATTGGTTAGAACTGATCTCGAAATATTATGCAGTTTATACAACAGAGATGGCCAGACGTGTAGTGTACTATATGGGCGTTACGTGACTTGACTTAGATTTGTAGAAAACCTTACTAGGGTTTTATGAAAATGATTATTTACGTTCAGTTGTATTATTTTAAACATATACATGTTAGATTATTGTATTTGAAATTGTAATAGATGTTATTATATATTGCAGCATGTTAAGGCGTGGACAATGGACTTATGATTTAGCGATTAGAAGAAATACGTAGAACGGGAGAGTTGTGGGGTCATGATTGTTGGATGATTCTCCCATTTGAGTGATTTGACTTAATATTTTCAGGATTGATTGATGGTGAAGAATATGCTTATAGGAGGAACGAACTATTTCTTTTATTATGAGAAGTTGATACGGTAATGTTGTGTTAGTGTTGAAATTTTAAAAAGAAACCAAAATATAATTGTGATTTATTTATTTGCGGGTATATACCGATGATTGATGAGGATCAAACTGGTATTTTTAAGATATGTATGGAGTTACTACATCTTATATTATTTTCATATGAATGTCCTCCAAACACTTGGGATGATTTTGGGTGCATTCATCGTAACTTTCTGCAATTTTAATTTTAATTTCATATGGTTTATTAGACGTATATGTTACTAGTGGAACTCTGGCTAAAAAGAAATTGATAAATTACTAGTGTCCAGTGAATTTGTGTGGCCACATTATAATGATGATAGGTCGAAATTTAAAAGTAGTATTTTATATGTTATTTTGTAGGATAATTCAAAACAGGTCATTAGAGTGATACGAAGTTAACTTACAAGATGCTTATCTGGGATACCGACGATTTATTGTTGATGAATAATATGCAAGATTTAAAATTAGATTGTTATATAAAATTATTGTTTTTAATAAATAACTACTAAGATTATTAATACAATAAAATAAATATTCATAAAGATAATTAAACATAACTGAAAATTACGTCTCCAATTTTGTTGATCAATAAGAAAGTTTGTTTTTCACTACTATGATCTCATTTCAACAATATTTTTACAACCACACTGCTTATGTTCCTCTTGGATCATTTAATGACAAAAACATAGTTATTCACACGTCCTCTCTTACATGCCCAATCAACTAGCTTTTTATGAGATGAGAACACGTGTAAACAATAATATTGTATAGTTAGACGTCAATAAATGTGGCGACAATTAAGAAGTACTTATGTTAGACACGACTCGTTTCATATAACACTCTCATTCCAGGACTATTAGTGTCATTATCATTGTTATCACCACCACCCTCGCGATTATCATCGCTATCCTTCTTTTAATCACCACTATCACCATTGTAGTAGTTCAACCCGTATTGAGCGTAATAGTTAAAACCGTCACCACCATAACAGCTAGAACTCTCGTCGTCATAATAGTTTGAATCCTCGACAGCAAAAAGATAAGAGTGTATCCTAGATCGACATCATTAACGTTATGTTTTTAATCAAAAACAGATAAATGTATACAGAATTGAAAGAGAAAATTAATTAACACATAAGGGTTTATATAGTGGGTTTTTACGAAATATTACCTCATTCCTTATGATATAGACACGTATATCATCGAATATTACATAGTTTCAAATAATTTAATAAATACAAAATTACATCTTTTCTAGGAATAATACATTGTGTCATGAAAAAAATTAATCAAATATTCAAATTGAATAATAAAAACGGCCCATAAAGAAAGAAACGACCCGCATGCAAATGGGGCATATACATCATATACATCTTCACTACCGTGACCGCAACAAAATGACTAAGTAGATAAGTTTCAGAAATTGTCGATTGATAATAGACAAACGACCCATGAAGGGCCTCGCGGACCGTATTCCACTAATTATAGATTATGAGAGGACCATGCATAGTTTAAAAAATTATTCTCATGATAACTAATTCAAAATCTTCTTGTGACCGTTTATTGGTAAATAAAGACCAAAATCCACTAATTATAAATTTTGAATGGACCATGCATAAGTAAACACTAGTAGAAAACCATCCTTTTAGAATGATGAATTTGATTTTACAAAGCGATTTTGGACCGCTCAAAAAACTCTCTCGTAGACACTAGTAGAAAACCATCCTTTTAGAATGATCAATCTCCCAATTTATTTGATTTTACAAAGCGATCGGGTCGTCTAGCCCACAAATGCTCGACCGATCGATGACAAAGGTTTTGTGTATTTGATGATTCTTGATTAATGCTATGTTTTCGAGTCTTTGTTGATTAGTAATTGTCAAATGTAGTGTGGCAACGTCTCCTTGGTTGTTTTGACAAATAGCCTTACAATCGTCTTTTAAAATCATGTTATGTAGAATAAGACAAGCATAGACTATGATCATTATTTTCTCTCTTGTCCAAAACCAAGTTTGCAATCAAATGAAAGCAATTTCTAGAACTCCCAAACACTTTTTCTATTTTTTTCTGGTTGATTCTTGCTTCGTTGTCAAGTACTTTCGTTTGTCATCAAGTGGATACGTTAAATCTTGAACTAGTGTTGTCCATTCATTGTATATTCCATCAACTAGGTAGTACCTATATTTGTAATATTCCCATTTGCATAAAAAGATGCGATGTCTTCGATAAGGTTGTCAAATAAAGGAGATTGATCGATAACATTGAGGTGGTTATTTGGCCCGTCAACACCAAAACACGCATGCCATAACCAAAGATCATACGAGACAGTCACCTCAAGTATGATAGTAGGGTTAGGGTGATCACCATGGTGAAATTGACCTCTCCGAGCCCGTAGGACATATAGCCACCCAACATGAGTACAATCAAGGTTACCAAGCATTCATGGTAAACCATGTCTTTCACCATGCAACTAGTATATACGCTAAATATCATATATAGTGGGTTTACGTAAATATCTTTGAGAGTAAGTCAACACGATTCCTACGAATAAGTGTTTTAAATAAGGATATATATATATATATATATATATATATATATACACTTTAAAATATTATAAAAACTAAGGACATATTTATATAACTTAACAAAAGTTTTCAAGTGAATCACGGGCAATTTTATTGGATATTTATAAATACTCATCCACCGCATTCGAAGAAACACCGTATGTTAGTTGTCGAAGAGCTGTCGTAACTTTTTGATAAATGGTGAATCCAACTAAACCTCTAGCGTCTTCTCTTTTGTGAAAAAACGAATATCGCTCCGACAAATTATTTGATATATGCATAAATAATTATCTACTTAAACGAAAACATGTTCTAAAACTCTGTTAGTCATAAATGCAATCGGGGGAAAAGTAGTGCCTTATCAAAGTATTGTTAACACTCACTCGGTCACGATTTAGAGGTGAAGATCTCTTTAGTGATCGTTGACGTTGAGACTGCTTGATCAATTACTCAACCACAATCTTTCCCATTTCAAAGATCAGTTCATCTTCTTTGAAAGAATCAGATGAGGAGGAACTCCATTCCATGGTGGAGACAAAGTGTTTTTTTCTATAAAATACTAGAGAGAAAGAGAGTGAAATAGGATGGTTTGTATAAAAAATAGAGATGAATATATATATGTAAAAAATAAAATTTAAATTCTTTTTTTAAGAGCCTAACGACTCTTTTTTTGAAACCCACCAAACCAACGGTCAATAGCAGCCTGCTACCAAGCTCACGCCCCCAACCACGCCACTACGTTGTGTTGTACGTGACGGAAAGCCATATGGCTAGCATGCACGGTGGTGCTCAGAACAACACAAAGCCTAATATAAACAAATTTAGAAAATGCAACCACATGTCGGTCTTTAAAAGGTGTTGCACCGCCAAAATCTAGTATATCTAAAATATCTTATGTCATTGTTAGGTTTCAAGCGGCGCAACAGAACCAACACACGGACATGCACAAAAGATTATCATGCAAAAAAAAAAAAAAAAAAAAAAACGACACAAGGTTTAACGTGGTTCGGTCGATGTGACCTACGTCCATGTGCTACAACTAAGGTTTTCTTTATTTGCTTAGTATAAAGATTACAAATACATAACAAGGTATATATCAAGACTAATTAGGGTTATCAACTTAATGAATAAGAAAACTAAACACGGGCCCAAGATCAAAGCCTTCACAAACTCAACAATCTCCCACTTGAAGGCTTTGCAATAAATTCTAGCCCGCCATTCAAGTACAAAACAACCTAGTCGTCTAGTAACTTTAGTAATCTTTAAACAAGTCTTTCGAGCCTCTAGTTCTCAAATAACAAGCTAAGACTCCATAACATTTCCTGGTTGCAGCGATCCCTCGTCATCAAGTAGCAAAAGGGCCAGTTGAAGCTCCCCCGAGCTCCAACTCAATCGTGGCTAGTCCCGCCAATGACTCATCCTCGATCTTATCTGGTTTAGACATTCCACCAGCTTCAAAGATACACCGAGGATCACAATCACTCTCCAAATGCAATAAACAATCATCAGGAGAGAATTTTCCAGTCGTAGTCTTTAAAACCTAACGATTCTCAATAATTGTACCTGGAACACGTCCGGTGCTCCCGTAATCACCGAATCTCCTGAATGGTTTAGACTTTCGAACTCGTTCACCTAACATCCCTTCTCCAGACTTCACATTTGCAAAATGAACTCTTTTAGCACCAAATTTAGCAAACCGGATTTTGAAATGCTTAACCGGGACGGTCATACATCCCTCAGCAGGTACCTTAACCATATATAATGACCCACGGCTTACACCATAAGCAATAACAAGATTACCATTAATCATCCTCCATTTACCACCGCTAGACCTTACTTGCAGTCCTTGTTTATCCAGCTGACCAATTAAAATCAGTTTCTTCTTCAACCCCAGAGTCACCCTAACATTTTTTAGGTTCCATGTAATTCCTAATAAAGTAACCAAATCAATATCCCCCATGCCCCTTACCTCAAGTATCTCGTCATTGGCTAATCATACCTTTCCAAAATCACCATGTTTTAGATTCATCATTGTTTCCCCTTTGTCCATGGCATGAAACAAAGCCTCTGAATCCATGACCAAGAGTCCACACTGTTTTCCGCACTGAGTATCAATGCATCATCATCAGAAACATCCCCAGCAGTAGAGTTTAATTCCTTTTTATTCGGACACTGACTCTTAATATGTCCCACCTCATTGCAAATCCAGCACTTTACATTGTTCCCAGGTTTAGATGAACTCCTTCCCCGACTCCCATTGTTCTTGTTATTATCCTAACTCCTGCTAACATTTAACAATTCACTATTTGATGGTTCACCTGAGTTCCTTCTTCTGACATCTTCACCCATAATTAGATCTCGAATACCATCAAGAGTGAAATCCTTAGTTCCTACAAAACTTGAAATTGAAGTAACAGTTCCGGACCAACTACCAGACAGAGACGATAATAGTAGTAGAGCTTGAACTTCATCATCAAAAGTATTTGTTGCAGACCAAACGTATTCGTTGTAGATAGTTTCTCATACATATTTGACAAAGCAGACATCATACCACGAGCCGTAGTTTCTTAATGATATTAAAAGCAACTTTTTTCATCGAAGCCAATGTAATAACTGCACGAGGCTTTTTGTCCTTTGATTTCCAATCAGCTTGTTCTATTTTCGCAAGTTTTTCTCCTAGTACCATATCCAAGTCCTTTTAACATAGCAATGCTTCTACTTGTATTTTTCACCGACTAAAATCAGAGCCGTTAAATTTCATGATCACAACCTTCCCGTCTTCAGCCATCTCAAACAACAACCAAGAAGCAAATCGAAACAGTGTGAACAGACACAACAATGGCACGGGGCCTAAACTTGATAGTTGTTCTACTAAACACTGTCAATCAACCAATATTCTCCTACAAAAGGACCTTTGCAGATAAATCTAAACCCGATAATATTTTTCTTTCACAAAACATGGTTCCGCAAACATTTGATAATAATCCATCAAAATATATAATGTTGAAAACACAAAACCCTAACTTTAACCCAACGAATTCAAGATTTCTTCACCAAACCCTAATCGACGGCTCAAAGGGTTTTAATCAGGTACCCAATCTTGATCAAACCTCTTCTTTGTGAATGGTTAATCAGTGCAACACCATGTGTTCAACAAGCCAAAGCTCTAATACCACTTCTTAGGTTTCAAGCGGTGCAGCGGAACCAACACATGAACACGCACAAACGATTATCACGTAGAAAATAGAAAATAAACGACACAAGGATTTAACGTGCTTCGGTCGGTGTGACCTACGTCCACGTGTAGCAACTAGGGTTTCTTTATTTGCTCGGTATAAATATTACAAATACATAATATGATATATATATATATATATATATATATATATATATATATATATAAAGACTAATTAAGGTTAATAACTTAGTGAACAAGAAAACTAAACATGGGTCCAAACCCAAAGCCTTCAAAAACCCAACACTCATCTCCGCCAATCAAGTTTGTCTACACCTTTTTTGCTTCTACAACCCAACAATACCACCATCGTTAGAGGACAAGCCCGCACAATTAGCGTGGCCACTAGACACGACCACTGTTTTGTAGGAATCGTCGAAAATAAGTCTCTCTTTCCCTCCCTGCCTCCCTCCCTCCCTCTCATGGATTTATTTCTAGATCACTCTTTTTATTATTTATGATAGATTTATCAAGCATAAGTTAATTCTTAGAATATAATTCTTTCGTATATAGAATGAATAGACAGAAAAAATACTACACTCTCATACTACATATATTCTATCATTACTTGTTTATCTTTTTCACAAGCACCTGTCAATACAATCAACGAACGAGTTCATCATTTATATAAGACCTAACCAATAAAATCATTCAAACTTATTTTTATTTCAAAACTTTATAGTAGTTGTAATGCATAAATTGTTTCATTATATCAAATGATTATAGATAGAAAGATTTAGAATTTTATTTATTAATTTCAGAATATATTAACGCGCGTCAAGTTGTAAGTTGTTTAATAGTTAAGAAAATCTATTGGTTTCACCTCAATTATTATGCAATTTTGTCTAGGAACCCTCCAACGGTCATGTGTGTCTTTTCTTTAACGTATTGATTATTGATAAAAGATTAAAAAGGCATATACTATATATTTCCTTTACCTATTATAAATATGAAAATCTATTGTCAAATAAAATTTTGTATCCTCAAATAAAATATAATGATGGTAGTAATTTCTGAAAAATATGATATATGTATGTGTGTATATATATATATATATATATATATATATATATATATATATATATATATATATATATATATATAAAATACAATGTTAAGTTGTTAACAAGATCAAGTGATTGAGGTGAGATATCTTAAAATTTTATTAAAATAGAAGAAGATCTTGAGTTTGAAGTCTCACCTATGATTAAAAAAAAGTTTCAGGTTGGGTTAGTGAGTTTTCTTTAACTTTTATGAGTTTTCTCATAAGGGTGGTATCAGATTGTATACTCGAGTAATAGAGATAATTGGGTTGGTCTGTGGCCAATTAGCCGTTCATAAAAAAAACAAAACCATATCAGCGCGGATAATAAAATTATAAGCTAATGGCTTAAATAAAAAGTGTTTTTATTTAAAAAATGTAAAAAGTAATCTTAACTATCAATTATCTTAATCAATGGTTGAGATTAGATTATAGGAAAAAAGTTTGTTAAAAGAGTATTTTTAAGCATAATCTCTTTAGTTGATTTTTTGAAGTTCTCAAGCTTTTTAAACATTGATTACTTTTAAATAGAACATTATTTTTATTAAAATCACATCAAAAAAACAAACGTTTTTATCTTTAAAGCGATAGCAGTATTGTTATATATAAAAGTAAAATAATTACTTTTTTAGTCCATTTGATTTCCGTTTGTCATTGTGTCTTTCTTGTAGTACATTATGTCTTTTCGTTTGTTATTGTATTTTTTAAGATGATAAACTCTGAAAAACATGACTTCACATATTATTTACAATGATCAGAAATATTTGACACAATGAATTGACGTTTTAATCACAATGACATGACGTATTTGATATTATAACCAAAATACTCTTCATTTTAAAAACAATTAGAACACATTTCAAGTCTATAATATTTTATTTAATATTTTTAGATTAAATATTATTTTACTATAACTTTATCCAAATTATAAAAGCAAATATTTACATGTATAGACCTGATAAAGAAAGATTTGTAATGTTTCAAAAGTGCATTGCAGAATAAAGAGTATGTTGATAACCGTTAAAACTACATAATCCATCTGGATAAATTACTTCAAAAGTAATGCACAAGATGATTACACTCTGCCACTACTTTTAATAATCTTTTGTGTACTTCCTGTAAATTATACGTATTACACAGTAACCTTAATTATTAATGTATTATTGGCTTTCAGATGTTTGTGTAAATATATAAATAGCTATCCATTTATGTAATTCTCACCGACCACTCTTATTGCGATGCAAATAGTCTCTTCGTCTAATTTTTTAAGGAAGAAATATTAGGTTTTTTCTCTCTTGAAAGTTTTAAATTTTACCTCTGATATTAACGAATAATTACTAACATAATGCTATTAATTACTTGCTACTAACCCGTTGTTAGAGAAAAAAACACTTATCATGGTAATTATAAATATCTTGTGAATTCCGAATGGATTAATAGACCGAATGGATAAATTAGTTAATTACTCCACCATGACATAGGGAGCAATTTTCAACCATCAGATTAGATAATATAATCATGTGATGAACGGCTATGAACTCACTCTACATGCAAACCCACTTGCCCTAATATATATAAAAACCATCTTTCTCCCATTAGTTGACCAAACATACACATCTATGTCACTACCTCTTTGACACCATCGAATTCGATGGATGATTCCACCACCAAACCACCCACCTCCGGCGACGACGACACCGCAAGCCAACAAGACCGCCTACTTCCGATCGCGAACGTCGGTCGAATCATGAAGCAAATACTCCCACAAAACGCAAAGATCTCCAAAGAGGCCAAGGAGACTATGCAGGAGTGTGCTTCTGAGTTCATCAGTTTTGTCACTGTTGAAGCCTCCGACAAGTGCCGAAAGGAGCGGCGGAAGACGGTGAACGGGGATGATGTGTGTTGGGCCGTGGGTGCACTAGGGTTTGATGACTATGCTACACCATTGAAGAGGTATTTAGATAGATATAGAGAGGTTGAAGGTGATCGTTCACAGAGGAATGAAGATGAGGGACAATCGTCGTTGTCTGCAGCTAAGTTCAATTCGACCTCAAAGCCATTATAATCATCGTCTCTTGTTTAGTTTTTTTTGTTAACTTTGTTAAGTTTTGTAGAATGATTTATGTTTAGTTAAACATGTTTGTTTCATATGGTAAGATATTAGATAAAGAAAACAGGTTTCTGTGAAGGATGATTAGATGAAATGATAAACAATTTTAAGTTTTTTCATGGAAGTCTCTTCTTGTATGTTTCTTTGAAGATAGTATAACCAATTTAGAAAGTTGTTCACTAAATGTCGCATCACAGACTTTCTGAAATAATATAATTGTGGTACCCTTAGGATTGTATTCTAAAATCTGTATCAATAAATCAAGAACAATAATAATACATACAATTATGGTATGTGAATTAACTAACTCATGCAGCCTAATTTTACAAATTATATATACAAGTCTAAACGTTGCCTCCATAATTATTGATTTTTTCCAAAAACGATTTTAACATATTTTTCTCATTTCTACGCTTTCACTAATGAAGAGATATGTCGTATCAATATGCTTTTTCGTTAATAAGATGGCAAATTTATTATCCACATGGAGTACTACTTTCTTTGTTAACTCACTTATTAAACTTCTTAACCATAGTCCTTGACATGTTGTAGAGGTTGATGCTAAGAAATTTGATTCACAAAATGAGAGTGCTAGTATTGCTTGCTTGTGACTATCCCAAGATATGGTGCATCATTGAAGTAAAATTCTATTCATGTAGTTCCTTTGCCACTATCTATACCATAGTTACTATCAGTATCAATAAGAGTTTTGTTTTCATTTCTTTTTAAGAATGCATAATGCATTCCTCCTTATTTGACATATCTAGTAGATGCTTTATAGCTATGATCTTTCTTAGGACGTTCTGTCATATATTTACTTACAAGTCTTATCGTGAAATTAATATTGAGGCGGTTATGATTGAGATATCAAAGACTTCCAATTAGTCATCTATGTTCACTTCCATTGACAGACTTACTATCTGTATACTTCGATAATTATGTTCCTAGTTCCATTACATACTTAAATTTGTTGCGTTGCTTTCGTTCATTTCAGTGTTTTGAAGTACCTTTAGGGTATAATTCCCTTGATGTATTGAGATTCATTATGTGCCTTGATGGACTTCGACTCCTAACTAGTAACTTAATGGTCCTAGATCACCAATGTCAAAATGGTACTTCATTTCCATTTTAAAAGTTGAGGCATCTTCCTTGGTCTTTCCTGTAACTAGTAGTTCATCCACATGTACACCTATGATCAATTCTGAGTTGTTTCTTTTTCATATTTCATGTTCTTATCGACATTTCATGAATGCAAATTCCTTTAGTGTTTTGTCAAGCTTCACATTTTAAAGCCTTAGTGCTTGACATAACCATATAATGCCTTTGTAAGTTTATAAACTTTATGTTCCTTTTCCTTTCTTTATAAATCCGTCTGGTTAGGTAACATACACATTACACTTATTCATTTAATTTCTCATTCTAGAATGTTGATTTTACATCTAAATGAAGTACTTCCGGGTTTTCCTTTGCAACTAAAGCCAAAAAAATCTAAAAGTTTTCAGTCTTGTTATAGGTGTGAATACTTCCTCAAAATCTATGCTATGCTTTTTATATAGCCTTTTGCTACTAATCTTGTCTTGTACTTGGTAATCTTACCTATTGTATCACGTTTGACTTTAATGATCGATTTTAAATTTACAGATTTATGTTATAGTCGTAAATCTGATTAAGTCCATGTTTTATTTTTTTTTTCTACGGAGTTTATTTTCCTTGCCTAGCCTTTTTCCCGGTTTGAATTTCCCACGACTTTTTTATAGTTACCTGGTACATCATCAAAAGTCAAAACTAAATACACTTCACTAAAATTTGGTTCAATTGGAATCTAAGGCTTTGAGTCCTCTAATGAAGATGGGTTAATGTTGTTTGTTAATTCTCTATTGCTTCTATCATTAGTTTGTTCTTCTTGTCGTATATCATTTTCTTGATCATTTGAAGTTGATCTTCATAAATTTTGTAGAAAACTAAAGGGAGAGTGAATAGGTTTTCTTAAATTTTTCTTGATTAAGTCTTGTAATTGAAATATACACTCTTAAAATAACCAAGCGAAGCCATAATATATGTATATGTAAAGAGTTAAGGTTAAGAATGAAAAAACCCAATAAATATAGGTTTAAGTGGATGTTATTTAATTCAATCTATGTCATCTCCCTAATTTTCAATCGACAGATTGCTCCACTAGTTGTTTTGTTTTAAACAGAAGAGATCAATGATACACTAACGTCTCATTTTAAAAAAAAAAGTGTTAAATGGGCAAACTGTTCATCTTAGATGAAACTAGAAAAATATATTATATGAGTATTGATAAAAGTTTAGAGAAAATGAGGTGTGAAAAAAGATTATATAAGGCTTCTATTTATAGCCACAACACAATAAAACCTAGAATGGTAAATTGCCCATCTCACGGGAGGCATGGTGATGCCAGTTTGCTCCCTTTTTTTTATTTTTCCTTCTGATTGTTGTGTCTAGTTATATCCAACCTTCTACAACTAAATCCATTCCAATTCTTTAGAGTTTGAGTTTCCATAATGGCAGTTAAGACTTGTACGTAGGTGTAACACTTTTAACACCAAAAACCTTTTGAAATACTTAAAGATATGTTTTACACTTTGATAAGATTTAGTCACTTAAAGAAAATTTGTGTCTTCCATACAAAAACATATCACAAGACTTTCTCGTTCCATCTACCAACAATTCCAAAAATTAAAATGCTATTAGTTAAACCATTTAGTTGCAACATAAGTATTAGATTTAACTTTGGTTTACTTAGTTAAATCTTCTTGAAAACATTATTTTATTTCTATAACATTAGTGATTTGATTTGAAAACCTTTAGTGCTTGAACATAGTTGTAGAAGATGTGTATTTATTTTAATCTTCATTCTTGATGATTTAATAAGTGTATAAAAACATGTATGTGAATATATGCTCATTCTTAATTGGCAACTTAATATCACAGATCATAATTTTAATAATAATCAAAACAAGGAATGTTAATTCAAAGTTATCCCAACAATCTTCCTTTTTTTAATAATGACAAAATTAGATGATTTGTGAAACAACTGCAACCATAAGTATGAACATGTTAACATATCGCATACGTTAGTGAATCATCAAACCTCCCTTTGACTTGAATTAATTCTAAGCCATCAAGTGAAAAATTAATTGCCATTCTAGTTGCTAATTTTGCTATTTCTCTCTTTTTTATATCTTGTTCAGAAAGTGAACTCCCACTTGATGTATGCTTCCTTTAATGTAGTAAATCTCCCTTAAAATGGGCATAGATGGTGTTGTTTCAAATATAAACATTAATAGCAAAGACATACAAGTAAATATAGACTATTCAAAGCCTAATCAATTAACCTAATAATCATAAATAAACAGCATATAATTTAAAGTTCAAAACATAATAGCAATAACAAGTCACCATATTATTCATACCTAGCAAAACCAAGTCAAAAAAGGTGATAAGTACCAAAATTTGATCAAATTGTTGACCATCACCACAAAGGGACCTAACAAGTTTCACGTTTAAACGTAAATAAGGCCAACACATAAAGGCCAAACTAACCATGAGAATAATATCAAGTATCCAAAACACAAACATAAATTGTCTTCAAACCAACAATTCAAGAGAAGTTGTTTCAAAACCCTGTGAACCAAGCATCTTAACTTGACATCAATCATGATCCTAGGATGGTGGTGGTGATCGAACGTAATCAGGAAATGCTTGCCTCAAAAATTGAGATATGTTGTTTAGAATTGATGTGTTTGTTTTAATTACGACTGTTTTTTCTTTAATTCTTGTCCTTAATTCTTGATATTCATCAATGCCTCCTTCTTTAAGCTCCTCACTTTCAGATAATGTGGATACTCGAGTATGTTCCTCTTTTTATTTTAAGGAGCTAGGAAGGTGAGACATTCCTGAAAGAGTCATGGAATTAAGGGTTTTGATTTTAGAATTATAGGATTGGTGAGAGGAAGATTAGGATGATAAAATTATAGATTGAGAAGACGATCATCTTTAAGTTGAGGATTGCAAAGAACACCCTCCAATGTTTAATAATGATCAAGTACTCCATGTTCATACCAACCTTTCGTTTCAATGAAAATATTAAAGTCGTAAGATAGCTAGAATCACCTCCTGCCTTGTAGCCATTCCATGATAGGATCTTAGCTCATACCTCACATTCATATTTAAGATAATACCCAAACAGCTTTTCAACTTCGGATGACACATTAGGAAGAATAATATCAGACATTAGTTGTTGAACAAATAATCTTTAGGTTTTAATCTCAAGAGTTTATAATAATCTTTAAATAGTTCAACATCTCCATACATAGGGTACATTTAAAATTTTAGAAAACTCATCTAAGGTCCAAACAGAATGATTGCCATAAATGTTCAAGGTGACAAAAGAGGTATTCTCATGGAATCGAAAGCTTGCATAGAATTAACGAATATGATCTGGATACATATGAGCTTTCAAGCCAAGAAAAAAATTCCAATTGATAGCTAAAAATGTCTCACCAACATCGTATGCTTCTAAACTAGTAAGATCCACTAACATATCTTTAAGGATAGGATGTTTAGTTGTAAGTTTTTGGTTTGAATCAAGATGCTTGGGTAAGAGCGTGTGAGGTAATGATGGAAGGGGTGAATATGGAGCTTGTGTTAATTAAGGAAGCTTTATGTCACGGAGTGATTTATTCGACTCTCGTGCGGCACTTAGAATCCTTTTAAGTTCAGCCTTTGTGACCCAAACGAAGTAACAATTAAAGTTACAATGCGGAAGCGTTTGCAAGCTTGTAATACAAATGTCTTTGTATTGCTCACAAGGTAGTTTACAAGTGTGCTTTACAAGTAATTTACGCTAGACTTGTATGGATTTTGGGTACCTACAAATGAGGACTTCATAACCTATTTATACTATTCTCATGTATCTAGATCATTCTTGATCTAGAGTTTTCTAATAATACAATATTTACATGATATTTTGATAGATCTTTGAAGGCCATTCTAGACCTTTCATGAGAACCCAACTCCTAGATATTTCCAAGTGAATATCTTGATCATTCTTGATGATTCAAGGTTGTTTTGGATACCCACTTGTGTTCCTTCAAGGTCCAACACGTTTTAGGCTGTTCCGGAGACTTCCGGACAGCCCTATATGCCTCCGTATGATTCCGGAAACTTCTGGAATTCGAGATACACGATTTGATTTTAGGCAGGTCGTGACATTCTCCCCCACCTAAACCCACGACGTCCTCGTCGTGTTTCTTGGGTTTCCCTCAGCATGTTCTTGCGAGTCGCAAGACAGATAGCATTTTCCCTTTTTGGCTGGTGCTTGACTCCAGCATCGCAGTGTACACTTGATCACCCTTGACGATGTACAAGGTGTTCAGAAAAGTTGCTGGAATGGCTTTTGCTTTTCTGAAAAAGTCCATCCCGAGCACTATCTTGTAGTCGCCCAATGATGCTATCGAGAAATCGAGTTTACCTTGCCATGTCCCGATCTTAGTCCTGACAGCCCATGACATTCCCTCGATCGGTTTTGTGTCACCATTGGCATTTTTAAGAAATCCATCACGTGTGGAGATTCTTAAACCAAGTCTTTTTGCCTCTTCACGTGTGATAAAGTTATGACTTGCTCCGGTATCGACCAGTGCCTTTGCAAGTCTTCCATTCACTTCTATGTTCACAAACCGAAGTCCTTTTGTCTCCGTGTTGGTGATGTTGCCCTGTCTCTCTGTGGGGTGCGACTCAGCCAACTTTAACGGCTTCCCTTCATGTGCCGTTAACGGGTTTAGAACTTGTAGTTGCATTGCCCCGAGACGAACCTCCTTGTCTTCATGGGATGCATCATCATTCCTCACCACCATGGCTTGCAAACTTTGTTTCTTAGGGCAATCCCTAGCATTATGCGGTCCATCGCATATGAAGCAAGATTTTGGAGTGCGCTTTTCGTTGTCGTATCGTGGTGGTTTCCTTGGTTCCACCCTCCGATCATAATTGGGCTTAACTCCCCCACCTTTCTCCTCGTCACATTCCTCATTCATGGGCCTATATGGTCGTTTTTCTTTAATGTCAATCAAGCTTTCAGCTATTGCGATTGCTGAAGCAAGATCTTGAACATTTCTTCGCTCTAGTTCTATCTTGGCCCATGATTGCAGACCATCGAGGAAGTAGAAGAGGGAGTCTTTATCCGATAAGTTCGGGATCTCAAGGACAAGTGTTGTAAACTCTTTGACATAGTCCTTGATGGTCCCGGTTTGTTTGAGCTTACGAAGTCAACTTCTCGCTTCGTGTTCAGCATTTACCGGATAAAATTGTCGTTTGAGTTCTTGAACAAATCCAGCCTAAGTTTTGATTGTACACGTACCTCGTTCGATATCCATGCTTCGACGTCTCCACCACAGCGCTGCCGTATCTTTCAAATACATTGTTGCTGTCTTTATTTTGGTGACGTCATCGAAGACTTGTACCCCTCCTAGGTACTGCTCCATTTCCCAGATAAAGTCATCAACCGCTCGAGCTTCTCATTTGCCCATAAACGGTGATGGTTTGGGAATTTCAACTCTCGGTGTCAGGTTCACAACGTTCCCTCCTGTTGTGATCATGGCTTTGTTGCAATCGTTTATTTTGGCTTCCATGCCAAGTAGGCTGCGATGCATGTCATTAGATAGATCATCCATCTCTTTTCGCAGCTTAGTCGTAGCGTCTCCAATTGCGTCTTTGATCATCAGCTTTACTTCATCTCGAAGTAATTCCATAGCAGCCTTGAGTCCTTCTCGGAGCTCATTGAAGTCTTCTTCTAATACGTCCAATCGTTGGAGACACAGGTCAACTTGTGAACCCACTTCAACAAGGCCTGTCTCCATGTCATTAACTTGCTTTTCCAAGGTAAGGTCCTTGGACATACCTCGTTCTTTCTTTGATCCCTTTTGGGATTCATCTCGACCATGCTTATCTTCAGCAGCTGCAAGTTTGCTTGCTTCGGTTGCCATCCCAAATGAACCGACGTGGCTCTGATACCACTTGTCACGGAGTGATTTATTCGACTCTCGTGCGGCACTTAGAATCCTTCTAAGTTCAGCCTTTGTGACCCAAACGAAGTAACAATTAAAGTTACAATGCGGAAGCGTTTGCAAGCTTGTAATACAAATGTCTTTGTATTGCTCACAAGGTAGTTTACAAGTGTACTTTACAAGTACTTTAAACTAGACTTGTATGGATTTTGGGTACCTATAAATGAGGACTTCATAACCTATTTATACTATTCTCATGTATCTAGATCATTCTTGATCTAGAGTTTTCTAATAATACAATATTTACATGATATTTTGATAGATCTTTGAAGGCCATTCTAGACCTTTCATGAGAACCCAACTCCTAGATATTTCCAAGTGAATATCTTGATCATTCTTGATGATTCAAGGTTGTTTTGGATACCCACTTGTGTTCCTTCAAGGTCCAACACGTTTTAGGCTGTTCCGGAGACTTCCGGACAGCCCTATATGCCTCCGTATGATTCCGGAAACTTCCGGAATTCGAGATACACGATTTGATTTTAGGCAGGTCGTGACATTTAGCTTGCTTTGACATTCCTCTGATGTATTTTATTTTCTTGTCCTTTCCTCTAAAGCCTTATTCTTACTTCTTACTATTGCTACATACATTCATGAAGAATTTAAACGTGAATGTTAAGACATGTACTTAAGGTTCTAAAATTTTCAAGTACGGGATGTAATTTTGAAGAAAAGCTTTCAAAAACATGTTCAAAATGGGGTTTTCCTGAACATATAGACTTGGTTGCGATCAGTATAGCGACCACGTGTCATGGGACATTGATTCATACACTTAATATTCTCTTCCAAAGGGACTTTACTAAGCACTACATTTTCTTTATGTATAATATTTCTATAGAAATGATGTCTAAGGTCAATATCGTAGAGTATAAAATGGGATTCTTGAGTTTATTATGCTTTTATTATCATAAAATATAAGTTGTGAAGGCGCAAGTGTGAAGGAGCAAGTCATCTTATATTTGGAAGTTCATATCGTTTGTTCAAAAAAGATTCATTAAAATGGTCATAACTTGAGATAAAAGACTCCATTTTGGGCGTGTAACTAGTCAAAACGATCGCTGGATCGAGGAGCAAGTTTCTACGAATGCCATAAGCGGTTTGGCTAGCCGTTCTGGCCTCAAAACGGCTTATTTTGTGATTTTTTTTACTTTTTATGTTATTTTTAGTTTTTGTTTGACTGTATTTATGACCTAGTTTTTGACCCGTTTATGTTTTGAGGCCCATTAGAGTTCTGTCATGCATTTTAATTCTTGTAAACATATCGATGATTAGTTTTTAAAGTTTATTAAAATAATTTAGTATGTGTTAGTGTGTGAAATCTCTAATTATCGGCATTCTTAGAAAATCAACGATAGTTAGAAGAATTGTTTATAGTATTCTTGGTGAATCAACAGGTTCAATTGGTTATCTTGTTTTTTCATCTACCAATACGTATGTTAGAATTACTTACCTCAAAATCAAGAAATGTTTGCTTTATTCAACTTCATTTGTGGAAGGCACAACAATGCATTCTTGCTTTTTAGAAAACCAAGATGTTAATGCTAATCCATCAAAGCACAAACACCACTAGTGCTATTTTAATCTATCATGCATCTTTTAAGATCAAAATGTAAAATTTTCAAAAACGTAAAATTTCAAGTGGCTGTAGCCAGTAGAGACATGGCCGGCCCTGAGGGCGGGCTGGGTGGGCGACCGTCCAGGGTCCGATCTCCTCAAGGTCCGAAATTTTTAAAAATTTTTATATATTATATGTATATATGTATGCTTTAAAAAAAACTATAAACTATTAATAAACTCATTAACAAATTCAATAATATTCTAATTATTTTAGCCCATTAACATGTCCAATAGTTTAGCTCAATACCATTTACTCACTTTAAAACCAATTTAATATAATAACACCTAAATTATCAAAAATAAAGAAAAACCCCATTCAAGATTTTAGGAGCAGAAGTGAGAAAACCGATCGATGATCGACTTTGGCACTTCAATTACAATATACTAGTTATTCGGTTTAGAATTTTTCTATACGTCACATTCCAGGGGCCTATATTTTGTTTCTTGCCCCGGGCCCAAGGTCTCTTAAGAATTCTCGGGGCCGGCCCTGAGTAGAGATCAGTGTCATGGGTCATTGATTCTTGCACCTGATGTGGCTATCGATGAACCGACCGGATGAAGCAATCGCGAGATGGTCAGCTTCCAATTTTGGGTTTATTTTTTATTCCAACGTTGTATTAACACCCATGTGTGTTTTTTATAATATTTTAGACACGTTGGTTAGCTTTGAAGATATTAAGGATTGTATTCTAGCATACCAAGACCCATTCGCATGGTATTGAAGATTTCTCACTTTAATAGTTTGGTAAATATATATATTCGTTGTATTCTCTTCCAAAAGGATTTTACTAAGCACTATGTTTACTTTTTGTACAATACACCTCTAAAAAAATGATGTGTAGTTTCAATATGTTTAGTCCTAGAGTGTAATAGGATTCTTACTTAATTCTATTGTACTTTAATTATCACAAAATATAGGTATGTTAGAATTACTTATCTCATAATCAAAAAGTTTTATTCTTCATCCATAAATAGCACTTGTGCACAAGCTCTATTGGCAGGTACATATTCTGCTTTAATTATGAAAAGTGTAACATATGCTTGCTTCTTACAAAAACCAACATGTTAATGTTAATCCCATGAAAACATAAACACCAATAATACTGCCCTTCGATCTATCATGTATCTTTCAATATCCAAATCCGAAAAGCACATTATGTAAACACTTTCATTCTTTGGATGCGATAAACCAATGTCTGTGGTTCTTTTAATGTATCTAAATATTAGTTTGACCGCTTAATATGATTTCTTTAGGTTCTCCAGATATCTTGCACAATAGCAATCACTATACATAATATTAAGACGATTTGTTGTTATTTTAAAGCAAGCATCCCGTCATTCTTTAATATCTTGTACTATCATTCCTCTATATCTAGTATCCGTTGGATTAAGATTTTCAAAATCAAATTTCATTAGCATGTTTCTTGTATATTTTGATTGCTTAATAAATATTCTATCATTATATTACTTAACTAGGTTATAGACCCATGTAATACACTGGTTGAATAATAAATACCATATGATTTATAAATTGGGGAAATTATAGAATGTTCATTCATTTTGTATCTTATTCACTATAATTTGTTTTGAAAATAAAATGATATCTTTGTTTGTGTGTCTCATGTATTAATAAGACATCAAAATTAGTTGTCTACGTAATACCGTAGATTTATACAAAGGATTGGAATATGTATAACATATATATATATATATATTACAAAATAACCATCAACAGATATGTTACAAAAATCAAGTTTTTTGCCAACTTCTATCAATAACAACTTTTTGATGTATCCCCATTTTGTCATCATATCAATTGTTCTTTTATCTTTGATAGCAACATTTATTTAAAAATCAACGATTAATTAACACGTATCAATTAACAAATCATCAATAGCTGATACTCTTTCAGCGACATATTTGACTGGCAACAGAAATGTAACATTAGTTATTATTTTATCATTAAACAATAAATCAACTTCTAGCCCATTTTCAACAACAATTTCACATCCGATTTATAGATTAATATACCATTACTTTGTGTTTACGATAATATAGTGATTGAATAATAAGTTTTTATGTGTTTAACTATAGATGGAACCAATAAACTGAAAACATCAAATGGCCGTTTATGAGTTAAATAATCTCATGGAGCTTCATGGTCCAAATCAACCTGCACCAAGTTAAACAAATATCGAATTTGTGTCATCAGCTACATATCATACATGCCAACTTGGTTTAGAACTTAAGAATCACATTGTTCATGAAATAGATAAATTATATGACTATTAAATGAATTATTATCATTGTTATTGCCATTCAAATGTTTTAATTGCCAACAATATTATTAAGATCAAGCAATAACAACAATAGATCATTAACAACAATGGTTCTAATCTCACGTATGCAGTTGCATTCTCTATCGAATCCCTGCCATCTCTCGAAGCAAGAAGCTGAAAAGGGTAAATAAGAATAAAGTACTTATGGGGTGAGATTATGCAACTGAGTAAGCTCTCTTGGTGCATGTAATTAAGGTTTAACTATTGTTAGTTTGACTTTTTCTTGTGAAATCTGAAACCACTCCCAACAACAATTCTGTAGCTTTGACTTCTGAGGATATGAAGCAGCGTGTACAATTGCTTATGCAGTCTATAACAGGGCTTCTAGTATCTATTATAATAAAAACGTGAAAAAAATAAAAAATAATAAAGATGAAAATGAAAATGAAAATGAAACTTTAAACTACAATTAAAGCCTTGTACAAATTCATTTAAATCTAAGATTCTAAAATTTCATGCTTAGGTAGGTAATCCAGTCAAGGCTAGTTAAAATGAATGCGTATGTCATCAATATTTATGAAATCAATAGATTTATACCATCTGCAAACAACCATCTTGATGAAAGCCCCTCTTGTTGACGTAGAGAAGTCATCGGTCAATATGATGTAGCATGCAATAGAAATCTTATCAATTTGAGACATAATTAACCCCATAAATCTAAATACATCAAAAGATGAGACCCAAGTAAAATGTTTTAACATCTAATAAAACAAAGACTATAAATTCAACATATCAGCCATCAAAATACCTTGTCAAACTGTTATTGAATACAATTTACTTATCTCAGTTTGTAAAATAATACAATATCACCCAAGCTAATATTATTAACATAAAAAAATGAAATAATTTATGATTATATGGCACAAAAACCTGTTATACATCAAATTCGAACAATGGTGCAGCATTCCAAACTAATATTCGACGATTATAGCTACTGAGCAGTGTTTTAGATACTGTTGAGCCACAAAAGACAGCTGCAGTGCAGCGTAGAGAGCCGACAGACAGCTAGAACCGCAAAAGTACAGCGTAAAAATTATAATTTACCCTATATTTGAGATTTAATATCTTAATTAAAGAGACTTATAGCATATACATATATATAATAAGACTCCTAATTTGTAACTTTGAATCAAAACAAAGTCCAAAGCTGAGTTCCAGTTCTAGTCTTTTAGTCTCAACAAATCAATTAGACCACTTAAAGTTTAATCCCCTAATATTTATAGAATATTTTATATATATTTAATAGAGTGTGTTCAATAGATGCCTTGACTTATTATGATTTCTTCTGTTCACCACAATCATTTAATCTCATATAAGTAATTCTTCATGATATGAGTAAAGAAATATAAATATGTGAACTTACCTTTTCTCATAAGAATCCTTGACCCATCTGAATTTGAAAAATTGATCACAAAATAATCACATGAATAAGCATAATTTCCAATAATAACATTTTTTAACAAAAAGTTACAAAGAAAAACAAATTATGTGGGAATATGATCAAGAATATATAAAACAAAAGGAATGATCAGGAATAAGGTCTTCTTTTTCATATTGCTGATAGAGTATTTGAAATCTAGATGAAACTAAAGCAAAACCCAATTCGGTAAAATTCTTGTTTCATGCGTTCAAGCGGAACCTCGGTTGTAGCAATAAACCAAATATGCACTTCAAGCTACATTGCAGCTTCAAAAAGGTAAAAATTATACTTCATGCCATCTAAAGTTTTTAGATTATACTTATCTTCATAGGTTGTTTGCATATGTTGTTAATTCGACATTACTGCCCACTGACTTAATGAACTATTATATCATTTTAGATGGGTGGATAGTGGACTTCATTCATTCTTATTTAGAATCTTAATGAAGCCTTAACATTAGATTTCTAATTAACATCACATTTTCATACATGCCGATGTTTTATACTTCTTCTGAGTAAGTTGAAACAGTCATTAAGCCTTTATTGCCACATAATTTTCTCTTTTTTCTTTAAAACTCTAGATGCATACAATGATTTCTATAGCAGTAAAACTTCTAAATGGGCTAAACAAAAACGTTATAAGAATGTTGTCAAATTATCATGTAAGAAAAAGACTCTTTGTACCAAATTGTAAATTACTGGTGTGGTTGTGTGTATACTGAGTGATCAAGAGAGCAACAGTTAGTTGCGTCTTAACCATTGATGGATGCTACTATCAATCATAATGCATTATTTTCTCTCTCAAGTTAAATTTGATTTATTTAGTTAACTTAAATCATATTAATTGTTTAACATGAGTTAATAGTTAACATATGACATTAACCATTTGAATCTAATTGACATTACAACCATTAAACCATACTCAAATAATCAAAAAAACTGAAGAAGCGAGGAATCAAATCAATGTTCAAAACATTGTAAACCCTAATTACTTTAAATCCCATAGTTTAATGTTTAAGAAACAATAGATTATAGAAGTAAGTGTAGTTGACTTTGGGTAATTGTTCGAAAGATCAGAAACTATGAAACAAAAAAAGAAAGATTACCGATTACAGATTGTCGATCCTCATTGGAACACCTTCTACCATTCGATTGACGTCGTTCACCATTCTCCAATCGTCCTTCAAGTTGTCACTGTTCGCTCTTCTGCAGTTGCTTGATATTGGGATTTACCATTCATTTGAATCTCATCCAGGAAATCAACAATTCAGATTTCAAACTACAGAACCAGCGAAAGCATATGAAAACCCACGGAACAGAATCGCACCATTCTTGTGGAGCAAAGATTCCAGCCATGACTTCTAATCACGAATGAGGTCCTTCAGATTATGATTAACAGAGCTCTGATTAGAATTGTTGGCACAGAGAGATTGTTGGCAAAATGAGCATGAAATTAGGGTTTCTTGCTCTTTGAAATTGGGTCATAAACAACGGGTCAAAAGATCCACGTGATTTAGCTACACGGGTTTTTATTGTTTAGGCGGGAAAATTTTGTGAAATGAAATCTCAAAGTGACACGTGTCTATGATATGTAATTTTTTATTAGGATAGATTTGTGTAGACGTGGAAAGAAAGTTAATGCCTGCTCATCTCAAATTCGTCGCATTTTGTTAAAGAATTCATCACATAAGTCTTTACAAGTAGAGCCAAAGATAATATCATCTATATTAGCATGAACAAGAATTAATCGTTACCTACAATAAAATTCATAAAATTAAAATTGAAAAAGTTCTCTAGAATATATTGTAAATGGAAACAGTAAGGAAAAATGTTAATTTAAATACAAACCAGTAATGAAATGATTTCAAGTGTAAATGTTAAAAGAAGATGATTATGAGACTTGATGGGAATATGGGATGAGAAGAAAAGCAATGAAATCAGCGGCGAAACTAGGTTACGAAGTATGAGGTCACCTGACATCATTTCCTTATTTTTATGTATTTTATAAAGAATGTGCGATACGAGAATTTCAAACGACCTAACTTTTTTTACGATTGTTGTGTGAAAAAAATTATGACCTCATGATTGATGAAAAATATGAAATTAAAAGAACATATTAAAGTAGAGATTTTAATAAGAAAATCCATAATTTACCACAATGATTAATTAGTGGAAATGTAAGGTTTTTTCATCCTGAATTGGTTAGAGCTAGTGAAAAAATTAATAAAGCCTAATGATTGATTTGTTATTTATTTTAAAAGACTGGTAAAATAGATGGATTTGTCTAGGACTTTTAATAATTGAAACAAAACAGATAGATTTATGATTCATGTTTATGATAAAAAATAGTTTTCACAAGGCATTTAGCCATTTAAAAAACGTGATGATTTAAATAGGCAAAAGCAATCTATACATGTGACATTTACAAAACAAGCCATTCTTTATTTTAATATCATTGTATTTTTATTGTTTTTTTTTTCAGTGAGAATTTATTTTGCTTTTTGATACGATCCGAACTTTGACCGACCCGACAATTATTACGCCTGAGTTGTTAGAATTTAAAAACCAAAAGATGCTAATAACAGAAAAATTATAAAAAATAAAGAAAAAAAAAAGTTTCTTGTTCCCCAGTAAATGGAACTGAACAATGTTAAAAGCATAAACTCATTTAGATGAACACGCGAAAGTCCAAAAGTCAAATATTTGTGATAAACCTATTTAACTTGTGGGCGTTATAACTGAAGTACGCTTCAAGTGATCTAATATACTTGGCCCAATTTAATATTTACTAAAGCCAATATATAAAATAAATAATTAAACATATGTTTATAAAATTTTTGAAAAAAAATATGATACAAATCTTAGGATCCGGTCCAGTTTTATATAGTTTGATAACTTTGTAAAACAGACCTTTCATTACAGTTTGAAATTTTCAAAACCGACCGGCCAAAAGTTAATAAGAAAACCGACCATAAAACCAAACCAATAATTATTTTGGACGATTTTACAATTTTAAAACGAACTGTACACACCCCTAGTGGGGGTGGACAATAATTTGTATTTATTATTGTTGTTATTAAATACTTACATTTTAATTAAAGAATAAATATTATTATTATTTTAAAATATAACGGGTATTTTAATCGATCCAAACTTATTTCAAACTGAATTTGTAGAGGAGCTCTATCCACTTGTGTTGAGATGGGCTCTATTCACATGTCCCAACGGTTACATTTCACCCGCGATGCCCCTCACACCACTCCCAGTAGAGGTGGGCAAAAAAACCGGGTTCGGACCCGACCCGGTATAGTTGAACCCGGTTTGGACCCGAAAAAAACCCGTAGGGTTGGAACCGGGTATTAGTTTCTAGATTTTCTTAAGACCCGACCCCGACCCGACCCGACCCGACCCGACCCGGAACCGGTTGAATCCGGGTTGGACCCGGTTTTGACCTTTTTTTTTAACGGCTATATAGCCGTTGGGATCAATTTTTGGCCCTTTTTTGTCACTTTTAGGCTTATAAGTTAGTATAAATAGGTGTGGGTTGATATGGTTTAGTACCCAAGTCTCAAACGCAAAAACATACGCAAAAAACGCAAAAAATACTCTCGTTTACTCTCGTTTTACACGTTCACTCTCTCGTTTTACACTTTCACTCTCTTCAATCTTGATATGGCTCACTCACAATCTTCCGTTGGTCAAGGTTCGTCCAACGCTCCAACCGTCGTTCGTGTTCTTGCACACAATCGTAACATGGATGTTTGGTGCAATTGGGATATGGTTGAGTTGAGTGACGGGTCTGTAAAGGCTCGTTGCAAGTTTTGTGGAGCTTTGCTTGCTAAAGATTCTAACACGACTTTAAACAAACACATTAGCAAGAAGTTTTGTAAGTCGTTGAAAAGTAATCCGGATTCGCAACAAACACAATTGGGTGGAGACGGTGGAATCTTTAATTACGATGTTAATACGGTTCGAGATCGAATGGCGAAGTTCGTGATTCAAAAAAAATAAAAAAAAGGAAAAAACCCCGTTGGACCCGGGTTTCATACCCGACCCGACCCCGACCCGACCCGACCCTACCCGGGTATACCGGGTAGGGTTTTTATGCTGCTGAACCTGACCCGGGTTCACCAATACCCAGGTACCAAAAAACCCGGTTGGGCCAAACCCGGGTTGTACCCGGTTTTCGGGTCCGGCCCAAACCCGAAATGCCCATCTCTAGCTCTCAGCGCGCCCCGGCTCGCGCCCGTTGTTGCGGTGTTCGCGACCAGGGTGGACAACCACGTGGGTCGCGCACCCCTTAACGCCGCGAAAAACGGATAACCTAACAAACTTAACCTACATGCATATAAAGAAACATCAGAATTTTGATTTGAAAAGAAGCTAGAACCAGGACTTTAAATTTTAAAATTTTATACATAGATGCGATGTAAGCCTTCCAACAAAGACAATTCTTGTAATTAACTCTATATTTTATTTTTTATTTAAAATTGAACTTGATGTTATTTAACATTAAATTTCACAAAGATCGTAATTATAAAACACACAACTTTATGTTTTTTCTCACACAACTTATAAATTCAATTAAAGTTTACAAATAATATAGAGTTGATTTGATGTTCTTTACATTTTTTTTTTAAATTACATTACAAGGTTTTTATTTTTGTTTACCTTTCCCTTAACACTCATTCTCACAACGTAATATTTCATCATTCCAAGTATATCGTTACGACACGCTTATTATCATCTACACTTCAATCTTAGTTTTATTCGAAACAAAATAGCCACAACACGCAAACATAACTCACTTGTTTGTTTTTAAAAGATCAACATTGTTTTAACTATTCAGATACATTAAAAACCAACACCACCAAATAAGCATGCAACCCATTTGTCCAAAATAGCCAAACTAGATCCTTTTGAAAATCAACTCAAAATATAATCAAGTAGTAGCACAGAAGACTACTTTTATTGACAGGCACAAACCATAGCTTCCCTTTCATAGCAATGCATAATCAACCCTGCAGTCCAATGATACCTGCAAACATAACATCCATGTAAGAAACTCCCTTCTTTAATACAAATTAAAAAATAATAATTAAAATAGAGCATGGCATACCACATGCAACTCTTCCACCAGCATTTCCAGTGCTTTTGCTAAGCTCATGCCCTCCTGAATGATAAATATGTCAAAACATCAGATGATCTAAACCTATGTATTTAAATATCAGCGTGCGTGCACGCGTGCTTGTGTGTCATGATAGCATGATACTAGATAAAACTGAAGTTTACCCTTCCCAAGATCATCAGCATCAGCATGGACAACGACAGCCCTTCCAATGATGGATTGAGATCCAATTAATGGAATCTACATAAAATTATACAAGTGTTAAATTTGCATGATTCAATGTGTGTTAAATCTCAACCACAAGATATCTTGCAAGGAACAAACCTGCTTATCGACAATGGTGAATTTTGCAGTACCTGAGTTGATGAGAATTCCATGAGAAGTTAGCATTAGGTTATCAACAAAAACATTCTTTTTTAATGTTTACTAAGCTCACATTATTCTCATTTTCCGTTCATAGGTTTTTAAAGTTTAAGTAAAGTGTGTAACAAAAAATTTCTCCATCTAAAATGCTACCCTGCTGTTTTACTAGAAAAGCCAAAGAAACTACAAATGGAAGTTGAAAATCATTCAAAAAGATAGAGCCATAACTTATTATATAAAATTTATCATTCAGAAATTTGTCTCACACTAATTTTGAAATGCTAATGCTTGATATATAAAGTTAGTATACCATCTTCGCCTACTGTGACATTGCCAAGATCACCAGCATGACGAATCTCATCATCAGGGGCACCATGCTCCTTTCCATGAGGATTGTAGTGAGGACCTGCCATCAGAAGGAAAGGTTTATATGTTAAGATGTATGACAGTTAAGCACAAACTAGTTCACTTCTAATAATTTTAGTGAAAACAACATACCAGTTGACATGCATCCATTGGTGGTGTCACCAAGTGCATGAACATGGAAACCATGAGGTCCAGGTTTAAGGCCAGAAAGGTCACCCGTAACAGTAGTGGGAGCACCTGAGACATCAATTAAGTAAGATAACTATTATGTTTATCAAAGTTTAAACTTCTAAATATAACTTTATATATATATAGATATACCTTCTGCCTCTTGATTGAAGAAAATGGTGCCGCTGACACCCTCACTGCTGCTGAGAACTGCAACTGCCTTCACCATTTTTTGTGATCTAAACAATTGAACAAGCAAATATTATTAATGAAGCGCCTATAACTTTCCAACCAAAGATTTTGATTTCAAGATTTACTATTTACACAATTGCAAGACTCTTTAACGACTGGCCCGGAGGTTGGATTCGCCACCAGTAACCAAATGGAACTTGGCAAATACTAGATATCTTAATCACAAAGCTGAACTGTATACGTCTGATGATTGTTAATATACATGATCACTGTTGGAAAGGGATGCATGCAAGTTTAACAACTGAACCGATATAAAAAGACTATGAACATATGCTTTGTCTCCCATCATCAGAAATATATGATAAATTCATTAATTATCTAATATGAGCTGAGGTGATTACATAAATGAAAAATCTAATATATCTTCGTCTATTTCTGTTTCCCAGAGCAGCCAGTAGACCACATCACTAAATAATCATCAAAGAGCACGAATTACCTTTTAACTAATCATTTCATTTATCAATGAGCATGTTTATTTATTTAATTTATTTTATTAGAAAACTAAAACAACAAGAAGAAATAAGCATTTAAGATGGAAAATATGTGAAATTATTCAGACAGAACTGAAACAAGCAAACAGCTCAGTCCATCTATAAACTAACATATCCATAAACCCACACTCGAATCTGCTCTACAGCAACAATTCTCAAAAGAACACATTTCAGCACCAAAAACAAACCCATTCATACAAAATCAACACTTCAGATTTCAAATCTTTCCTGCAATAATCCCTTAAGATATCATAGATACAACATCAACTCATATCTACCTGAGTGATGCTGTTCTTTGATCTCAATCAACTCTCCATAAGAAAACATTTTTTTTCACCAAACCAATCGATTACAAGCCCCTACTTTTCCACTTAACAGAAACCGATCGTCCAATCATAACACATAACATGAAATGAAATGATTTTTCCACTATCGTATTCATACTAAATCACTAACTCCAGTACTCTTAAGTTTTCGCTGTCTTAATCTGATCCAGAATCACTATCAGATGAGCACACGCCCAACATCAAAGTCAAAATCCATCACTCCATCACTTGATCTAGATCAACTATCCAAAATCACATATCACGAAGATTAAGCCAAATCAAAATCAAAACCGACGCAAATAAACTAAAAACAACATACACCAAATTCAATTTGTTCCAGGTCGATACACAAAAGCAACAATCGAAATCTAACAAAAGTGAGAGAATATGATGAATCAAGAGCTTATACCTCAGAACACCCCTTGAAAGCTTGTGTGTGTGAGTGTGCGCGATTGAGCAGTGGTGGATGGTTGGAGATAGGGCTCGCCGATTGCAATATAATATAGATATAGAAGGTCGCCATTAAAGACTGACCTTGTACACTCTACCACCTACCCCTTCATGACACGCGCCTTTACTGCGATGTTAGGAGTAACGCGTGTTTGTCTGAATTTTATTGGTGCGTAGAATGCACGTATGGCGTTGGGTTTGCTTTATGTGGTGTTATTTTGTGTTAGAAAGTTGGGCCTGCTTTGGTTTAACGGGCCAGCAGGTGGAGAAAAGCCCATCCTTGTTGTAAAAATGAAAAGGCATGAACCCTCGCGTTTATGTTTTTTAGGTTTTTTTTTTTTTTAAACTAATTGAATCACTCACGGTTTATTAACCAATTAGAATCTGACATTATTCTCAGGAGTAAACTAGGTTTGTTCATGAACCGAACCGAACCGAACCGAATCGAACCGAACGCAATTTTGCTTGTACTCGGTTCGGTTTCAAACCGAGCGGCTTGGTTCGGTTCGAATTTATAAATTTGAGCATAAACTTCATGCTCGAACTTGGTTTGCTTTTAATCGAACGCTTGGTTTTGCTCGGTTTTATGTTACAAACTAAAATCAAGCTAAACTATTTAAAATAAAATCAAGGTAAACTAGATAAACTAAAATCAAGCTAAACTACATAAACTAAAATCAATTGCAAATGTTCTTTAAGAACATTAGTGTATGGTGTCAAATTCTGTTCAAAGCTTCTATCATTTTGTCGTTTTGTCATATTATGCGTCAATGGTGATAACCACCCCTACTATTTTCCCCTATGCTTCTACAAATGTTTTTTAAGAACCAAAACATCAAAGAAAAATCTAACCTCAAGACATCGTGATTAAAAACACCGAACAGAGGGATGCGCGGTCGGGCTATCAGAGACTCGGAGGTAGAGGGATGCGAGGTCGAACTGTGCAAGTGGGATTGCCAGAGGTTGGTGGTCGGCCGATCGCAAGTTGGGAGGTCGGTCGGTCACAAGTCGTAGTGCCGGAGGTCGCCTAGTCGCAAGTTAGAGTGCCGGAGTCTGTGGTCAGTGGTCGGTCGATCACAAGTCGGTAGGGACGTGGGGGCTTCGGGAGTTCGGGGGACGGCTGGTAAATGGTGACAAGGCTTTGATTTTTGAAGTGATAATGTGGTTAGAGAAATAAAGAACTAGGACTTTTACATTAAGGTTGTTGATTTTGTTGACTAAATAATTAAAATAGTGGTAGTTGGTAAATAACTAAATAAATTAACAAATATATAATATATAAAAACTAAATTAAAAATAAATTCGATCGAAACCGAGCGATCGTACCTTTGCTCGTGCTCGATTCGTTTTCAAATCGAACAGTGCCAAAAATCGTACGAGCAAAAATCCGAGCTTTTTTCGAGCGAGATTCGAGCTTCGAGCTATTTGAACAGCTCTAGAGCAAATCCACCATAGATGAAAAACTCATTGGCTCAACCTAAAACCTATTTTATTAAAGTCTTGTGGTATCTTATCTTAACAACATGGACTAAGTATCATTGGTTGTTTTAAGGTAAATTATTTTGTTTGGCTGTTGTTATTTTAATCTAACATTTGAATCAGATTTGGATTAAATTAAAGATTCATTCACATAATTTTTAAAAAGGCTCGAATTTGTAGGTAAGCAAATAAACTTAAAAGGAATCGGATTTTGAATTTGATAATGAAACTATTTGGTTCATTCACATAATAGTCTTTTTCTTGTCTGCACTTAATGTACAAAGATTAATGTTATGTTATGATTGCAACAAGCAGGTATTGTTTAAGTTGAGTTAAATGTTAGAAAGATCCATAAGTACTTTGAGTGTGGGATTTATTGTGGTCTAGGTAGTCACGACAATGAACTTAATGCAAGTGATTAGGGGTGGATGTATCTATATCGTAAGCACCCGGAGCGGGATGAACAGATTGTTATTATTGTTATAAAAAAAATTTGAGATATTTTGTATCAACACAACGATATGTAAGGTATATATAAGGTTTGTGTGAATGTTAATAAATCTATTTGCACATCTACTCTATGGCTGTCAACCAATAGTTATTGTTTATAATGCTTCTCTAAACAAGTAGAGATCACTAGCATATAAATTTCTCTCTAAGATGGTAGAGATCAACTTAACTTTTTCCTCTCTGTTATATGATGCAAGAGTCATCCTTCTATGAATGATCGTTAAAATAATATTTATAAACCACTCGTCTGCATTAATCTAAGAAGTGATCAACAACAAATCATAAACATTGTCCGCAATTACATCTACACCAGCTTTGTAACCTTCTCCAAAGGGGGCTCACAGCGCCACAATTAAGAAGAAGATGATCCGAGGAGTCCAAGTGGCTATTGCACATCATGCATATTATATTCATGTAATCCGGATTAATCAATAAAATTATTGAAATCAGTTGCCGCGGTTTGATTGAAATCCGAGTTGAAGCGTTCACAAGGGGAACGAACCGAATTAAAATCACCCAAAAATATCCAGTTACCCGGTATTTCATCTTTACATTGCTTATGCTTGGCCCATAACTCCCTTTTTGCCATATTATCATGTGGACCATAAACATTGACAATCATTAGATTGACCGTGGATCCTACCAAAGAGCCTCCAACCAGTAAATAATTAGAGTCCTGTGCAACCAAAGTTTTTGTAAACATCGCCGGATCCCATATAGAGAGTAATCCTCCTGACCTCCCTGAAGCCTTAACGAATTCTCAGTCAAACTAATTATTATCCCAGAAGTTTTTAACCCGACTAATCACTAGATGTAATCACAAGAGTTTGTAATTACATCTGATATCAAGTTAGTTACCACTCATGGAATGTTGAAACTAGTTTTAATTCATTACAAGTTTCAACCGGCGTTTGTTTATTAGAATTAAGAGTTGCTACTAACGGGTTTTGATACTAGTGATGCTTAGACGGAAATGTGTTGCAACTGAGAAAATTATTCCACTAAGAAGGAGTTGATAGATGTTACAACAAAAGTAACTTGCTATTGATGCATGTTAAACTTGGAGTTTCGACTAACATAAGTTTCCCAATGAAGGCGTGATACGAAACATGGAAGTACCAAAGAGCTAATCGTGTATTCTAGGAGGGGCAAAGTGCAAAGTGGCTAGTGGTCCCTAAATAGTATTAATAAGGAAAGGAATAGGGCAGTAGTTAGTTATGGAATTTGTTAGAAAGTGAAAGGCTCTTGCATCATGCAATGAGAGAGGAGGGTATAACCCTAGATTGTCAATAGTATTGCAGTCCTTTTCCCTGTATTTCTGATCTACTCAATCAAACATTCCTTTCTCTTTTATCTTATTTTCTCTTGAATCATCATCATAATTTCCCCTTTTGCTATTGTCATCTATAATTTCTTTCAATCTCTATTGTCGATTTATCCAACGATCCATCATTGGTCCGACCTGCCGCTCACTGTTCTGATTTCATCATGGAAACTCATACGAATACACGTCTCGATACTCAAGATGCTCAGATCAAACAACTCCAAACCGTCACAAATCAGCTTCAATCCGATGTTGCTGAAATCCGTAATTCGTTTAAATCCTTCGAGACCAAGCGCAGTGAGTCTAGTGAATTTCGGAAAGTGGTTCTGCTATGGATGGCTAAACAGGAAAAGAAAGCGGATCCGTTGGATTCCGGTGACAGTGCCGTCTTCACCAGTCTCGAAACCACACCAGGACCCTCCCACTCCTCTGACTCTCCTCTTCCTTGGGTTGTTAAGAAGGTAAAGCTTCCTGAATTCTCTGGGTTTGATCCACAAGGGTGGATCCAAAAGGCGAATTTGTATTTCGATTTGAATCGCACTTCGGATGATGCTCGTTTACATCTGGCTCGGTTGAGCATGGTTGGCATGGCACAACATTGGTTTACCATTATCCACCAGGTGCACCCCACCATCTCTTGGACTGATTTTCAATCAGAATTGCTTCAACGGTTTAGTGGATTAGAAATCCAGAATCCGTTTGAGCAATTGGCTACAATTCAGCAGGGCGACTCCATCTTTGATTATATTGATGATTTTGAGTACCTTCTCTCGTTGGTTCCTCGCTTACCTGAATCGCAATCCGTTGGTTATTTTATGGCTGGATTGAAGGACGACGTGAAGAAATGGGTTCATCTGCATCGCCCTCAATCACGATTGGATGCGATGTATTTGGCGAAGGATGTCGAATTGATGCTTCGACCGAATTCCGGTCAGGCTACGATGGGCCGTTTTTGTTATTTTAACCCGATCGGGCCGCCGTTAAGTGGGCTTAAAGATGGATCCTCTCTGATGGGTCGTGTGGAGCCCAAATCCATATTTCCTTATCGACCTGGCGACAAATCTGGGGTTCCCAAATTGGACCCTCCTCGTGCACCAGTGCACCCTAAGCCCTCTTTTTCGGTGACTGACATCGGCCAGACTTCTCGCGATCGAGGCGTGCGTTCTCTGTCCAGAACCGAATGGGAGGACCGTCGGAAGAAGGGTCTTTGTTTTCGTTGTGGACAGCAATATGGACCTACTCATCGATGTCCTGAGGCGAAGTTACGTGTTCTGTTATTGGGGGAGGATGAATAGGATTTTCCTCTTGGCGATCAATGTGTTGTCCAGCTCGATTATCCACCACCGCCGGTTGATTCGGACGTGGAAAATGGTACATGTAATGCGTTGGAGCTCGCGGGTACGGTAGCTGAAGGGTCTTTGACAACTATGAAATTAGAAGGCACCTTGATGGATTTCATGATTTCAATGCTTGTGGACAGTGGCGCTTCTTATAATTTTATCTCATGGCGGTTGGTTACATCCTTGGGTTTATCTTCTTCCAAATTCAGTGGTATTCGAATCAAACTGGGTGATGGTCACTTTGTGTTTGTGTATGAATGTTGTATTGGTCTTCCGATTCGTATTGGTTCTTGTTTTTTTATGGTGGATGCCTTAGTCTTTGATACGGGCTCTCTAGATTTTATTTTGGGATTAGCATGGTTGAAGTCCTTGGGAGAAGTTGTCCATGATTGGCAGCATTCATGGATGCGTTTTGAGCATCAGGGAAGGTCGGTCACCTTGACGGGAATCCAAACGGGTCAACCCTCTTTAGCTGCTTTACATGATTGGTTATCCATGGATGGCACACTACTACCTTCTTCCATCTCCTCGCCCTCTCCCCCAATTTCTTTCCTATTAGCACCACACCAACAGTCTCGATTATCCCTTCTCCTAAAGCAGTTTGCCAATATCTTTAACTCACCCTCGTCTCTACCTCCTATACGCTCTCATGACCACACCATCCAATTAACCAGCCCTACTCCTATTTGTGTCCGGCCTTACCATTATCCACACATACAGAAAGCCGAAATTGAACGCCAAGTTCAGGAGTTGCTACAGATGGGACTGATCAGACCAAGTACAAGTGCTTTTTCCAGTCCTGTAATTTTGGTTCGCAAAAAGCACAGTTCGTGGCGGATGTGTATTGATTATCGTGCTTTAAACAATGCTACAATTCCAAATAAGTATCCTATTCCTGTGGTTGATGAGTTACTTGACGAATTACATGGTTCAACCATCTTCTCCAAATTGGACCTCAAATCCGGGTATAATCAGATTCGTATGTCTCCTGATAGCATTGAAAAGACCGCTTTCCGTACTCACGATGGTCATTATGAGTATCTTGTCATGCCCTTCAGCCTTATGAATGCACCGGCAACATTCCAAGCTGTGATGAATGATATTTTCCGTCCACTTTTACACCACAAAGTAGTCATCTTCTTTGATGACATCCTTATTCACAGCCTTTCATAGGACACACATCTCACCGACTTAGAAGAAGTTTTTAACATCTTACTCTCTCATCATTTCAAAGTTAATCCTACCAAGTGCAGTTTGGGTCAACGTTCTATTGATTATTTGGGACACGTAATTGATGGTCAAGGATTTTCTATGGACCCCGCGAAGTATCCGCTGTTGTGGAATGGCCGATTCCGAAAACAATGAAAGCTCTTCGTGGGTTTTTAGGTCTGACAGGATGTTACCAGAAATTTGTAAAAAATTACGGTACCATTGCTCATCCCTTGACAAACCTTACCAAAAAAGATGATTTCCTTTGGTCACCGGAGGCTCAGGTAGCGTTTGACCATCTCAAACAGGCCCTAATTGCTGCTCCCGTCCTGTCTTTACCCGATTTTTCGATTCCCTTTGTGGTGGAGTGTGATGCTTCAGGTTGTGGGATTGGTGCGGTCTTAATGCAACACTATAAACCTATTGCTTACTTTAGCAAAGCATTGAGCAAGAGGAACTTGACTAAATCAGCTTACGAGCGTGAATTAATGGCTTTGGTGTTGGCTGTACAACATTGGCGACCGTATTTGCTAGGGTCCAAATTTACAGTGTGTACAGATCAAAAAAGCCTTAAATTCTTGTTACAGCAGAGGGTCTCATCATGTGATCAGCAGAACTGGGTAGTGAAATTGTTGGGATATGACTTTGATATTCAATATAAGCCGGGACGCGAAAACAGAGCAGCCGATGCTCTGTCCCGTCGGGCGGATTCAGGTAACTTTTTTCAGGCAGTATCTTCGCCTATTTGGCTTCAAGGTTCGGTATTGATAGAGGAGGCAAACCAAGATCCTGAGCTTCAGTCTTTACGGGCTAAAATGGAGGCCACACCAACAAAATTTCCTGGTTATTTGCTCAAGCATGACACTCTGTTTTACCATGATCGTTTAGTGATTTCTCGCCATTCTAAGTTTATCCCTGCTTTATTACACGAGTTTCATGTCACCGCCACAGGGGGTCACTCGGGGTTTTACCGAACTTATCGTCATTTAGCTGCTAATGTTTATTGGACAGGGATGACCAATACGGTTAAACAATTTATCCGTGAGTGTGATATTTGTCAGTGATGCAAGGCTAGTTCGGTTTTACCCGGGGGCCTTTTACAACCCTTGGCTATTCCGGAAGCAATTTGGGAGGACTTGTCGATGGATTTCATCGTCGGGTTGCCTCCTTCCAAAGGGTTTACCGTGGTTCTTGTCGTCGTGGACCGTCTATCAAAATATGCCCATTTTATTCTGCTCAAGCACCCTTACACCGCTAAGTCTGTGGCTGAGATTTTTGTTAAAGAGGTTATTCGTCATCATGTGGTTCCCAAATCCATTGTCAGTGACCGAGATCCATTATTTTTGAGCAAGTTTTGGCAAGAAATTTTTCGTTCCATGGGCACTAAACTCAACCTGAGTTCGGCATATCACCCTGATTCGAACGGTCAAACGGAAGTCATTAATCATTGTTTGGAATCTTATTTACGTTGTTTCGCGGTTGATCAGCCTAAGACTTGGTCAGTTTGGTTACCATGGGCTGAGTTCTGGTATAACTCCACTTTTCACGCCTCGACGGGTGTATCTCCTTTTGAAACAGTCTATGGCAGACGACGTCCTTCGGTGTTTCAATTTATTCCGGGGGAGATTCGGGTAGAGTCGGTTGCCAAAGAGTTGCTGGACCGTGATGAAGCTCTAAAACAACTAAAGGTTCACCTATCTAACTCTCAAAGTGCAATGAAATTACAAGCCGATAAGAAGCAACGAGATGTTCATTTTGCAGTGGGGGAATGGGTATATGTGAAATTGAAACCTTACCGTCAACTGGTGACTAGCCGCATTCATCAAAAATTAGCAGCTAAGTTTTTTGGGCCATTTCAAGTTTTAGAGAAGATTGGACCAGTGGCATACAAACTTCTACTTCCCGCCACATCTAAAATACATCCTGTTTTTCATGTGTCCTTATTGAAGAAAGCGGTGTCGGGTTTGACTGAAACGGTGTTACCTCGGGAATTGGACATGGCAGAATCTCCTCACTCTTTCCCTCACACGGTTCTGGCTACGAGGGTGGTACAGGATGGTTCGGATTTGGTTGAACAATGGTTGGTACACTGGACTGATCAATCCACAGAGGAGGCTTCGTGGGAAGACGCCGAATGGGTCAAGTTGCAGTTTCCTGACTTCAGTCTTGGGGACAAGACTGTTTTTGAAGGGGAGGGCAGTGATACGAAACATGGAAGTACCAAAGAGCTAATCATGTATTCTAGGAGGGGCAAAATGCAAAGTGGCTAGTGGTCCCTAGTTAGTATTAATAAGAAAAGGAATAGGGCAGTAGTTAGTTATGAAATTTGTTAGAAAGTGAAAGGCTCTTGCATCATGCAATGAGAGAGGAGGGTATAACCCTAGATTGTCAATAGTATTGCAGTCCTTTTTCATGTAATTCTGATCTACTCAATCAAACATTCCTTTCTCTTTTATCTTATTTTCTCTTGAATCATCATCATAATTTCCCCTTTTGCTGTTGTCATCTATAATTTCTTTCAATCTCTATTGTCGATTGATCCAACGATCCATCAAGGCGTCTGTACAAAGAATTCCCACTAACATGTCACTTTTAATACAGCAAGAGAATGTTCTCTAATGCGTGACAAAGTGTATGAGGGAGCCAAGATTATATCAACCCTGATTCCACTATTATTGCAAGTGTGTGTTAAGTTAGTTGTCCCTTGGATGGTCAATGCACGACATATACCATCGACCATGAGTCACCTTGTCCTTGATCTTAGTGACCTATGTGATCATCCGTGGTAAATCTATGGTATTGACACTAGAATCAACCATGAGTCACCTTGATCTTATTATACCTGATGACTTCCACGATCAATCCAAGGTCAATCTATGACTTGTACATAGTGCTTTATATGATGCTGCTGCTGCTTATTTTGTGCAAGTCCAGTTTGTTCCCTTAGTTGATTTGGAAACTATGTTTCTAGTTATTTTACTGAGTTTAGTTACATACTAACATATTAGTAGAGAATGCTAATTAAAGAAAATCCAAAGGCGCTTATGACAACGTTTGACTTTTTTTAAAAGTTATGATTAATGAACAACAAAAGTAATTTAAAAACAATGCCCAATGTTGGATTAAGCCCAAAATTATACGATCAAACCTCACAACAAAATCAGAACAGTAGCTAGACCAATACGTGTATGTGAAAAAGAAGAAAATTGCATGTGTTTATTCATAACCAAATCAAGCCTCATATAGGCAATTATGTAACAAACTCAACGTAAACAAATTAAAGAACTTATTCAAATAACAACCCACTCTAAAACCTCCAAAGGAATAGGCAGACTTGACCAACTCATTTGACTCCCTCAAGAAATTAAAAACACATGCTAATTAAAACTTCTAACACTCACATCGCCATACCTATGACCCGTGACCCGCTTTGACTAATAAAAACCCACGAACTAACTTCATGACCCGTAACTTGATGACCCGATATAAACCGTCAAGATTAACCCAACACCCAAAAGTTACAAAAGAATTCAAGCAAAGTTTTATATAAAATTCAAAATTTTACTAAATATTATTTTGATATAAACTTAAAACATGGTTCCATGACCAGACAGCACAACAAAACATAAGACCAAACACAAAATATTATAAAATCCTCAGTTTAAAGATCCAACTCCCCACATGATCTTATGAAGATTTTGGTCCATAATAAAAAGATCCAACAGAATTAAAAGTAAAAAACCACTATTCTGCTCAATTTTGACTTCCATATATTTCTTAATTCTTTGAAATGAGCTTCTCAATCAAATCTGCTGCATCCTGAACAGTTGCAATGGTCTGGGCACTCTCTTCCTCCACACTGATTCCAAATTCTTCTTCAAGTCCCATCACAATCTCAACCTGTGTTCAAAATAACAGATTATTATTTCAGTAATAAAAATTTTATAACCGTATTTAATACATTTATTATTTATTAAATTCAAATATATATATATATATATATATATATATATATATATATATATATATATATATATATATATATATATATATAAAGCGTTGTTAGAAAGTGTTGATGTGTTGCCCAACCCAACTTGACCAATACTTGTTTTGACCCGAATCTGTTTTGACCTGTTAACTAAACCACCCGTTGTGTACATCTTTACAACATATAACACATCAAATGAAAAGACCATGATACCGTATCAAGAGAATCAGCTCCAAGTGAAGCAAACTTGGACTCTCCGGTTACAGCTGAATCTTCTGGTAGTGCCAGCTGTTTCCTAACAATGCTACAAACTTTGTCCACCGTCTCAGGTGTGGCCTGCATAGACAAAACAATAACATGTTTTATAAGTTGCATTTACATTATATAGAGTAAGCTAAAGCTGCAGCAGACCTAATGATCAAATTTCTCCGCTTTCATTTTTCTTTTAGTAATTTGAAGTCAAGCAGGACGAACATGTCATCTCAATTCTCGACCCCATATCTCTTTCCATACATGTTTAGATATATAACAAACTATACATAACCTCTAGATCAACTATAACACAAAATAACAAAATAGCTGGGAAAACTTGCATGTGCGACTAAGCATAATACTTGTATCAAGAATATGTCAACAAATTACAATATAATCATTATGGGAGTAAATATGTTACATGCCGATCGTCACGTGAACTGCTCAAGTTCAGCTCACTAAAAGCTCTCACGACCTATTATTTGTATAAATATTATATTATTTATATGATTTATATGACACTATATAATTACATAAGAAACATTATTATATATAATTATGATAAGAAAAAACTGAATAATACATATTATGTTAGATAGATAATTATAAATGTATCAAAAATAATAAAATGATAAGTGAGAAAAGATCAAGCTTGTAAAATAATTCATAAGCCTTGCTTGAGCTAGACATAGATCTAGAAATGTGCCGAACCTGAGCTCAAGCTTAATGGAGCACCAATAAACATCATTAATAAGAAAAAGAACCCTTGAAAAAATAGTTTAAGATATTAAGTAATATAAGAATGAGCCTGGAAAGAAAATAAGAAGACTGTTAGATTAAAATGAAATGTCTTCTTTGACCTAGTAAAATGTACTTCATATGAAGTGACTGTACTATGAGACTTTATCTAATTACATGATCAAACAGAAATATCCATGAGTTGCATGCCTATTCTGAGACAAATCTTTGTATTCTATCATTGTTTATCAATATTTCTCTTAGTTAACAACATTTAAGTTTCAGAACTTAACAAATCCAAACAAAAGAGTCAAGAACATATACCGCACAAGAGATCCGGAAACGTGACGGGGCAGAGCGCAATTTAAGGGACGGGAAGGATTTTCCGTTGACAGCAAGTGAGACCGCATTGAAATTAAATGCCTGACAACACAAATCCAACTTGATCAGAATCAAAATTAACTCACACAGCAGAATCAAACTATCAAGATAATTAAGATTGAAAAAATTATATCTTTCATGTTCATAAGATCACAAAATGAAAGAACATTAAACATGAACTATGAACTAAAAGGTTGCCCTAATTTCAGAATTTAAACTAGCAGAATCAATAACAGGGTTTAATAAGATATTACATCAATATTCTTCAAGCAAAACACAATGCTTAACGGAGTTGTTCAAAATGTAGATAATCTTGATCAGGACATAAATGCTACCAAAATATCAATTATAGGGGTAAATACGTTACAATCGAATTAGAGTACATACCACAAACCCGATTAAATTCAATGCAAAATGAAAATCACACAACAGAATCCAAACGAAAAGCTAAATCTTGCATTTGATAACAGACGAAACTCATAAATCAAATTAACAATAAAGGGATCGAGATTGCAGAATTCACATTAGGGTTTAACAAATCACAACACGCGAATCCATCACGCAAATCACAATACACAAATTAACAAACAGAAACATCAAACTCGTCGAAAATGCAAACCATCAGAACCAAGAAACCCACAAATCTTTCAACAGTTCAAAACATAGGCCTAATCACATCACAATCGACTAAATCATCACCTAAATCGAAAAGGGTATGTTTATTTCACCTGATTGGGCTTACGGTACGAAAGAGAGGCCATCAAAGCGGAAGATCCTGCAACAGAGGCCATTGATGACGATGAAACAGAAGATGAAATGAGATCTAAGAGTGAAAGATGAAATGAACAGAGAAAAGGGGGCGATGAGCACGAAGAGTGTGACGATTATTATATAGAGAAAGGGGTTTATAGTTTGTATCGAAGGATTTGGAGTGTTTGGTAAGCTGTTTTGTGTGGAGATGCAATTAGTTTAGCAAAACAACCGGTGATTTCAAAGGGTTTGGTTGATAAAAATTATAAAATACTTTTTAGTTATGAACTAAAATATGTCATGTTTTTTTCCTGGTAGAACAAAATAAAATCATTTAAGTTATGTTTAATTTGTTAAAATGCTAAAGGTAACATTGTGATAATAAGTTAATAACTAGTATTAGTATGTTGCTCACGCTTGTATATTTATAAACGTGAAGGTGTTAAAAGTTATTTTTCTTTGCAGGTTGGTGTTAAAATTTGTTAACGGTGATAATTAACTAATTTAGGTTGATTCGGTAAACCGTTGTTTTTTTTTATTTTATACTTTTTTAATTGTATATACATATTTTATTAGTTTCTCTTGATTCTCAATATACTATATAAGTCGAAACCTCAAAACCTTGCTGAATTTTTTGTAATATAAGTATGGTTTATTAAACAAATTATTATAACTAAAAGTCAAACGAAAATAAACATCAAAGATGCATCAAAAACTTTATATGGTTTTTACCATTAGTTATAATATCTTTTGAAACTTTTAAATTAAATTTTAACATAAAAATAATATGTATTAATCATAGAAAAAAACAAGATTACAATAGAAAACCATAAAAAAAATCAATCATTAGAGATCAAGAAGTCCCCCCAGCCTCCAACTTGTTAATAACATCAAAATTTATTGTGTTTATGCAGATATTAAAAACGCAAATTTTTAATCGGTAATTTCATGTTTAATTTGTAAAAATGCTATAGGATGTGAATTGTTAATTGTATAATCTATGCTTCAATCGACTACAACAAAGTTTGCATGCGGTGGTATATAGCGATTAAGGAGCAGATCGACAATATATAAGGTTAGATCTCACCCTCTTTTTTTCTGTATGCTTTTCTGGTGTAGGAGATGAGGATGGACATGTGATGACTTCCTTCGAATCTTCTAACTATGGTGATTTGAACCGATGTAGAAGTTGTTACTTGACTGTTGTTCCAGAGCTTGAATGAATCCCACTACAACTCTGTTCTTCATGAACTCTTAGGTATATTATGAAATTTACTTTTAAAATCATTAATGATTAAGTTTACTTGTATTTGTTTGTTTTCTCATCACCGATCTACTTGAAAGTTAAAAACCAGATGTCAGGTTGTTCTGTATAACTGTAAGTGGAATGAGTTTCAAGTCTTTGTGGAAAGGTAAGAGTTATTGGTTTGGATGTGTAGTAGTATTGTATTGGCTTTTGAAATTAAAGTCAACTTATTTAAGAAAGGTATTGTAGATAGACTTAATTTAGATTATCATTCATAAACATGCTTTACTATAATGAAAAGGAAGTTAAAAATTATTAATAAAACTTATTTGGGATGCATAAATGTGACTGATGATCCATCCTGAAGGTTATTTCTATCAGCTTCAAAAACATTTTAAAGGACCAAAAGCAAGATGCATGTAGTCTATGGTTAGGCTATTATGTATGTACTAGATTCTTGTACTTCAATTATCACGTACTTATTCAATCCCATTACATTTAATAGATAACGACACATCAATTAGTGAGAAATTACACCGGTTCAATCATAGTACATTGCATAAAGACTTTGATTGGTGTAATAAATTATATGATATATTTTACATGATAGTTTGTAGAGCTAATGGGTGATTACATTACATTCTTCTTATTTTTTCACATGAACCCATCAGTTTGAATTCATGAGTTCCTTTGGTTTCTACATTTCATCGGTTTGAGTTCATCATTTATGTGATTTTTGCCCAAAGATTTAAACTTAGTTTCTTATTTCTTGAAGCATGAGTGTAATGAAATATTTATTATTTATATTCTTCATTTAACTAAACTATTTACGGCTATAATTTCATTATGTGTTAATTAAGTGTTATTGCTCTATATTTATTCTTTGGTTGATTCTATCTTGACATGATGAAATCTCATTTGTAGTTATTTTATTTATATGTTTGTATGTTAATATTGCAGGTGCCAGTAATTTTAAATGTTGTTTCTTTCCTTAGTGTATTTAGCTAATTATAATATATATTATTTCAAGATGTCGTTGCCTATAGAAACTTCTATGCTTTCATATATCAACCACCTAATTTTTACAAATTTACATACAAGTCCTTACACATTATTCTCTTTGTTGCACACACTTACATACACTCCCTCACACATTACAACATAATCTCTCTCATCTTTTTCTCTCAAACGAAGATGAAAATGGTATCAATCTATTAAAATTAGTTGATGAGATCAAAGTTGAAAAATAAAGCATTTTTATTATAACATTTTTAATGATTTGAAAAGGGAAAAAAATAAGGAAGCTTTGTCACCAACACCATCGTAAGCCACCACTATCTCCACCGACACCATCATCTCCTGCTATGTCCAACGACACGAACACCTTTGCAAAGCCGTGCCACCATCTTCGCCGTCGAACGCCGGATCTGCGCGTGGTGGTTGTGAGCAGCGAAGCAGGTTTAAGGGAGGAAGTGGAGAAATCTTAGTTGTCAGTCGATGTGGGGGATGGAGGCACATGATTTTGCTACAATTGTTGACGTGGTGGGTTTAGCCGACGACGAGTCACGAGTGGTTGAAGGTGAGGGGCAAAAGGGTAAACACCGATGGTGGTGGATGGCCTGCAAGTGGCGGAGGGAACGTGTGTATGAAGAGAATAGAAAGAGTTAAGGAGGGTGGGGTTGGTGGCCTACCATTTATTTTTTAACCATAAACTCAAAGAACATTGAATATAAGTGGACTGAATTGAAACCAAGCGATTTCTTAATTACTAAGTTTAGTAAACTCGTGTATTACACCGGTTTAATAAAATAAACTATTAAATATAATGAATATTTATTAATTATAAAATAATATTTAAGAAAAGTTATGATTAAAATTATGGATGAATAACGACTATAAGTAATAAAACAATGTTATCATTTTTTTTAACTTAGTTTTTAATTTTGTTTTCTCAAGAGAAAAAATAAAACAATTCGTTTCAAAACAAATTGTGTTAATTTAAATATCATTTTTAAAAATTTTCTTTATTCTTTTTAGTTTATAAAAAAATTAGTTTTTAAAAACATCAACTTTAAATTTTCTTTATTATAAAAATTTATTTTATAAAAATTTGTTTCCTTAAAACTAAATAATAAAAAGATCTCTTTCTTAATTTATTAAAAAATATTTTAATCTTAAAAAGAGTTAAATATATTTTTAAAAATTAATGTAATTATTTAATAGGAGAGAGAAGCGGAAAATTTTGGTATGGATGAATGTGATGATGCCAAGTTTCCTCTTTAGTTACTCTCTTATTATAGTAGGGAGATTTATTATTTAATGTAACAACTTATTAGGTGATTTTGGATATATTTTATATTTAAAAACAACCACGAACTTTAGTTTATAAACACCTCATATATATATATATATATATATATATATATATATATATATATATATATATATATATTATACTATTAAATGTATATATTTACTTTCAAAAATTTTATTTTTCTTCAGTTGGCTACTAATCTTTGAAAACTTACGAAAAATGGTCACTTCATTTTGTTATTATTTAACTAAGTTTTTTGTTTTTAAAATGTCCAGATTATGATTATAGTGATGTTTCCTCGTGCTCGAAGATCGTCACCTTTTTCAAAATTGTTGGTTGAACGATGTTAGAGATTGGGAGAATAAAAGACGAATCAATAAATGGTGAGTCGGTCAAATAGGGTTAGCCACTGTTTATCACACTAGAACGGATAGATGGATTGGTGTTCACTAATTATGATGGGAGAGTCAGAGAGGAGGAGGTAGATTAGAATCTTAGATGAGAAAAATAATCATTATGTTACAAAAAAACTCCGAGGCAACGCGGGGGTTTATATTCTAGTTCTTATTAATCCCCTATGTCGGTGGGGTTTTTTTGATTTTTTTTTTTTGATATTATATATTATATATTATATATACATTGGGTTTTTTTTGCTTTTCTTTTTTTTTGGATATTATATATTATATATTATATATTATATCTACATATTAAAAACTTAAGTCGGTAGCTACAATATATTTTTTTTTATATTTATATTGTCGTTTTCTTTTAAGTTGACTATTATATGCTGTAAATTAATACCATAGTTTAAGATTGGTCCAATGGTTTCTAAGATTCTTTTTTTCAATTCTACCCCTGTTCAAGCCTTCTACTAGACTGTTTATTTCTATTTATTTTTACAATGATAATTGGCTGTCTACGCATCACATACTTTTAGCATTAACTTTTCTGTCAGTTTAACTTTCAAAGAAAAAATAGAATTATATATAATATTTAACAAAATATGCTTTTAAATGTTAAATCAGGACATGTGACGGTTTTACACGATTTTAGATTTTACTTAAACGATTTTTTAAGGTTCACTTTCGTATTTTTAATGTTACAACGATTTTTTTACGAAATACTTTTTATTTACGTACCGACATTCAAAAATAAGTCGCCGCTACGCGAGGCATATCCTACTAGTTATTACTAATCTGCACGCAAAACTTGGGTTCCAAGATAACAAGCATCTTTGAGTTAAATGATGCAATCACAAATCTCAATCTTGGTGACAACTTCGCATTGGTTTGATTTTCTAGCATGGCGAGCGGTTGTGATGGTTTACAATGACGTATATGGGTACCAGCAGGTGTTGTCGTTTCCACCAGGTACTCACCAGGAAGTCATATGGAGCTTTAAAATATGGTCGATTCAGATTTGAGTAGGTTTATATTATCTTTAAGTTATCTTGGCTTAAGATAGAAACTTATATGAATCATCGTTAAAAGTAGGGACTGGTTAAGACTATGTTGATGTTCCACAAGGAACCCACCAGCGAAAAATACAACGAGGATGAAGACGCCTTAGCTCCAAGGCTTCTAACCATCGGCTCCACCCTTCCTCTATTTCGTTAGTCTATGTTTTTTCCTAGAATATGCTCATAGGAACAAGGATGACTGCATGTTCTTCTATTTTTTCTCTTCATGAATTTAGGTAATTAAAACTTACTAAATAAAACAAACCTCTCTTTAGACTCTTGATGATTCTCCCCCTAATGTAAGGCTCCGTTTCGGGAAACCCCATAGTTGGATTTGGACATCAGAAACACAAGTTTTCGAACATCAAATTTCATTAATATATGCAGCGGAACGTACAAAATTTCAATGGTTTAACATTTACATCAAAAGATCACTTTAGCTATCTAACTAAAGCTCTATGCTGGGATGCTGGTCTCGATCATGTGCCAGGTAGCTCTCTCCCATCCATGCCAAGCTCACCCCCAAAAATGTATAGCATACCTGTCAATCTAATATGCATACAAAAGTCAACGACGCTGAGTGGGCTCTAGGTTTACTTTAACAAAACTGTCTCATACATTAACATCATAAAAACTTTAACCTCGTTCATCATCAACATCATCATCGAACTCGTTCGATAACCAAACTTTAACGTTAGCTTTCCCTTTATCGTTTTATTTATCGTTACGTTACCCTCACATTATCAATTACTTTAGCATCGCGTTTCCCATACTTTATCTTTTACTTTAGCTTAATCATTTACTTTATCTTTTGAACTTAGCACGAAGCTTAGTTCCTTTACCAGGTGAGAACACAACAAATGTCATTTCTCCTTTAGCAGCACGGGCATACCCAAAGTATACCCCTATGTGAGCACACCGATGTGTAGCTCCTATGCGAGAATGCACCAAGCATATCTCCTTTAACGGCACGGGCATACCCAAAGTATACCCCTATGTGAGCACACCGACGTGTAGCTCCTATTCAAGAATGCACCAAGCACATCTCCTTTAACGGCACGGGCATACCCAAAATATATACCTATGTGAGCACACCGACGTGTAGCTCCTATGCGAGAATGCACCAAGCATATCTCCTTTAACGGCACGGGCATACCCAAAGTATACCCCTATGTGAGCATACCGACGTGTAGTTCCTATCAGTTGCTTGCAAGACTTCTTTAGCGCTTTAACATTTTCACAGCTGTGCTTTATCGGGTAACAGGGTAACTGTTCTTTAGCATTTCACATGTGAATTATCATCGTTCTTTAGCCTTTAACTAACATGATATATATATATATATATATATATATATATATATATATATATATATATAATTTATCCACATATGTACTTTAATTCTTTAGCATTAAGTTCATCATTAAGTCATTATTAACGCACGCTTACGGGATAACATAACACGTAATAGTCCAAAGTTTTCCCTCAAGAACCCATATTCGCGCGAGAACTTCTCACTTTGGGCGACAGCTCCTCCTTCGCGCGAGAACATCATCATTCGCGCGAGAACTTCATCATTCACGTGAGAACATCATCATTCGTGTGAGAACTTTCAGAAGATAACCGTTAGCCACCAAAATCACATTTCGCATGAGAACTTACCTCTCGCGCGATAACTTTTTGCTGTACACAACTTTATCCACAAGTTATCGCTCCTTTAACCACTTTAACACCCAAAACATGCAATAACAGTTGTAAACATCATTCTTTTACAAAACATTCGTTTAGGTATGCATATTAGCCCCAAAACATGATAAAACACGTAAAAGAGGGGACTAGAACTCACCTTACGGTATCTTTGCACACGAATAACACAAAATCGAGAGTGTTTCGAGCCAAAAGCTACATAATCATTGTGCAATATCATTACATTCGGTTCATACATGCATAAATACATCGAATATCGACGAATACATACCTTAGACACCACCTAGCACCAACTCCTTTCTTCACAAGCACAAAAGCAGGGCTTTTCGCATGAAGTAGAGAAGATTGGGTGCATGGGCCTATCTTTAGTGTCTCTCTCACCTCGCAGCTGTTCTCACGTGAAAACTTCTATTTGCGCAAAAACTGCCTCCACTCGAGAACTTAATCACTCGCGCGAGAACCCGCTGTCGCGCGAGAAGTTCGCCTTCAATCAAAAATTCGTGTCGTTACAAGTCCATCCCCCTTATTTGGGTTTCGTCCCCGAAGCCAGTCATTCCTCAAACAACTGAGGATAATGCTGTTTCATCTCATCTTCGGACTCCTAAGTGGACTCCAACCCCTTTCTATGCTTCCACTGCATTCGGACGAGTGGAACTACTTTATTCCTCAGTTGCTTCTCCTTTCTGTCTATTATTGCTATGGGTTGTTCCACGTAGTTCAGTCTTTCATCAATCTCCACATCTTCCAGTGGAACATGAGCGTCTTCGTCCGTTAGACACTTACGCAAATGTGATACGTGGAAGGTAGGATGTATTCCACTCAATGCATCTGGTAATTCCAGCCTATATGTCACTTCCCCCATACGGGCTATGATCCTGAAAGGCCCAATAAATCGAGGGCTTAACTTTCCTCTCTTTCGGAATCGAATGATTCCTCTCCAAGATGACACCTTTAGCATCACTCTATCACCGACGTTAAACTCAATCGGTCTTCGACGTTTGTCGGCATAGGATTTTTGTATATCCTTAGCGGCTTTCATGAAGGATTTAATCCTGCCCAACTTCTCGTTGGTAGTCTTGATGAACTCGATACTACCCTACTCATTCTTTCCGATTTCCCCCCAACATAACGGGGTCTTACACTTCCGGCCATACAACATCTCATACGGGGGCATACCAATACTGGCATGGTAACTGTTATTTTATGAGAACTCCGCCAACAGTATATGACTATCCCAGCTCCCACCAAAGTCGACAATACACGCCCGAAGCATGTCCTACAAGGTCTGGATAGTCCTTTCGGATTGGCAGTCCGTCTGTGGGTGGTATGTTGTACTGATGTGCAGTCTAGTTCCCATCACGTCATTGAACTTCTTCCAAAATTTGGATGTAAATCGCGTATCCCTGTTGGAGACAATCGATACAAGCACACCATGACGGGCAACTATCTCATTGATGAACACTTCGGCAAGCCGCTCCGAGTTATACGTCTCTTGGATGGGTAGAAGGTGAGCACTCTTTGTCAGTCTGTCCACTATGACCCATATGGCATTATAACCTTTAGCTGTACGGGGTAGCTTCATTATGAAATCCATAGTAATATGCTCCCACTTCCATTCGTGAATTTCCAATGGTTGGATTTTCCCGTATGGCTTCTGATGCTCGGCCTTAACCTAGAGACAGGTCAAGCACCTTTCTACATACCTTGCTACGTCGGCTTTCATTCCCGGCCACCAATAATTCTTCTTTAGACCATGGTACATCTTGTTGGTTCCTGGGTGAATGGAGTAGCGAGTCTTTTGAGCTTCGTCCAACACTTTCTCTCATAAACCTTCGTGTCTAGGAATCCACATACGCCCAAACCTAGTTTTGACACCATTGGTTTTTTCTTCCAGGTTCGCGATCTGCCCCTTCATCCTTTCTTCATTAACGTGCTCGGGCTTTAGAGCTCCTTTCTGAGCTTTGCAGATTTGCCTTATCACATCAGGAGTCACAATCAACTGGTAAGATCTCACCCGAATTGGTTCCTGGTCCTCCTTCCAGCTTAGGGCGTTAGCTACCACGTTAGCCTTACCCGGGTGATAATGAATCTCACAGTCGTAGTCCTTTATGAGCTCTAACCATCGTCTTTGCCTCATATTAAGATCCTTCTACTCGAAAAAATACTTTAAGCTTTTTTGGTTTGTGAGAATCTTACATTTGACACCATATAAGTAGTGTTTCCATATCTTTAACGCGAATACCACAGCAGCCAGCTCCAGATCGTGGGTAGGGTAGTTCACCTCGTGAACCTTTAACTGTCGAGATGCGTATGCTATGACTTTACCTCGCTGCATTAGCACACATCCTAACCCCTGATAAGAAGCATCAGAATAGACAACCAAGTCCTCATTCCCTTCCGGTAACGTTAGCACCGGAGCTTGTGTCAATCTTTTCTTTAACTCCATGAACGCATTCTTTTGACTGTCGCCCCATTCAAACTTCACATCTTTTCTCGTCAACTTGGTCAACGGCGAGGCAATCTTGGAAAAGTCCTAAATGAACCTCCGGTAATAACCCACCAATCTGAGGAAGCTTCGGATTTCAGATGGCGTTTTAGGCGAATTCCACTTCATCACCGCCTCCACCTTAGCAGGATCAACCATGATTCCTTTTGGGTTAATCACATGACCCAGAAACTGCACCTCGCATAACCAAAATGCATATAGAATTTCGCATACAACTTCTCCCTTCTTAGAGTTTCCAGCACCTCGCGGAGGTGACAGGCGTGGTCTCCCTCGTTCTTTGAGTAGATCAGGATATCGTCTACGAACACTATCATGGATTTGTCGAGCATCGGTCGACAAACCCTATTCATCAAGTCCATGAATGCTGCAGGAGAATTGGTTAGACCAAATGACATCACGAGAAATTCATAATGCCCATATCGCTTTCGAAACGCAGTCTTTGGGATATCCTGTTCCTTAACCTTTAGCTGGTGATACCCCGATCGAAGATCGATCCTAGAGAACCAACTTGCACCTTGCAACTGGTCGAACAGATCATCTATCTGAGGTAACGGGTATCTATTCTTCACCATGAGCTTATTCAGCTCCCTGTAGTCTATACACATACTCATGCTACCATCCTTCTTCTTCATGAACAACACCGGAGCACCCCAAGGAGAAATGCTCGGTCTGATAAATCCTTTATCGAGAAGGTTCTGTAGTTGGGCTAACAACTCATTCAACTCTGATGGAGCCAGACGATACGACACTTTAGCGACGGGCTGAGTTCCTGGCACAAGATCGATCTGAAACTCTATCTCCCGATCGGGTGGTACCTCTGTCAAGTCATCAGGGAACACATCCGGGAAGGCATAAACCACAAGCACATCTGTCAACTCTACAGTTTCAGCTTTAGCATCTTTAACGTATGCCAAGAATGCTTCGCACCCTCGTCTCATAAACTTCTCAGCCTTTATCATAGAAATCATCTTCGGAACTTCACAGATCCTGTCACCGTAAATCGTGACTAAGCTACCGTCGGGCGCTTTCATCTGAATCATCTTCCTCTGACAAACTATGTTAGCCTCATAGGAGGCTAACCAGTCTATACCCAACAAGACGTCAAATCCACCTAGGGTCATAACAAACAACCTAGCAGGGAATCTATGACCTTCTAATTCTATGCTACAATCCTCTAAGGCCTCAGTTATCTTAGTAGTCTTTCCAATGGTAGTTTCTACCTCAAACACATGATCTATTTCTTTGGACTTAACATTCATCACATCATAGAAGGTAGCAGCTATAAAACTCTTACTTGCACCAGAATCAAATAGAACATAAGCAAGTATGTTGTTAACCAGAAACATACCTGACACAACATCAGGTTTCGCTCTGGCCTCCTCTCTGGTCATCGTGAAAGCCCTAACTTTGGCCCTTGGCTTGTCAGCAGCTTTCTTTTCCTTCTCAGTCTTCTTTCCCTTAGCCAAGTCAACCATTTTCACCTCTTTACACTCTCGGCTGTAGTGTCCTAACTTGCCACAGTTGTAGCACTTTACCAGATTAGGGCAATCCTTAGAGAAATGCCCCGTCTTTCCACATCTGAAACACAAACTCGAACCGAGCCTGCATTCACCAGCATGCATCCTCCCACATTTCTGGCAATCACCGGATGATTCCACCTTTATCTTTTTGGCCTGAGCAACAGACCTCTCATTTCTCTCTCGCTTCACATTTCCCGACAAACTCTTCTTCTTTGCCCCCTCAACGGGCTCATCAGTCACCACATCATCATACACTATTCCACTCAACTCCACCAAAGACTCGAAGGTCTTCGGCCCGCTTACCTTCACATACGTCCTGACCTTTGAAGGCAAACCCTGCACATAACACTTCATCCTCCTCTCCTCATTACTCACCAGGTGAGGCACCAACCTGGCCATCTCGTTAAAGTGAGATGTGTATTGCCTGTGGGTCATACTTCCAGCTTTAAAACCCAAAAATTCCCTTTCTACCCCGTCGATCTCATTCTGAGGGCAAAACTTTCTCATCACTATCTCTTTCAGGTCATTCCACTTCAAGTTCTTGAACTCACGAGGGTCTTTAGTCTACTTGATGGTGTTCCACCAATGAATAGCTTTGTCAACAAATGAGTGAGCTGCGAACTTCACAGCCTGGTCAGCCCTATATTCACTGATCTCAATCACCGCTTCCATCTCAGACACCCATTGGAGAGTGGCAATAGCACCACCCTTGCCATCCAGGGATGTAGGATTGTACCCCTTGAAGATACGATACGAACACCCTTTGGCTAAATCCCCATCAGTTTCATCCCCCTCGTCCTTCCCATCCTTCCCCGAGCCTTCCCCGATACCTTCACTATCTTTCTTGCTAGCTTTGTTCTTTGCCTCCAATGTCCACTCCTTGGTTACCTCCTTTATGGCCTCAGTCATGATTGAAAGCATGATGTCCTGAAGGATCTTGTGGACCTCTTCGGCGATAGCCTCCCTGATAACAGGCTCCAGGGTAATCCTCTCTTCAGAGTGATGAGAGTTTTCCTCACTAGCAGTGTGAACAGAGTCCACAGGCACCTCCTTAGTCGTCTGCTTTTGGTTCCTAGTGACAGGTGGTCTACCCCTACCACCACGAGCATCTCCTCGAGTAGCTTTTCTTCCAGCCATAGCTTGCTATAAGATACAAAAGGCTAACATTATCATTCCAGGTAATAGTTCAGATCATGTTAAGTAAGGTAAGTTTCTAATAACAGTGGCCAGTTGTAATTAACTACTTACTTTACTCTTCATGTCCTAAACGTTTCCTATCCAGAGTCACATCAGCTCTTAATCTCACTAATAGCACAATAACCTCAAGGAACTTCTAACAGTCGTAACCTTCCTGGCATGGAACTACTGGCACTGGCATCCCTTAATCGATCCCATTCTCAGTTTGAGTCTAGACATAGGGGTGTCTAAATCTCTCAAACTATGGCTCTGATTCTAACTTGTAAGGCCCCGTTCCAGGAAACCTCATAGTTGGATTTGGACATCAGAAACACAAGTTCTCGAACATCAAATTTCATTAATATATACAGCGGAACGTACAAAATTTTAATCGTTTAACATTTACATCAAAAGATCACTTTAGCTATCTAACTGAAGCTCTATGCCGGGATGCCGGTCTCGATCATGTGCCAGGTAGCTCTCTCCTATCCATGCCAGGCTCACCCCTAAAAATGTATAGCATACCTGTCAATCTAATATGCATACAAAAGTCAGTGATGATGAGTGAGCTCTAGATTTACTTTAACAAAACTGTCTCATACATTAACATCATAAAAACTTTAACCTCGTTCATCATCAACATCGTCATCGAACTCGTTTGATAACCAAACTTTAATGTTAGCTTTCCCTTTATCGTTTTCTTTATCGTTATGTTACCCTCACATTATCAATTACTTTAGCATCACGTTACCCATACTTTATCTTTTACTTTAGCTTAATCGTTTACTTTATCTTTTGAACTTAACACGAAGCTTAGTTCCTTTACTAGGTGAGAACACAACAAATGTCATTTCTCCTTTAGCTGCACGGGCATACCCAAAGTATACCCCTATGTGTAGCTCCTATGCGAGAATGCACCAAGCATATCTCTTTTAACGGCACGGGCATACCCAAAGTATACCCCTATGTGAGCACACCGACGTGTAGCTCCTATGAGAGAATGCACGAATACAATTCTCCTTTAACGGCACAGGCATACCCAAAGTATACCCCTATGTGAGCAAACCGACGTGTAGCTCCTATGCGAGAATGCACCAAGCATATCTCCTTTAACGGCACGGGCATACCCAAAGTATACCCTTATGTGAGCACACCAACGTGTAGCTCCTATGCAAGAATGCACCAAGCATATCTCCTTTAACGACACGGGCATACCCAAAGTATACCCCTATGTGAGCACACCGACGTGTAGCTCCTATGCGAGATTGCACCAAGCATATCACCTTTAAAGGCATGGGCATACCCAAAGTATACCCCTATGTGAGCACACCGACATGTAGCTCCTATCAGATGCTTGCAAGACTTCTTTAGCGCTTTAACGTTTTCACAGCGGTGCTTTATCGGGTAACATGGCAACTGTTCTTTAGCATTTCACATGTGAATTATCATCGTTCTTTAGCCTTTAACTAACATGATATATATATTTATATAATATCCACATACGTACTTTAATTCTTTAGCATTAAGTTTATCATTAAGTTATTATTAACGCATGCTTACGGGGTATAACACGTAATAGTCCAAAGTTTTTGCGTGAGAACCCACATTCTCGCGAGAACTTCATCATTCGCGCGATAACATCATCATTCGCGCAAGAACTTTCAAAAGATAACCGTTAGCCGCCAAAATCACATTTCGAGTGAGAACTTACTTCTCGCGCGGTAACTTTTTGTTGTACACAACTTTATCCAGAAGTTATCACTCCTTTAACCACTTTAACACCCAAAACATGCTATAACAGTTATAAACATCATTCTTTTACAAAACATTCATTTAGGTATGCATATTAGCCCCAAAACATGATAAAACACGTAAAAGAGGGGACGAGAACTCACCTTACGATATCTTTGCACAAGAATAACACAAAACCGAGAGTGTTTCAAGCCAAAAGCTACATAATCATTATGCAATATCATTACATTCGGTTCATACATGCATAAATATATCGAATATCGACGAATACATACCTTAGACACCACCTAGCACCAACTCCTTTCTTCACAAGCACAACAGCAGGACTTTTCGCATGAAGTAGAGAAGATTGGGTGCATGGGTCTATATATAGTGTCTCTCTCTCCTCGCAGCTGTTCTCGTGCGAAAACTGCCCCCACTCGAGAACTTTATCACTCGCGCGAGAACTCTCTCTCGCGCGCGAGAACTTTGCCTTCAATTGAAAATTCTGGGCGTTACACCTAAACTTTCACATATGACTATAATTAGGACTAACTTTCAACAATCACCCCCTTAATCCTAGTGTGGTCTTCCTTCTCTAAAGTAGAGTGGGCTCATCATCTTCACAAACCAAGTTGGCCTCCTCGTACTTTGGTTTTGACTTTGGACATTCATATGCAAAGTGTCCAAACTCTTCACATCGGTAGCATTGAACCTACGACTTATCTCGTTCCTCCATTTTCCCCACTTGATCATTTCTTGAACGGGGTTGATTCTCACGACCCTTTCCTCTTCCTAAACTTCAGCCTCTACCACAACCTCTTCCGTCCCCGTTAACCCATCCGCGACCTTGTTGATAATCATTATCGTTTCTTGGTTTAGGATGTTCATCATTAAAAGTGAGCATTAATTTACTTTGCCTATCTTTAATTTCATCTTGAGATTTTATCCTATCTTCGTAAGCTTTGAGTCGACCTACCACTTCTTTAAATGCCATTTTCTCAATCTCCGAGTATTGCTCAATCGAAGCAACGATTGGCAAATATTTCTTTGGCATGGAAGTCAAGAACTTTCTTACCACTATCTCATCATCAAATGAAAACCCAAGACTTTTATACTTTGATTGTAGCCCACTTATCTTACCTACAAATTCATCAATAGTCTCTACCTCGGTCATCTTCATCACTTCCAACTCACTTCTAAACGTCTGCAACGAGCATTTTGAACCCTCTCAGCTCCCATATATCTGACCCGTAATGCATCCCAAACATTCTTCGGATCCTTAAGCTTTGACACTTGAAGCAACACATCCTCCAGTAGTGACTAAAATATCAACGCCTTCGCCATGTACTTTCTTCTATCATTAATTTCACTTCCTGTCACAAGTTCTATGGCCTCTAACAGACCATGTGCACCTAAGATGGTCTCTATCATAATTGAACATGTAGTGTAGTTTGTTGTGGTCAGTTATAGACATTGCAAAGTCACATTACTTGGTTCTCGGTGGGGTACAACAACTGCTCCTGCACCTTCTGTCATCTTGTTTCTGAACTACCTAAACACCCAATTTTTCTCAACCTAAATTAGCCCCTACTTGCTGATTACACGCACCGCAAGTCGACTTGTCTCAAGTCAACCTATTTCAGTTGATGGAATCATGTTTCTTCCCCGTTTGATTAATCACTGATCTTCAAAACTGCCTCACACAGCTAGTGTTCTGCTATAACTTGGGTTCACCCCTTTTTCTTCTTCTTTGATCAATCACAAGTGAGTTCTTCTCAAACTTGTTTCACAGAAAACTTGGTTGCTTCACAAAATTTCCTCTACAAAATCGTCTCACACGAATACAAACTTGAATCGCATAGTTCTTCTTCTATTGTGGTTGAGTCACACAACTTGTCTTCAATCGATTTGTCATAGATTAGTCTTTAATTCACCCTGTTTTGATTGCTTCTCCCAAATCTCCAACAGGAAAAATAGAAAAAAATCTGCTTTAAGTCACTTCTTCTCCCCAACCAGTGAATAGATCAGCCCAGATTTTGATCAATCCTTCACGGATTGATAGACTTCTTCAACACGGTATCGCACCACACCACCTGAGTCGCACATGTTGTCCTATCAACACCTTCACAATTCTTGATCAGGTCATAGCAGCCTTCACAACCCTTCGTTCAGACCCTCACATCCTTCACAATCGATCAGCAGCTCTTCACTAATATTTGAACCAATCACAGGTTCATTCTTGGTTTGATGGTGGTTGGTTTTGTCTTCAACAACCCTTGATCTTTATTGCTCTGATACCAATTGTTAGCCAATTGGTCACAAAAACACAAAGACAGCAGTGATTTTTGTGGGAAAATACATCCACGACTTTTTTCTTTTATTGAATAAAAACCACACCAAAAACTCTTAGACAATGACTCTATTTTATACTAATCTTAACCTTAATTACTAATAAAAACTCCACTCAAACACAGCTGGAATGACAGCCCATTCATAGCCAAAAACATAAACACTAATACCTAAAATAAAGCTAATTAAAACTTACTAAATAAAACAAACATATCTTTAGATTTTTGATGATTCTCCCCCCTAAACTTTCACATATGACCACAATTAGGACTAACTTTCAACAAACAACGGATGCAATTTATTATTTAATTGATGAAATAAATGTTGAATGAAGTATATATTACTCAAGTTAGGAGTTGATAATAAGATTAATAGACTTAGTAAATTAACATAATAGTCACGACTTGTTTATGAAATGCTTCAGTTTGTAGAAGTTCCATTGAAAAGTTAAAACAACATTTCTTTTCATTTTCATTTCATATTCATATGGTTGTGTAGTACGAACATTTATTTGTTATTCCTTTGATACATGTTTATAATGATTTTATGTAATGTGTTCGAAGGGTGTCCTGCTTCATTTGCTCCCACCACATTCAAGGTAGATCATTTTGATGAAAAAGAGTTAAAGCTTTTTGATGAATTTTTTTCAATTGTTTATAATTTTTTGTTTACAGTAGAGGTTTTAAATTTCACATAGCTATTCTGGATATGTATGTATTGTATTGATTTGTGGACTTTGTTCCAATTTTGGTTGATTTATTTTCTTTGAACTATTATTCTGATTCTTTTTTTTCACTATATTTGTCATTATTTTGTTCACAGTTACAAAACGTGTTTGAAGGATGCTATCTTGCTTCATCTGCATCCGCATAAAAGCAAGGTAAATCGTAACATATTCTATTAATTAGTATATCCTTTTTTGCCTTTCATATTTTCTGCCTTTTTATGCCTTTGATTCGTCGATATTTCTATGAAACATGTATACGTATATTAGATGTCATTTAGGTTGTTAATTTTCTACAATGTTTATGTTTAATCTGATATTTTACAACTAGATATATATCATGACTCTGAGTAGATGTCCAACTTTGCTAATCTAATTCTCCATAAACAAAAACATCCACAAAGGTGACCAAATTAGAACTTCGTCTAAAGTCTTTATTCTTTCTGACTATGTGATTTTTTGTTGTTGCTTTTAATTCCTCTACTTTGTATATAGTTTTTTCATTATATTTTTATTTTTGAAGTATTACCATTTATGTGATGTAGCTAGAAATAAAGATCTTGAAACAACCCTCTACAGAGTAGGTAGAATTAGTGACGGTAACTTCGAGGGTTGGAACAAAGCAGCATGGGCCAAAATTAGCATAACCGATAAAGGAGTAAGTTTAACTGATGTTATAGCAATTACTATTTAACGATCCTATTCAGCATGTAATTAGTCATTAGAACAATGTAAGTCCTTTTTTAATCATTTTTATGATGTTTTTTCCCGCGTTAGTGCCCATTCAGTGGTTAATTAATTAATGTTATAACATTGCTAGTCCTTTCTACTTATTTTTAATGATGATTTTTTTTTCAGTGTGACTGTTCTTTTTGACGGTTTTAGGCTTTATTAAAGATGGATGAATTTTTGCAGTGCAATATCTGTATGAATTATTGGACGGACAATGAGTGGGCTAAAACTAGCTTGAGGATGCAAGGCATGTCTTATGGTTGTGGCTATATCAGAATCAATTTAAGATGCAAGATTGCTTAGAAGAGAATCTGATATTGACTCCCATAGTTCTTAAGTTGCAAATCTATTGTTGATGAAACTCAAATGTTGTTACCTGCAAACAGTTGTTCGCGAAAGTGCTGTAAATTCATGCATTTTTCATTGTACTCCAACCATCCTACTAATCAAATACTCTCTTATATGTGTTCAAAAGAGACATATGTTGTCTTTCCCTTTTTTTACCTTTTTAATTATTAAATTGTTTAGACATATTTTTTTTCTTAACAACCTTTAAATTATATTATTCTAGTAGTTTTCAAATATACTACTATAGTATGCTTAATTTAACCTAGAGTTAATTTCAGTTTTGCCCCTAAGGTTTGACTAAAGTAACTATTTTTCTCTAAATAATTAAAAACATCAATTTACCTCCAAAAGTTTCATATGTTGTTTCAATTTTACTCTAAAAGTTTTATTTTTTTGGTTTAAGTTGAAACAACTAATAAAACTTTTGGATTGAAATTAAAAAACTTATGAAACTTGATAAATTGATGTTTTTAATCTTTTGAAGGAAAACTGTTATTTTTAATAAATTTCAAAGAGTAAAATTGAACTTAACTCTTTAACCTATGTTTTGCTAAAAAAAATTATTCAATACTAAGTGGTCAAAATTTAACATCACTTACTTTGTTAATTAGTTAACATTAGCATTAGCAGTAACAACAACATTGTCACCCCCTCTTTGAACATATTCTGTTGTTACAATCAATTCCCTTTTTTATTGGCTATGTATCTTGTATGATGACATCATCTTGCAATAATCTATGATACTTCTCTTTATCATCACCTTACGAATACGTTCCATATATATGATATGCAGAAACAATGCAGGAAACTAGAGTTGTGATGAATGTTATGGCGACACTAAACCCTAAGAGAAAATTGTACGTGGTATTAGATCCATTAAAAGAAAAGGTGAACAAACACTACTATGGAGCAAGACATGACACTAGAGGAGAGCCACATGACAACACGGCATTAGCAACTAGAACCTAAGAACCAAAGGACACAACTAAATATAACTATGAAAAGGTATTTAGGGGAAAGGATAACACATATTGACAACTATTAGGAAGATCTAAACGAGGAGTTAATAAAGGGAACAAAAATATTGGTCACCCAATTTTAATGTTGATGGAGATTGACGTAATTGCAAAGCTGCCTACATTACATCAGGATAAGTTGCCACAAAGTTTTTTGGTTTAAGGCTAATCGTTCAAATGTTTCTTTCATGAGTCTGCTACAATATTACAATTGTGCTCTTGAAAAATTGTATGCAAACGGATTGCAATTGTAGACGTACTATGCCGCAACATGCAGGTGAATTTAAGTAAGTTTGAGTACACGAAGATCATTTAAAAGTGTTTGACACCCGTTTATTGTTACGTTTTCTTTTTACATTTAATGTGAAGTTTGCGCCGCAACGCGCGCGGGCACCCACTAGTAACTGTATTAGTACTCCGCCCTACGCTGGGTATAACATTTTTCTTGTGTACTTATAGTTGTAATCATGCATGTTACAAATTTTTATAGTGGTAATCAGCTAATATAGTCGGTGGTGATTAAATGAACCATATTTTTATTTTATCTATTTTAGTCGTATATGCACATTTTTTGTGATTCTTGTGTTTCTTAATATACTAGTTAGGTCAAAACCACTAAAAAGACTTAATTTTAATTAATATTAGAATTTATATTAAAACTGAAACCTTTTCAAATCTTTAGACAGAATATTACACAAATTAATTTAAATAAAGGTCATACAAAAATAAATATTAAAAAAATATCAAAAACTTTATATGATTTTCGCCCAGAGTTGACATGTCTTTTAAATAAAAGTCATACAAGAATAAATATTAAAGAAATATAAAAACTTTATATGATTTTTGCCCAGAGTTAAAATGTCTTTTTAAAACTTCTAAAAAGAAATTTTAGTGTTAAAATAATCCGTATTAATTAACGGAAAATGTAAAAAAAAAAAGGAAAACAACATTAAAATCAAAATAAAAAGAAAACAATAAAAAAATCACTAAGATAAAAAAGATAGGGTGGGGTTTCTAAGGCTCGAACTCATGCCATTTGACCAAAGGGGGATGTGTGTTTAACAAGTTGCTCTAGGCTCTAGCCATCAACTTATTAATAACACTAAAGTTGATTGTTTTTATGCAGATGTTAAAAACGTAACTGTATAACAAATAAAACATGTAGCCTGCCGTGTGATAAGCGTTGGTTGGTTCACCACCTAGACAGCCAAGGATGTTTTCTACTGTTCACCACGATGATGAATGTAATAGGAGTACAATGACAAAGAAGATTATATTTCATAGTACTATGTATGTTTTTATATATTTTATAATTGTATTTTTAAATTTAATAATAAATTATTAACAAAAATTTAAAATACACGTGCAATGTCGCTGGTGTGAATGAAAAGTATCGTTGATTGAACAATGCTAATGTACAAGTGTTTTAAAACATAATTTTTTGAACATCAATTTTTTCCTTCTAAAATTTATCTAATCTTGTATTTATAATAATTTAAATTTATACCATATTTATGGGGCAGACATATTTGTTAGTTTTTGAATTACATTTTTTAACAATAAATGTATGACTCTGTTTTGAAGGATATATGTTATTTTAATTGGGTCCATCTATTTGTTTCTCAGTCGGGATCGCACCCCCAACCCCCTCAGATGGAAACTCATTGCTGAGCAAACCTCCTAGCTCAACTCTGAGCATTTTACTCGAAGTGATACTAACCTCCTCATATTTACATGTCACGAGTATATCATATTAACCGGTTGGGCTAAGATCATTTGTTGAATCCCATACTATCTCGTTCAATCCCTGTGACCTCCCGGCTTCCTTCATACGACGGTTTGGCATAGTAAACCACCATTCATGGCTGACTTCATACAATCATAAATGCATTCGCATTCAAAATCTGAGTAACCATATGAGGAGCAAGTGCAGCGATTCAATCATCGGAGAGGATGAAGCGGGCAAGCGAAGCGGCTTAGCAAAACGCTACCATTTCTGCCGCACTGGCATGGTTTCAATCACCTTCCATTCAATCACCCGTACCGTTTCAATCGCCGTTGCTATCAGTGGCCTTTACCTGGACGGGATCTCTGCCTCAATCGCTGCTGCATTCCAACTCCACTACTATTTATAAACACGTGTTTGATCCAATTTTTGTCTCACCACCATCTTCAATTGCTTCTCCAAGTCCAGGTATGTGTGTGTGATTATGTAGTTATGACTATGCATCAATGTTTTTTTTATTCGTGGACATGTTTTTATTCAATTACAATAATGAGGGGTCAGATTTAAGAGTATGCAACCGTGATTTAGATTCATTTTAACATTAGGCTAACACTACATGGTAGTTATTTATGTAGTTATAAAAAAACATTTGTATGCATCAGATTAGTGATTAGAGGGTGTGAACTTGTGATTCAACTTCATGCTGATTTGGGGGCAAATTTTATTTTGTTTTTTATGATCTATGTCAGGAGGATATAGATGGTCAAGGTCATATAGTGTTTGATAATGGTGTCTCTCATATGTTCAATCATCACAACAATGTCTACTTAATGATTGTATCCATGCAAAACTATAATGTTGCTAGCCTCGTTACATTTATATGTTAATTACCTGGAGGGAGTAATGATTTATGCTTTAATTTTTCTTAAATGTTTATCTTCACTACTTCTTTATGTGTTATAAGCTTAAACTAATACAAATATATGTTACAAAGAGGAAATGATAGAAAAGCTGCTAATGGAGTTTCACATTGCTGATAAAAAAAGCTGCAGAGAGCTTGCCTAAGAAATCCTGTAAAGATAGCAATATAAACTTCAATACCAATTTCATGACTTTTTAATATTCCTATGTTAATATGTTTTTATTATTTTATTCAAATTAAGCAGCATCTAAATATTCTACTTTTGACTCTTTCAGACAACAGTATCAGTTTGTTCCAGCTAAATACAAGGTATGTAACCTTGTAGTAGAATATAGGTGTATACCAATTAGTTTGATATCTATGATATGGTTTATGAGTGCATGATTGTTGTGTTCACATGACTATTATCTTGTATATATCTTGGTTGAAAAATATGAAACTACATCAATGGAGTACTTATTGACATTGGTGAACCTCACTCACTTGGTAAGCTTTTAATGAGATTCTTAAAAGATAATATGTTGTTGGTGTTTTAGACATATATTTAGCGTACAAACACCATTACGTCCAATACATAAATACTGTTGAAATTTCTAAATACTTGATACTTGTAATTTCAAACCCCCCCCCCCCCTCTCTTTTAATATTCTTTGGCATTTGATGGTTGTTGTAAAGATTGGGGAGTGGGGGGGGGGGAATAAGAAAGCATGGGATAGGGTCATATATGTCATTAACCCTTTTAAAAACCATACAATTCAAATGATAGTCTATAACATTAATTTTTAAATTTATATTGCAGGTTCTATTTTATTTGTTGGAGTAGAAGCTGATAGAGCCAACCACACCATGTTGTTGGAGTTGGGATTCACGGCCTAGGTTTATCCTACTCATTGCATCATTAATCACTATTTCATAATTTATCTTAGCCGAATGGGTATAGGATCTGCGGGTCACGACATTACGATTACTATATATCATATGTACATAAATAAACTAATTAATGATGGCAATGAAATAATACTTTGTTATGAATGTTTTGAAACATTAGAGTGAATGATTCAGGTAAAGGCTTTGAAGCATGTAGGCATGCAGTTTAACATTGATCAAACAAACTTCAAATTCAGGTCGGTTTGTAAACTAAACAAGTAATAATGTCTTGTGAACTGTTATAAGGCCATAAAATGCATCCATAAAATGTTGAAATAGATGATATATTTCTCCAACTTGTTTTTGCAATCAAAATGTACTTGTACTATTATTTTTTATAATGATTGTGCATTAGGCTCAACACGAGCTGTATTTACAATATAAAAATGATAAGTTTTTTCGTTTTGATACAAGGTATTCTTGATTTTGATAGAAGAATCGTTAAGACAAATCATGATCGATCACAATATCATTTTCAAGACTCATGTAGAGTTTTATTTACTTATAAATGTGTATTCAACTAACTATTAATATTAATATTATTATTTTTTAGAGAATTTGGTTTTGAGAGGTGAGGTGAGGTGCAGGAACTCCATATATTATATGCAGGTTTTCTTGCCTATTGGTAAGTATTGTTTTGTTTTCTATTTATCGTTTTTTGCTTTGGTAGCCTTTGGCTGGATTTCTTCTCGATTGCCGTTGTTACTTGATTGTATGTTTTTTTATTAATTTGTATTTCACTCTTTTGAGGATGGCTTTGTGTTGGGTTTATCGAATATGCTTTTAATCTTTGCTAAGAGTTGTTGCTGCTGCTAAACTCCTCTTAGCATCAAAGCAAAAGAAGTTATGGACGCTGAATAAGCCTTAATGCCTTAAAGGCTTCATTCTTGATGGATTTCTAAGAACATTTGTCCAGCAGAAAATATATTTGCTATTCTAATATAAATAAGGTGCTCAATTACTATTGTGTTATGTTAGTCTTTTTGGATTTCTTAAGAACTAAACATGCCAGATATGTCATTTTTAGTAATATATTCTTAATTTTGTATGCTATCCATATATTCTTAATATACTTAATATGTATTATGTATGTAGCTCAACTGCAAGAATACTATCATCACAACCTTGATCACACATTTAGAGTTGAGTTCGAGTCGAGTTCTGGCCTTTAATGATCAAAATGAATTGACTTGTTAACTTAAAGATTGTTACAAAAAAGTTTTATAGTAGAGAACGGACACTAAAAACTCTCTTTACAGTTAATTAATATCGGGAAAATTCAACAATGTTAACCATTTAGTTTTCAAAATTAGAAAGTGAATATTAATCATGGGATCTTTAAGTTAATTATGTTTCTAACCCTTTAATCATGGAATCTATAAGCTAAATAATATATAATCTTTTGGTTATTTCAGTACCTATAAAGTATTGCATATATTGTACCAAAAATACAAAGATCAAGGTACATTCATTATTATTGTGCATGACAGTAATTCTTTTTTTTTCTTTATATTTGTATAGTTTCATGATTTTGATTTATGTGACTTTCTTTCTATGGGCAGATTTTGAAATCTTGGCTTTTCCTTGCAACAACTTTCTTAGACAATAGTCAAGGACAAATGAAATTCAAAGCTGAGTTCCTGATGGTTGCCAGGGTAATCTTTGATGGTTTAATTTTCATTCAAATCTTTGTATATTAGGATATAGATGCTTTTCTTGAGAATTTAGTCATATAGCATACCTGCTTAAATGCTTTTTGAAATATGCCACTCCAAACTGTTGATTTCAATCTACTTGTCTCACTCTATGAATCATATAAGCATTTTAGATAAGTAATCCTAAACACTCTCACACGATTGTGTTGTAATAAGTAGATAATCAATCCTAATTTCGTGGATGTATATTCAATTATCAAGTAAATTAAGAGTTGACCTCATTGAAATACATACAAATAATTAAAAGTTGTAATGTTGCTGGAGATTGAATTTAGTGTTTTGATGATTTTCAAAATATATATAATCTTGTAATGGATGTTTGGGTGGCTCTTTTTTGCAAAATGATAAAACTGCATGGCTTATAAGCTTTGCTATGTATGATGCACATGAAGCACTTAGAGATGCATATAGGACACCTCTTGATTCTTTAGCTTAGTATTAATAAGAAACATTCTATCTAAATGATAAAACCTTCATAAAAATGTGAATTTATAATATTTTATCAAGTCATTGTTATAATGAATACTATTGTTATTGTTATTATTATAAGCCTTTATCTTATTTTTCTAATTATGGTTATGCAGGTCACCTTCCTGCTTTATTTTTCAAAAACAAGAAAACCAAATGTCTAGCAAAAATCTAAAGTCTATGCATACGCTATCCTAGTAGGTCACATCCTCAAAAATGACAGACCACTCATAGAAGTCTTTTGTTCACTCCTAGGATAATGATTAAGCAAACGTAGGCTAGCAGTTTCCATCCTCTATATATATTAGATCCAATAGAACGTTGCACAAAATTTTGATACAAATTTCAAGTGAGAACATATCCGTATTAAAATCGTAACCAGTTGTTAGTATTAAGCCATTATTTCTTTTGAGGGTAAGTTGTTAAAGGTTATATAAGATTTTACTAAATTTGTTTTCATTCGTCTTGGCGTTTAGAACCTTCTTTTACGTGAAGTGATAAATTATATGTAGCTACTTATAATCATTTCAGACATTTCTTTTCTCGGCAAAATCTCATAAACCTCATGTGCATCTATATTTGTTCAACTTTATTTTCTGGGTATAAACACCTGATTTGACCTACATATTAGATATTTATCATTCACTCTAGATTAATGTTTGGTGTTACAAACTTATTTGGACTAAGTAGAATGGGCTACAAGTTTGCAGTCATTTGTGAAGCTCATTACAAAAAAAAAGATATTGATAAGAAACCCGCTGCAACTGCTTTGCTGCTCGTGTGAATATGTTTTGGTTGTTGATTTTTTTATTATTTCTATTTAGGGTTAATGTTTGAGTGATGATTTTGTTATTGAATGCTTGTTGCCTTCCTCAGTTTTTAACCTTAATTTAATAAAGTTGATTTTTTTGATGTAAGATTAGTGGATTCTACATAATTACTACATTTTACAAGTGCATGCTAGCTCATTGTTGGTATATATTATTTATAGAATGAATTGGTTTGTGAGAATGTTTCTGTCAAATACGAGTCATAACTTAAATATAACTAAGTGTACTCATGTTGGCATTTCAAGAAGAAAACACTGGTGCTAATTTTGATCTCTTTGAACAATTTATAGACTTCATACTTCAATTTCTTTTCATCAAATGTTGTTATTCTTATATTGAACTGTATTGATGATGCCTTAGTATATTGAATATCACTTACTGACATTAGCTGCTGCCGCTCCTAGATTGTGTAAAAATAGGTGAGTTTGTCAAAGGTAGAATAAGAAAAAACATTGTTTTTTCATCTCACCATATCGAATAACCCACTAGCATCATACACATCACAAAACCCAACAAAAACTATGAAGTAACAAACAACCGCACCCACTGCAACGCGTTGGCATTCCCACTAGTAAGTTTATTAACAATGACTTTATTAAATTTACATTATGCCTACCATGAAGTTACAATATGACTTCATAACTTTGCATACACTTACCACTTAAAACCTATATTTTTACATTTGTTTTCTAATTCTTTTGCTCGGCAATAGTAAATTAATATTGCTTTTGTTCTTTTTATTTTATAACTTTTAACATATGATATTTAAAATTTTTTAACATACTATTTGTGGCGTACTTATTTTTATATGTGTTTTAATGTAAATTTTATTTATAAATGAGTTGTGTATAATGATGCTCAAGTCTTTAAAGTACAAAACTTACATGTTAACTTTTAGTTTTTTTTTCTACCTTTTTTTGTTTCGTCTTAAGTCTTTTAAAATATAATGTTGTATAAAATTTCTGGATTTATCATTCATATTTTAATTAATGTTACAACTTTGTTTTTCTAGGTTGTGAATACTAATGTCCAAGTTATCAAAATCCTCGTTACTATAATTTATGAAACATTTTATGAAGCATATAATGCTAATAATAAATACGGCTCCTCTCTTAGTAATGTCCGTCTTTTGGTGGACCTCATAAATAGATATGACTCTCCTACCGACGTCAATTGATTTCTACTCTTGTGCGTTTTTTTGTATTAGAAAAGATTAAGCTTTTCGTATAGAAAATTTCACATTGAATCATTAATTTTCATTATCATCTTTTATCTTTAAGGTTTATCACATATTTCGTTTTTTTTGTAAATTGACGTAAGGCGTTTAGTTATTTCTAGAAAAAGACTAACTACCCTTACAGTAAAAAAAACATAAGTGGGATCCACTTATAGATAAATAACAAAATAAACTCATCTGACTTCTCGTTTCTCCTGAGAGGACATGCAACCCCACCCATAAAGTGATGAAACACCTAATGACTTCTTCAACCACCATCAACACCACAACAACCGGTGCTTAATGGAATGCCTGACCTCCATCAACACCGCCGCAACAATGATGGTACCACACTTTCACGATTTCACTCTTTGACCACCCACTCATTCATTCACCCTTAACATCATCAATCTATTCATTTTCTTGGTTTCAACCCATAAGTTACGACATGTCGGTTGTTGGTACTTCCTACATTCATAAGAGAATTATAACAAGAAGACGGAAGATATGAAGAAACAATTGATTTCAGTCAAGTGTCTAGCGTATGTTGATTTGATTTTTTGATTTCATATAAGAGGTTGTATGATTTTTTCTACATAAGCGATCATATTTGATTATTTAAAATGGTGGAAAACTAAGATTTGCGTGAAATTAATGTGTATGTAACAAATTGGTAGGGCCAAAAGATATGAAGAAACAATTGATTTCAGTCAAGTGTCTAAACAATCCATGAGCATGGGTATATATTGTTAGAGCTCTTAGAAGATTAACATTTGTTTTTTGCGTTTTGTCATAGTATAGGGACTTATTTTGTAAATATATGTTTCTTGTTTTTCTTTGATAGTATAAATAGGATAGTTTATGTATTGTGTAGGAAACCAAAAGAAAATAAACAACGAAACAGTAAGAACAGATTGAACAACTGTAACTCATCCTTACACTTTGTATCCTAAGCATTTGCTATCAATGAAATCTATGAATTTTTGAAGTAATTGTTTGTGTTTGTTTACTTAGTGTTTGAATTGATCATTGCATTATGATATCATCACAGATCAATCCATTTTGAACCTATCAAATGGTATCAGAGCTTTCGGTTTAGTGATCAGAGCTTATCGGCATTATTGAGCTCTTTGAATCATTTGAAATCTGTGTTGATTGCAATTTGATCGATTAATTGTTGTTTTCAGTTGTGTTTTATCCATAGAAACATGAATTGAATCACAATTTAGTGTTTAATCCACTAAGATCTGAGTATTGATCAGATTTGTGTGCGAACAGGTGTTCTTCATTCTCGAACATTAATTCAATCAGAAAATAGATTTGTAGTTGTTGTTTGATCAAAATGTTGATTGATGATTGTTAATCGATCTATTTACTACCAAATTGAAAGTTTTTAGATCAATTGAACAAGTTTTGAAGAATTTCATAAGATCTGAGTTTGTTGAAGATGATGAATTAGGCGCTTGAGTTGTGAAAAACTGTTGAAATTTGTTTAGTGTTCAGACGCCTTGCAACTGTTTAGGCATTTTAGCACTGTTAAGGCGTTTTCAGAATAGGCATTTTTCATCTATTTGGACGCATTGAGACTGTTTGATCGCATTGATACTTTGTTGAAACTTAGCAATTCTAGACGTTTGAGAACTATGTGGGAGTTTTTTACCTCAGGCGTTTCTACACTGTCGGAGCGTTTGAGAACTGTCCGGACGCTTCGTCAGTCAGGCATTTCAGAATTCATCTAAGACATTCCCTTAGAGGTTTCTTGTTCAAAGTTAGGCATTTCAGAAGTTTCAGGTGCATCAGTATTCTAACTTATCAGTAAACACTTAGAAATTTTTCAAAAAAAAAAACTAAAATCCAAAAATATTTTCATTTCATAGTTTCTTTTTAAAAATTTTAAAAACAACAAAAACAAGCCATTTTTACTAATTCAAAAATACAAAATGGTTAAGTCTAAAGATTCTGAGAACAGGGTTCCCAAGCTCAAAATTAGAGCTGATTTCAAAAATTAGACTTTTAGATTGAAGCATCATCTAAACTCCATTAACACTAATTTGTGGTAGTCAATAGAGAAAGGACCATATATCCCAATTACATCCAACGGTCCTGACAGAGAATTTGTTTATACGAAAGACTCTCCAGAACTGGTTACACCATGTACAGAGCTTTGAAGATTATTTGTGAAGGTGGTAAAGAGATACAAGATCTCAAAAAGCAGAAACTCAAGAGACAATTGGAGTTATTTGAGCATCTTTCTGGTGAAACAATCAATCAAATAATGAACAAACTTGTGCAATTAACTACTGAAATGTCAACTGCTGGTATCAAAAATGATCTCAAAGATCTAAATTACAGACTTCTAAATGCTCTTCCATCTTCATGGAAGCAGACAGTCATCTGTTGAAGCATACTGAAAAGTTTCTGATGGATCTGGATCTTTTGATTGCCAAAATTAAATCAGTTGAAATTGATGAGAGCTCCAGAAACAATGATAGAGCTGCATCAATGTCTCAGTATAAGTACGTTGCTTCTCCAGCTAACACAGTGGAGAATGCTTTTCTGGCAAAAGATGATAATTCTCCAGAAGACGAGGGTGATTTGTTCGTTGGAGCTGGTTTCTTTACAGATTCTTCTTACACAAGTGCTCCTGTTTATACAACTCAACCTCAACCTTAGTCTCCTCCTAAAACTCAAACTCCTAAACCTCAAACTAAGACTTCATCTTCTAACTCTGTTAAAACCAGCAAAGTTAAAGATGTTATTAATATCATGTTACAAGATGATGAGTCAAAATCTGCTTTACTGCTTTCATGGCAAGTTTACATGCTTATCAAGGTAGTCATCTAACCCAGTTAGATCTTGTTTTGCAGGATTTGTTCGAGATGGATCCTGATGATATGGAAGAGATGGACTTGAATTGGCAGATGGTAATGATTGCTTACAGAACACAGAAACACTCATATGTTCATAGGAATTACAAGCCCAGTACGAACAAAACTGTTGGCTTTGACAAATCAAAGTCAAGGTGTTTCAATTGCAACAGTTATGGTCATTTCTCAAGGGAATGTAAAGCACCTCGAAATCAAGGTGGAAATGGTCAAGCAGGTTCTAGCAGTCAAAGATACCAACAGCAGTCTCAGAAGACTTTTCAAAAGCCTTATCAAAGTCTTCCTATGCCAGAACTTAAAGATGAATCAAAATCATCTGAAGAGCCAAAGAAAGCTCTTGTTGTTAGCATCAAAGATGGCTATGACTGGAGTGCTTATGCTGAACAATTCACAGCTGATCTAACATCTAGTTTAGCTCTTGTTGCTGAAGTTTAAAATGAAGACTGGTCTGAGGAAATGATCCTACGATAGATGGTGATTCTGAAAATGATGATGAAGATTATGATTGGAGTGAAAAATCTGACCCAAAAGAGGATTCAGAAGAAATTGCACTCATGGCTCAGTCTGAACAACCAAAGGTTAGCATCCATCATCTGACTCTGAGACTTCTTCTTCAAGTTATCCTGAAATTCCTATTGAATTCAGAGAGAAAATGTGCACAAAAGCATATTTTAATCAAGTTGAGCATTACAGAACATATTCATTTAAAATATGTGACAAACTTAAACAAGAAGAAGTAATGCACAACAAACTAAAAAATGATCACAAAGTCTCTGATGAAAAGATCTTATCTCTACAAATCTCATGGAATAAAACTCTAAAAGAACTTGAACTTGTTAAAAAACAACTTGAGAAGATGACTAAAAATTTAAAAGAAGAAAAAATAGCTCATACTGCAACACAGGTGGATCTAGCTAAAGTTAAAAGTTCTAAAACAATTATAGAACAGTTGGTAAGTGAGAGAAAATATAAAAACAAAACAGGTCTAGGTTTCACACATGAACCCATGCCTGAATCTATCACAAACACTTTACCAAAAAACTTTAACACACATGATCACTCACCTAAAAACAAAGTTAAGCTAAAAGCCTTTCAAAATAAGAAAAAGAATTCTGAAAGTGATGAAGAGAAAACTAATATTGAGATATTTGAGGAACAAGATTCTGAAAAGATTAAAAATGGTCATCTAGTAAAAGTTAAATCTTACGAACCACGACCAAAAAATAAAAAATGTTTGTTCCCAAAGAGTATGTTGTTGAAGAAGTTATTGTAAAGAATGACAAACAAAACCCAAAGAATAAAGAGAAAGCAAAACAAGATAAAGTAACATCTGAAGATTCATTTTCATACGGATTAAACAATCCAGACTTCATCAAATGGCAGAAAGAACAAAAAGATAAAGAAAATGCAAAAGAGTCTTCTACTGAAGATATTCAATCACAAAGCAATATCAAGATCAAGAAACCAGAGAAGGAGAAGGAAAAATGCTAAAGCTAAATCCTCTCAGAATAAAAATCAAAAAAATTAAAATCAAAGAACAAATCAATCTAAACAATTTAAACCAGTGAAGTTTGTGTCTGCGGGTACTTTTGATATGAATACAATTCCAGAAATCCAATCAAATTCAAAGAACAAATCTAACTCTGATCTGAAAACAGATTCAGGTCCAAAGTCTTCCGCTGTTAACAAAAGATTTGTATCTAAGGTGTCTAGAAATGGTGTTAATGAACAAAAGTCAATACCCAAATTTCAAAAGAACAAACTCTCAAATCAAAAACAACAAATTAACTTTGCAACTTCTAAATCAAAACAAGGATCAAATGTGGCTTCCGCATCTAAGGTTAATCAACAGCTGTTTAAATTTCAACAAAGGTACTGTGAAATATGTGATATGTACAATCATAAGACTGATGAATGTTTCTTTAACAGGTACTGTCAAATTTGTGATATGAAAAAACCATTCAACAGCTGATTGTTATTTTAACAAGTATTGTACCATTTGTGATGAAAGAAATCACAATTGCTACTTTCAAAGGAACTTGCCAAGGAATGGATATGTCAATCCATAATTTCAAAGAAATCAAAGTGTTGGTTTTCAAAGATTGACAAAACAACCTTCCTTAGGATTGAGATCTTTTCGAAGGATTGATTCTGATTGTGATGATTCTTATGCTGTGAAAACAAAGAATTATAATCTAGGAAGATTCATTCCGCGATCTGTGAGAATAAACAATGCAAAGTTTGGTAATCAAAATTTTTCTAAAAATGTTTCTTCTGATGGTTTGAATTACCTTATCGATGATCTTGAAAAACGTTACCATGCTTTAGGGACTATGCAAATCAAATATAATCAAAAATTTGTCAGAAATGGAATTGGTAAATTTAAACAGCAAAAGAAGCCTGATTTGAATAATCTTCATTTAAACAATTTACCATTGTTGATAAATTTGGCAAGCCCAAGACCATATCGCCTTGGGTTGATAACTCAACTTAAATCTTTTTGAAATGCAGATAGGCCCAAAAAGACCTATTAACACGTGGTATGTTGATAGTGGGTGTAGCCAGCATATGATAGGCAACCATGCCTTACTTCACGATTTTAAGTTAAAAGATGGTACTCATGTTGCATTCGGAGGTGATGCAGGTGGTAAAATAACAGGCGAAGAAACAATGTCCAATGGGATTATTAGCTTTGATAAAGTCAACTATTGTTCACAGTTGAACTTTAATCTTTTAAGTGTTTCCCAAATTTGTGAAAAATCTTACTCTGTTCTATTTGATGATTCTTTTTGTTATATTTTGAAGCCAGGTTTTTAGATAAGTTAAGAATGGGTAGTTGTTAAAGCTGTATGCGATCGAGATGTATACAAGTTAGATATATCTCAAGTAGATCCATCTACAGAAACAACATGCCTAATTGCTCAAGCATCAAATGTCGAAAGCCAGTTATGGCATAGACGTCTCGGGCATTTCAATTTCAAGAACATGAACAAGCTTGTAGCAGGAAATCATGTAGTAGGTCTTCCAACAAAGAAGTTTGCTACAACAGATCACTGCTCAGCATGTTTAAAAGGAAAGCAACACAGAGCGTCTTATAAGCCCAAGCTAATAAACTCAAATTCCAAGCTTCTCCAGATGTTGCACATGGACCTATTCGGACCAACAAATGTGCAGAGTATTGGAAAGAAATATTATTGTTTAGTTATCATTGATGACTTTTCAAGATTTTTATGGGTTTCTTTTTGCATGCTAAATCTAAAACTGCAGAATTATTAAAAGAATTCATCATTAAAGTAGAAAATTAATTAGAACAAAAGGTGAAAATTATCGGAAGTGATAATGGAACTGAATTTAAAAATTCTAATGTTGACATGTTTTGTGCATAAAAAGAAATTGTCGTCAGTTCAGTGCTTCTAGAACTCCACAACAAAATGGAGTTTCTGAAAGGAAAAACAGAACTTTGATTGAGGCCGCACGTTCTATTTTAGCAGATGCAAAGATTCCAATAACTTTCTGGGGTGAAGCCATATCCACTGCATGCTTTGTATAGAATTGTACATTGCTTGTGAAAGATAAATAGAAAACTCCTTATGAGTTGTTGTTTGATAGAAAACCTGATATAGATTTTCTTAAATCTTTTGGTTGTCCAGTTTTGATTTTAAATTCAAGTGACCAGTTAGGAAAATTTGATGCAAAATCTGATGATGGATTTTTTGTTGGATATTCGTCGGTTTCAAAAGCCTTTAGAGTTTATAACTCTAGGACGAATGTTATTCTTGAAACTTTTAATGTTAAATTTCTTAAAAACTCTTTTTCATCAGTTGCAAATGGTCCAGCTTGGTTGTTTGATTTAGATTCTTTGTCAAACTCTTTTAATTCTAACTTGTTTGACTCTCTAGGTGAGAAATAGAAACAAGGAGGAGATCTTGGATCTTTCAGTGATGATTCTGATTCTGATGATATGGATGATTCTAGCCCATATTACCCATTCTTCTCATTTGTTAAAGATTCCGCATTTCATTCTGAATCTCATGATCAACCTCACTCTTAATAAGCACAAGAACATCCCATTTCTGAAAATTCCAATGTTTCACAACCTATTTCTAATGATGGTCCTGAAATTGTACAACCTGAGTCCGGAACTTCATTGGTTTCTGATGATGTAGTTGTTACTGATAATCTTGATTACTTTATCAACTCATCGACTCAAGTTCCTAATTTCAATCCACATACTTCGAACTTATTGCATCAACTTTCCGACTTGAACCAATCTAATCTGGATGTTAATGTTCAAGGAAATGAGATTACTACGTCTCGTATTCACAAGAACCATCCTACGTCTCAGATTATCCGTCCATTGAATGAGAGAACGACGAGAAGTCATTCAGAACAAGCAAACCTCTGCTTATACTCGTGCTTTCTATCTCAAATTGTTCCTAAAAATGTCACCGAAGCATTAAAGGACAATAGTTGGATTGAGGCAATGCAAGAAGAGTTATTGCAATTCCACAAACAGGAAGTGTGGAAGCTTGTGGATTTACCTGAAGGAGAAAATGCCATAGGCACAAAATGGTTGTTCAGAAACAAGTCAGAGGATAGGGGAATTATTGTTCATAACAAAGCGAGACTCGTTGCACAAGGTTACACCTAAGAAGAAGGAATAGATTATGATGAAGTATTTGCTCCAGTTGCAAGACTTGAATCAATTCGTGTCTTCCTGGCTTATGCATCATACATGAAATTCAAGGTGTATCAGATGGACGTTAAAGGTGATTTCTTGTATGGACCAATCACTGATGATGTGTATGTCAAGCAACCTCCAGGTTTCAAAGATTTAGAATACTCATCGTGTGTACAAGCTTAGTAAAGCATTGTATGGTCTCCATCAAGCCCCTAGAATTTGGTATGAAACGTTATCACAATATTTGATCTAGCATGGATACCCACGAGGGAAAATTGATCCTACTTTGTTTATAAAGAAGGATACTGATGATCTCTTATGTGTTCAAATGTATGTTGATGATATCATATTCAGTTCTACAAGTCTAAAATTGTGTAATGAATTTGAAGAAATCATGAAGTCTCGTTTCCAAATGAGTTCTATAGGAGAAATTAATTTTTTCCTTGGTCTTCAAGTGAAGCAGTCTGCAGATAGAATTTTTATTAATCAGGAGAAATTTGTTGAAAAACTCTTGAAGAAATTTAAACTGCAAGATTGTCAATCCATCAGAACTCTAGCTGACGAAAATACCAAGATTGAACTTGATCCGAAAGGAAAATCAGTTGACCAAACTCTATACAGATCTATGATTGGATCTTTGATGTATCTTACTGCATCTAGACCAGATATAATGTATGCCGTTTGTGTCTGTGCCAGGTACCAATCTGACCTGAAGGAATCTCATCTAATCGATGTTAAACGAATATTCAGGTATCTCAAAGGAAAATCGGCTTTAGGGCTGTGGTATCCTTATGAATGAAACTTTGAGTTACATGGATATACAGATAGTGATTATGAAGGATGTTGCCAAGTTCGTAAATCTACGACGGATGGTTGTCAGTTTTTAGGTCCTAAATTAGTCTCGTGGCAATATAAGAAACAAACAAATGTCTCTGTTTTAACCGCAGAAGCTGAGTACATAGCTGCTTCAGTAGGATGTTCTCAAATCTTTTGATTACAAAACCAACTGCTGGATTACGGGTTCAATTTTCTTAAAACTCCTATTTACATTGATAACACTGCTGCTATGTTTATCACAACTAATCATGTTCAGCACTCAAAAAACAAAGCATATTGAAATTCGATATCATTTTCTCAGAGATAACTCTAAAAAAAGGTTTAATCATTTTGATTCAAATTACAACTAAAAAACAGTTGGCTGGCCTATTTACAAAAGCCTTTTTACCAGGTCGTTTTGAGTATTTGATTGAGTCAATTGGACTTATTAACCATGTTTAAAACTGGTTTTGAGTAATTGAGTTGTCTGGATCATAAAAATAAAAAGAACCCACCCTTAGCTGAATAAGAAGATTTATAGAGAAACTGTCAAAGTAAACTGTCCGATTGTATATTTTATGTGTTCATGTTCAATAGAAAAAGAAAAAACAAATACAAAAATAGAAAATTACAAAATCAAAAGAGAAAATTATAAAACAAAAACCCACAAAAATAGAGTTTATTTGTTAGTTAACTATTTACGACTTAATCTGTCTTTGCAATTTGTGAGAAATGATAGATACACTAGTTCTGATTAGTTGCATACTTTGCTCGCTACTAAAGTCTGATGTGATCAGATATGATGTGTAGGTAAGCTCATACAATTATACTGAAAAAGTAAATTCTTGTGATTAAACTAAAGCAATCCTGCATTCATGTTTGTCTATTTTAGTACCAATGAGTAGTGTTAACTTCTTAAATTGATTGCTTGTAAAGTCACAAACTCATATCTGGTGGCGATATGAATAACCATAAGCTCTAATTATTTAAAGCATCTATTCACTTCTCTGTTATGAGTCATCATAGACCTAAAGTGTTGAGATATCCTTTGTTGTAAGTCATTACAAACCTGGATATACTCACTTGATGCAAAATATGCCAATGTGCACAACCTAAACATGAGATCTGGTTATAAGTATATGTCAGGTTAATAAGTTGAGAAAAGTGCTTTCTTGCATGTCTTGATGAGAGTTGCGTTCTCTAAGTCTAAGTGTGACTTGCATAATGTCATATCTAATTGTACCTTAATCAATCTAAGAACAGAAAAAGTAAGTGTGCTGATTATCTTGCCAAAAGCACTTATTTTCTGTCCTTAGATCTCGTGTCTCCTCTGTTGCGGGAGCGCTGACCTGGAACACACTTGATCAGAATTTAATCACTGTCTATGACTATCCACCATTTTATTTTATTTTAATGTACTGATCTTAACTGATATGATCTTACTGCAGTTATCTAATTCAATTGTGTATAGTAGTTTTTGATTTTGCTTTAATTTTGTTTTTTGCATGATTTTTTATGTACAGGCATGTTGATAATGATTAGTTTGTGTTGGTTTAATCTTGACTTTGTTTATTATTATGTTTAGTATTTAGTTTTGTTATTTGGTGTTTATTATTATTTAATAATTTTAGTTAGTTTGGTATTTATATAAAGAAAAGAAAAAACGTGAGGATTGACCAAGTAGGGAGAACGTTGGGGATCGGATCTTATGGGGTGTTCCTTTTGAATAGGTTGTAGTTGTTTTTTAGTAAACGTAGGTTGGATTGTAGCCTTTATAAGTCATGGTTTAATTATGGAATAAAACACTTCTGCTTTTCATTTTATGCTCTGCAACTTTCTTATATTTATTTGTTAGTCTCATACAACTTCATCTTTAAACTAGTAGCAATCGAATTAGAGATTGATACCAACATTTGGTATCAGAGCCTAAGGCTCATACCATGTTCGATTGAAGAGAGAAAGTAGAAGACCGGCGATTTCATGTGATGAGATCGCAAGAAAGGAAAGAAGAAAGAGGTTGATCTAAATCAGTAAAGAAAGAAAGAAAGAAAGAAGGCGTTACAAGAAAGAAGAAAGAAAGAACAAGCATCGCATTGCAAGAAAGAAAGAAAGAAAAAAAGAGAGGAGAAAGAAATCGACAAAAAGAAGAAAGAAAGAGACCGTGTCGATTCAAAGAAAGAAAGTGAAGAATGGCGATGGTACAAGCAAAAGAAGCAGGTTCGATGTCATACCAAGTTCCGATATTGACCGCAACCAACTATCCAGTTTGGGCTATTAAGGTTAAGTCCATCTTAGATGCACATGGTCTCTTGGAGACGGTAGAACCAAGGAATCTTGGGGAAGAACCGGATGCTAAGAAGTCAAAACAAGCTTTAGCCTTCTTATTTCAAGCAATACCGAAAGAGATGGTGATTCTCAGAGTCAGCCGCCGATGAGCACATTGAAGTGTGGGATGGATTAAAAATACGATACTTGGGTGTAGATCGTGTGAGGATGGCTCGAGTTGCAACTTTGAAAAGAGAGCTTGAAGGCTTGTGGATGAAGGAAGGAGAGCTCGTTGATGATTGTGCTACTAAGTTGAGCAGATTGGTTTCAAAGTTGAGGAGTCTTGGGCATGAAGTTGAGGAAGAAGAAATGGTGAGAAGGATACTTGATGCAATGCCAAAGTCATTCCTTCAGATTGTGGAGTTAATCGAACAATGTTTTGAGTTGGATTCAATGCTTTTTGATGAAGTGGTTGGGAGGCTTAAGGCTTATGAAGAAAGAATCAAAATCCACGGTGAGAAGGAGGGAGAACATAGTCAATTATTGCTTTCTAGTTCAAATGGTGAAGAAAGAAAATATGGAAGAGGAAGAGGTCAAGGAAGAGGTTTAGGTAGAGGTGAAAGAGGACGCAGAAGAGGCTTGGGTCGAGGTGATAAAAGCGGGTTCCGGTGCTTTGAATGTGGAGAATTTGGGCATTTTGGATATGAGTGCACTAAATGGAAGGAGAAAGATAGAGAAGCTAATTTAATTCAAGAGGAAGAACCAACACTTCTTTGATGATAAAAAACGGGTCAAGATTAAGGGGGTGAATGTTGGTTTAATCTTGACTTTGTTTATTATTATGTTTAGTAGTTTTGTTATTTGGTGTTTATTATTATTTAATAATTTTAGTTAGTTTGGTATTTATATAAAGAAAAGAAAAAACATGAGGATTGACCAAGTAGGGAGAACGTTAGGGACCGGATCTTGTGGGGTGTTCCTTTTGAATAGGTTGTAGTTGATTTTTAGTAAACGTAGGTTGGATTGTAGCCTTTATAAGGCATGGTTTAATTGTGGAATAAAACACTTCTGCTTTTCATTTTATGCTCTGCAACTTTCTTATATTTATTTGTTAGTCTCATACAACTTCATCTTTAAACTAGTAGCAATCGAATTAGGGATTGATACCAACAGTTTGCTCTACTTGCAAAATAAAAAAAAACTTCTAAGTTTATGAACTTAAAAGTTTAGGGGGAGTAAAAATGTAAAAGAGAAAATCAATGAAAAGTGTCAAAATGTGAAAAAGAAATAAAAAAAGTTAAGTGCTTTGGATGGAAAGGATGAAGCTGAAATTCAAGCATGTGTGTGTTTGATATGATGTAAAAATGAACCTGAAAAGAATTCAAAATAAGTGGAAAAGCTTATTGCAAACAAAACAAGACTATTTGTGTTGTAAAAGTTTTAAAATAAAAACTAAAATGACGGGAAGTTGTTGGAAAAACAAAATTGATTCGAAGTTGTATTTCAAAATGTGCTTGGTTGGTGTTTAAATTGAAAATTCATGTTTAAAAATGAAAATATGAGTTTCAAATGATTCGTGGTGTTTTTAAACAAAAACAATTTGATATTGTTAAAATTTGAGGGTAATTAATGTTCATTTTGGTAGATAGTCAAAATTTGACGAAGTGTTGAGACTATGTGCATGAACAGTGCTAATGTGCATAAATAGTGTTCAGATGGATGTTGTGAAAATTTCAAAGTGTCAGACTCATGGAATGTTTCTCATGTGCTTGAATAGTGCTCAGAAGTCTAAATCAGGAGTATGATGAATTTCAGGAATTTGTACAAGTGTTAAGCGTTTTGTTCAAGTACATGCGCCTAAACAGTTGTCATGTTGCTGAAAATGGTTAAGTGTTGGGCGTATCAACTTATGCTCATGTGCCTGAACAGTTTCAGACTTTCCAATGTGGTTAGACGTTTGAAGGTGATGTTTACTCTAAGTGATAGGCGTTTCAACAAGTCTCATGCGCCTAAACAGTGCCCAAACGACTGAACAGTGCCCAAGCGACTGAACAGTGCCCAAGCGACTGAACAGTGCCCAAGCTTCTGAACAGTGCTCATGCGTCTAAAGATTTAGTGTGAAACTTAATCTCATGTGCCTTCACAGTGCTTATGCGCCTAAAATTTTTTACACTTATATATATTCAACACTTGTAGTTTTCATTCACTCATTCACAAACTCAAACAATCTGATTCACTTATTCTCTCACTCGATACATTCACTCACTCAACATTTAAGTTTTACCTGTTAATCCATGTGATATATAGGTATAGTCAATGAAGGTGTTAATGATGGTGATGATTCAAATAATGTGAATTAAGATATTGATGAAGTAAATGAACAACAACAAATGGAATTTGTTTTTTATAATGTTGATGTGATTGAGCTGTACCACAAGAGAATGTGATTGCCGAGGAGTCTTCACTCGAGGTTATCATAGCTGTTGCTGATTCACCTAATCATGTGTAAGATGAAGGTGGAAGCACAACAAAACATGCTACAGTCCTTTCTGAGATCTTGAACGCTGAGCAGATCATAGAATCTTTGCAAGAAGTTCAAGTCTGCGATCAAGAAGGCTTTGCGAGAGTTGGAACTCTACAAAGAGAAGCCCGTGTTCAAGATTAAAGACAAACCAGAAGAGTTCATGTTGGACTGAAGACAATGCTAATCTTAGGGGGAGTATTGTTAGAGCTCTTAGAAGATTTACATTTGTCTTTTTCATTTTGTCATAGTATAGGGACTTATTTTGTAAATATATATTTCTTGTTTTTCTTTGATAGTATAAATAGGATAGTTTATGTATTGTGTAGGGTACCAAAAGAAAATAAACAACGAAACAGTAAGAACAGACTGAACAACTGTAACTCATCCTTACACTTTGTATCCTAAGCATTTGCTATCAATGAAATCTATGAATTTTTGAAGTAATTGCTTGTGTTTGTTTACTTAGTATTTGAATTGATCATTGTATTACGATATCATCACAGATCGATCCATTTTGAACCTATCATATATTGATGTAGTTGGCCGGCACAACAAATTTGATTGGTTACTTTCACTATGTGATTCAATCAATGGTCTAAACAATAAATGAGCATGTGGTCTTATCATTCCAAATATTACTAGCTTGCAACAAATTTTTGGCAAGTTACATAATCTTTTGGCAGGTAGGCTGCGTCATTAGACTTTTACCACGTCAGCTTTAGAATTAAATCTTCGTTCTTCAGCTGTCTGGAAAAACTATACATTGAAGGTTGAGAGGAATATTGGTTGGCTATGATCATGAGTTTATTGAAAATCTCCTAAGGTTGTCTTTAGAGGGCTTGAAGTCATTCCAACTGTGTTTAACCTTAGACTTCAAAGATAAACTTACGTTTTAAAGAATACTTGATATTTTTCTTCAATGCTCATAAACTATCCTATTTGTCTATTTTTTCAAGCTAAAGTAACAATCTCCCTATAAGTATTGAAGAATTTTTTTTTTAACATTTCAGAATGAATAAAATACTTAACAGATAGAAATATATATTACAAGTAATGTGTTTACATAAGATACCTAAGTTGGTCTTTAGGGGTTTTTGTAGTTTTGAATGTCTTTGATATGTCTTCAGCATTGAGATATCTTTGTTCAATGAATGTTTCAAATACTTGTTATAATCACTTGTAAATGAGATTGATGATGTATTTCATCAATTTCAATTGCCTCTTTTTATTGATATTGAGGAGCTTCCGCTCCAATCAGAAACTTGCCTATTGTATTCATTTGACTTATAAGATTTTGTAATCTTGCCTTTTGTATTCTTTCATCTCCTGAGCACCGAACTCTTAACGCCTCCCACACATCTTGGAGCAACACATCCTTAAGTAGAGTTTGGAAGATGAATGCTATAGCCAACACATGTTTCTTGTTTTCAATCACACCTCATGTTGTTGGTTTAACAACCTTCCACGATACGGTTTCATGACGACTCCACCATAATAGACCAATTGTATAACTTGTTGCTGTTAGTTTTGAGCACTATTACGGGACGCTTTGTTGCTGCATATAATTAAGGACAACTACTCTTCCTTCATCTGCGTCATTCTTCACCCTTTTTGCTATTTCTTTCTTTCTTTCTTTCTTTCTTTCGGTTCACACAAAATCAACTTTGATCACACTGATCTCTCCTTCTTTTTCATGCACTTCAAACCATACATGTTCTTCTTTGATTCGACTAGTTCCACACAGGTAAGATCTTGGTCCACACAGGTCTGGTTTATCTCACCTTACCACACAGGTTATCGGTTATCACACCACAAACGTTTCACATTCTTTTTTGCAACACACAGGTGTTGCGATCCGCATAGGTTCGCAAGCTTTTTCTTCCTTGACAATCGTCCCACACAGGTTCGATTAGGTGAGTGTTGATTTGTGACTTGCTTATTACTTTTTCTTTGTCAGTTTCAAAACAACCACCCTTCTCCCTTTTTCCTCGGCTGCATTGTCAGTACATAAACTTGATGTTGAGTTGCTGCTGATTCTTCTTGATGCCAAGTTGTTGCCGTACTTCCTCTTCTCGAAAGCTTCTCCAACCTATGATACCAATTGTATTAATAAACCGTGACTCACACAATTACATGACCCACAGACTCCAATTGTAATAAACTAAAACCTTAATGACCAAGCGACCTTAATCCTATCTTTGGAAGTTCTCTTGACACCATATCATAAACAAACTTGATCAAATACTAGATAATACCAGATAAATCAATTGCCAAAGAAATAAATAATAAACCTGGACCAAACCTTTTCCACAAAATCAAGATTAACCCAACAATCCCACCAACACTTTATCTTCTTTTATATATAGTGCGAGGCATAGCGTCTCTTTTTTAACAAGTAAGCAAGTTACCTCTGACTTCTGCCTTTCTCTCCTCTCTTCATTTAAAACGTCTTCTTTAGGCTTTTGATGATTATTGTTGACTTGAACTACGGTTAGGCTGCTGATTGAGTTTGTAGTTGTATTGTTTGGTAGGACGAGCCAACGTCTTGACTAGTTTAGTAAGTCCATTATCTTATTCATGTTGTTCTTCATTTGAATAGCTAGGGAGATCATTTCGAGAGATCCGTTCGTTTTTGGTTGTCTTAGCTGGTCTTTCTTGCTATTAACATTTCGTCTATTCACAAGTTGTGATAATCACATACTCAACTATCGATTATATGTCATATTCTTACTATTTAAGGACTTCATAAGTAATTAATCAGAAAACAAGAATCAATTTGTTGCAGCTACACCAAAACATTGTTTTAACTCCTCCCAAGTCCTAAATAATGATATAATCACTTTCACTATATTCCCAACAACTAAAAAGCGATTATAAAAACACAATAATTAGATAATTATTTTCAAAACGTAATGCAATATATAAAAAGCAATGAATCCAATATCAACCTCTATGTTAACATGTTGCTTGCTCAACATGCTACATCTCAATCAGTGCAGTACTTGAATGTCAATTTAGCCAAATGGATGCAATGGATGATTGGATATGTTTGTAGAAAGACGATGTTGACTTTGATTTGACTTATTTTATTATAATTTGTCAAATGTATAAACTTATGCAGCAGTTATGCAGTCCTCCCAGGCTCCATATTTAGAGGTGAAAGTACCACCACCACCACTTTGCTGCACACACTCCAAAATAACCGCACGAGCACAAACATCCCAAGTCCTTGCCATCTTCTCAAGTGTCATCGGGTCTGAAAGCCTTCTCACACATCTACTGAACCGCAACTTTGCTTTTATTGAAAGATCTTCATATTCCTTGCTGCGCAATGCAAAACAAATATTCTGTCAAACATCTAAAGTACTCTTCAAGATAAATAATCTTGCCCTCATGATAAGGTCAAAATTTCATTATGACCGTCCCTTGATCAATGTTAACTCATAACTGGAAACGTTTAGCCGTTTACCCGTTAATGAGTCGATTTTGATTATGTTTGGTAAAGTAGAAGTAAATAGCTAAACAAGAAACGGGACATATGAGTTAAATAGGTTGAGAGTTGCCAAAATGCAATATACTTCCTAAATCGTTTAATTCAAAGCTCAAAAATTAGATTATTAGATACATATTATAAATTTTGTAATCATATATAGCAGCTAACTATTTCAAAGAACTTTTGACATAAATTGTTAAGGATCTGTTCAGCTCGAACAAAATTTACCCATTTAGACCCACCTGCTTGGTCACTTGTAATTAAAATGATTGTTTTAGAAGAATATATAAGGCTGCATGGAAAGATTTATTGCAAGAAAAAGAAAAGAAAACATTTCACACCTGACTTTAACAGGCAACTCATCCAAGATAATTGGGGAGGAATTTGGATAACTTGCAGGAACAAGCAATTGCAAAGGTTGTATAGGTGACTGCACATGGGTTAAAGAAATTTTCAAGTCCATAGATGGCTCTAGCATATAGGGGTGTTTGAATTTGCATTTTAAACAGGATTACATGATAATGAATAAAAATTCAAATAATCAACTATATAAATGTTTTTAAGAAAGCACTGATTATTTGTAAAAGTCTCAGGAATAAATGGTTAAAATGATGAAAAAAGACAATTTTTTTGGAAAAAAAGACATGCATTTTGTAAAATGGGAGAAAACGTCTCTTAAATTAGGTTAGAAAAGGGTAAATGGTTACTTATAGTTTACCTCTAAGAAGAAGAGTTTGGCTACCCAGACAATATAAAATTGATTATTGCAAAATTTAAGTTACGGTAATCAAATAGTCACTTCAGAAGACCCTAAATATAAACACCCCTTAATCATGTTCAAAGTAGAGTGAAATACCATTTGCATGGAAGCATACTTTGACTTGAGATTTGGACAAAGAGCTACAGCACTATATGAGCACTTGACAATGGTTCCTTTACTGACTTCTGAAGCTGCATCTGCGTAAACATTTTCTTGGCTAATATCGACCACAATATCTATCAGTCCTTGATTTATTTCTCTTATTTCTTCCAAGAGGGGATGCCCCATCTGCAGCATTTTCATACATGTTAATAATATTGTTCTGTTAAGCATAATTAATGGTTTAATTATTCATAAAAATAAACAAAAAGTGTTTGCAGGTCAACCTAACCCAACTCACCCTGGCCTGGTCTGTTTCGAATAAACCCAATGGTTTTGCACCTATTCATGTCACTGTTTGCTTATGGCTTCCATATATAACTTAGGAAATAATTACACAAATCCTAACACGCTCGCATATACACAAAATCAAATATATGCAATGTTGAAGAGATATTACCTCAACACGAGGCTTTTTTATGGTAGAAGTTGCAGTGGATTCCAATTCTGAATTCTCCAAATAATTTAAATGATAAAAGCTATCATGTACATTGCTTGCAGTTGATACAACATTTATAAACTTTGGATTCGTAAAGCATGTCATTTTTCTTTTTTCAGTAGTTGTTGCTTTAGTCATGGCAACCAGATCCTCACCAACTGCAGTTGTTGATCCATTACCTGGTGCAGATCCTGCAATCCAATCAGTCATACTAACAACTGAGCCAATGTCTCTAACTGAAGCACTCAAGGATTTTGGTGAAATTGACTTTACCTATTAAGCAGAAAAATGCACAAGGTGTTAGACCTATAATATAGATGCCAAGTTGGCGGGTTGGGTAAAAGGGCGACTGGTTCAGGTCAGGCTGGGTAATTCTTTTGTTCACGTCAGGATGGGTTGATATGAAACACTTTTAATTAAAATTTGAATTTACAAGTGTGTCAAATATTATAATAGATATTATTTCTTTCAGTAACAGTCTAATTTTTTGAGTGAAAATGATTTTAGAGGTTTTACACATTAAAACTAAACCTTGAGTGAGTGGTGACTTTCAACCTGACCCATTTAGAGATAAAATGGGCTCGGAATTATCACCTCCAAGTTTACATTTTTTTATCAGAGAAACCTAATGCAAACAGAATTTTCATTTTTATTTTATAGGTTTGGCAGTTTTAAACTGATTACTGACCAATTTGAGTAAGTGCTCGAGGGGCTGTTCGATAGTAGTTGACTTTCCAGAAACAGTTGATGCACCATTGGCATGACTGACATCTGGATTTGTGCACTCTGCAAGCAAAGGTGAGGCTGATATCCCAGGCGTACAAATATTTCCATCATTAGCAAGTAAAGAGACACTAGAATTAACTTTATCAGAGTCTCCTGGCAGATTAGACGTTGATGGAGTTGATGGAGATGACACAACAAATGTTGAGTTCGCAGGTTGCAAAGATGTACTGGATTTAGTAACAGAATTCAACACGTTTTGCAGGTCAGTCTTTAATTGTTTCAATGATTCTGACTTCATTTCAACCTGCGTTTTAATTTTCATCTCAATGCCATCACTTATTTGGTGCAGCTGAGATACTTGGTTCACTTTCAGCTTCATGTTATGCTTTGTTTGCGGGTGAAATTGATGGTGGTGGAGTAATTGTTGTTTATGCATTATTTGTTGCTGCATTTGTCGACTTTGAAGTTGCTTCAATTGCTGATGTGGAAGCAAGTTGGAATTCGGCTGCTGCAGCATGCCCATCATATTCTGCTGCGCATTTGAGACAGAACTACGGTGCAAAGCAGCAAACTTATTATGTTGTAAGTTAACTGATTGCATCTGGGAGTTCATCTGATTTTCATGAGGCTGCATTTGTGTAAACTGAATTTGTGTCTGCTGTGATTGGTGCAGAAATTTCATATTTTGTTGTTGGAGAGTGGGACCAGGTTTGCGCTTAATTGTACTTATGAGATTAACAATATCTCTCTCATATGCACCCAAAGTTTCTTTGTGGTTGGGAGATATGTTGTTTTTGGAGAGTTGTAGGAATTTCATGAAAAACTCCAACATATTTTTAAATTTTTTCAGCTTCTCAACTTGAGCACTGTTTGGTTGCTGAGGAAGAGAGTCATGCTGGTCAATAAAAGACATACATGAGATCGAGAATATAAAGGGTACCTTATATTTGTACTGAAGTTCTACAACATGACATGTTAGCATCAATTAAGATGGTCCTTATGGAGGTTTGGTAATAGGTCAAAACGAGTTTGAGTTGAGATGCATTATGTTTTAGCCCTTTTTGACTTTTGACTCGCATACACACTCCTTTTGTCCATTTTTAACCTGTTTTGACTCGCAAACATCCTTTTGTCCTTTTTTAATTATTTCTGTATGTGTTGATTATCTTAACATAAACATTATTTTTATAACAGTTATCTAAATCTTTGAATAAACTGATGTAGGAGGTTGTATGCATTATATGGTTGTAGTAGGGCAAGACAGTTTAAAAATGGATGTGCCCAAGAAGTGTACCTGCTGCAATCTGCCTATATATTTCTGGTATATGTCAGCCAACTCTGAATAATACTTATCCTTCATAGCTTTCACCTGTAAATGGAAGATCATAGTTTCATGTTGAATTATGTAAGTAAAAAGATATCCAATTGTACTATACATTTGTCTTTAAAATTACAGCAGCTGACACAATGCTATTGTTGTTGCTTGTGTATGCTAATATTTAGGGTTTGAAAAGAAGAACAGAACCTTCAGGTACACCTCTTCTTGCCAATCTCCACTGTTTGGATTTCCTGTCTGAGCTGTGGAATCTGAAGAGGCTACAGAAAAAAAAAACCCTAAAGATTTGAACATACCATTAAAACCAATTTATAGTAAGCTAACATAAAACAAAATCATGAGATAAACATGTGTATAACCTACTTGACGAAGCCTCTGGCATAGCTCTCTGTTGATGAAATGATGTTGAAAGCCTCTGCTTCATATTTAATTGGTGCTGAAACTGAGCTGACTGTGTTTGTAACTGTGGAAGCACCTGCTGATGTAATTCCATTTGTGATCTTTGACCTTGCGTTGAATGCATCAGGTGTGACGAATGTTGGTTGTTTAGCATGCTGGAGCTACCGGATTGAGTTCCAATTGACTGCTGCTGTTTCTGACTACTTTGAGGACCCAAATGCTGCTGATGAATAGCAGAAAAGTTGTTATGTTGACCAAGTGACTGTACATTGGAAAGATTACTCTGCTGGCCAAACACCCTTGGTTGCTGTTGCAGCTGTCTTTGTTGTCTTAGAAGCAATTGTTGATGGTGTTGATTAACAGGTTGACTAGATTGTGGAAAATGAGGCTGTTGATTTTGTTTAATGCTAGAGAGAGAAGATGGTTGCAACATGGTGGGCTGCATAAGTGCATAACAGATTGTAGATATTAGATTTCAAAAGTTCAATTTGGGTATGCTACAACCTCAACTGGAAAGGGGCAAAATTATATCTCAACTAAAAGGAAACGGGTCAAATAAGTACTAGGTAGAGAGGGTTAATCAAGTTGAAAGCCACCCAGAGTGTCATTCAAATGATTCAGCCTCCTATGTCGATTTATTCAAAAAAATATTTTTGGCTTAGATAATATATTTTTTGTAATAATATTTAATGCTAGAGAATAATTCACAAAAACGATCAGACAAAGAAGTTTGGTTGATGCACCAACTAGTTTTGACCTATGTTAAAAATATCTGTGTTGACCCGTATCCCTTTTAAGTTTCAACCCTCCAACTTCGCCACCTGTAGTTGAGATGGTTGGAAATGAGTTGGCTGCAATAAATTCTGATGTTGTTGCTGAATGTGTGATTGCACTGAGGTTGTATTATTATTAATATTGTTCTGTTGGAGCTTCTGCTTTGCAATTTGATGCGACTGTTGCTGATAAAGGTATTGCTGTGAGTTTTGACTTCCTGGTATCTGCCTTTGATTTACAAAACTGCTGGAAGGTATACCATGCCCCATATTATTTCCGACAGAAATGTTTTGAATGTTCTGCAAGCTTGAATGTTGGCTGGTAGAGTATGACATGCCACTGCCAGGTGGCACTCCAGATGAAGAAACATTATTTTGGATGCTCTGAGGTAAGATCTGCGTACCAGCTTGGGGATGACTAGAGGGAATATGAGGTGGTTGACCTTGCTTATTGGGTTGCTGCATGCCCTGAGAACCTGATGGCGAAACAAACCAAAAGGATACTTTTCAAGAAAAAGACAAGTGCAATCAACCGGGTATGCTCAGAGTAATTATCGTTAATATTTCCATGAAACAGAAGGACTGATTTTAGACGCATGACTTGTAACTTAGTACCTGGATCAGAAGATTTTACAGTATTACAAGAGGTGTTGGACTGCAGAGGATTGGGCACAGGATTTGCAGATTTATTCCCCATGGACATTAGCTTGATAGATATTCTCTTCATATAATCAGCCTGCAAAACCAAACAAAATACTGTCCCAAAGTAAGTCATGAGAAACTAATAGTTCTTGATATATCTTCTCTTGAATTATCCTTTATCAAATATACCCCCTTATGACAATGTTTACTTAACTAAATAGATCTTTTTCAAGATAATACTAGCATAGCACTATAGCAGAAAAGATGAAATACAAACATGGCTTGTTGCAGCAGAATAAATCCTCTCCTCAAACCTTAGAGCAATATCCTTCAGTTCAAGTAACTTCTCCTGTCCAGAAAATTGAACATGCTGCTTCAAGCTATCCATTCTACATGAAACATGTGTTTAGATAGAAAGAAGACAAGGTTATCTTTAAATGAAGAGCCACCCCATATATATATTACGGGTTAACTCCTACTTCCAAGAATACTAACCACAAGTTCTGAAAATGAAAGGACGTGTAATTTTCAAACAAATTGAACATATCCACATGATTACCGGCCATTAAATTTTATGATATAGCTTGTATACATAGATATGTTAGGTGGAAGCTTCCTAACGTTCCATACTTCCATTACACATCATTAACAGAATAAGTACATGAAAACTAATAGGACTGCTTCCCAGAAAAAAATCACTTTGGGTAGGCAATTAAGCATTATATAGTCTCTCTTCCAATCTAACACCTAGGCAAATTCCACATTGATCATGGACAGCACGACCTCAATACCACCAAAGTGCTTTGGGCATGTGGACAAGAGGAGAACTCCACATCTGGAGTAATTCTAGAACGGATGGCCTTCATTGGCCTTCTAAGAAGTTTCCACTCAGCTAACCAAAAACAAATCCTTGATCTTCTTATGGATGAAACAAACAATATTGGTTGGTATGAGAGGTCAGATGTTATATGCAAACAACCACAACCTTTGGGGCCAATGAAATCCAACATTTTGACACATTCATGCAATGTAATAGAATCATGTAATATTAAGGTCCAGGATACCCTATTAACACCATAACTACATGACAAACTCAAAAGGACAGTGAAATTCATTGATTACCTAATTCAGCCTTACGACTACTTTTAGCCATTAGACAGTTCACTCTACAGCCAAGGAAAAGACTATGCATCTTAACATAAAGATACACACCTTCCCAACAAAACCTTAACAGGACATCAACCCAATTTCAAGTGAAACTTTCAACTCATCAAACCACATTCTTAAGCATATACATATAAACACACGTTAAGCCAAACAATCACAATGTATAGAAACATACATCTTATTGACCATCTTACGCCGTGTATCTGCTGCCATTTGAGTCCTCCAGTCAACAGATTCCATAGACGAATCACCACCACTACTTCCACCTTGATTAGGCCTCCAATTACTCGTATCCATCGCCCAAATGAAAATTGAATATTTTCGATCCTACATAACACATTCGTAAGATCAGAATAAGTATGGATGATTACACGATCACAAAATCAAGTGAAACGACCAAATTATTTGCAGTATTTTAGGTTTTAGAGTTTTCCGTATGGATCTGAAAACTGTAAAAAGACATGAAAAAGAGATTACGTGATGAAGCGAAGTGAATCGGTGATGTGATTTGAAAAACGGAGATGGTGATGATCATTGATCGTTATGTGCTGAAGTTTCGAGGGTTCTTCTAACCCTTTTCATGCAATAATAGCGTAAGCTTCGGATGTTATTGCAAAACCGAGTATTATTTACTACTACATTAAATGACTCGTGTAACTGTAAGAAGGATTGATAAATGCCTAAAAACTATGTTGCTTTGGATTGATTTTTTTTTTTTGAACGGAAAGCACGACCCTTTTTCGTAACTCTAAGCATTTTGTTTAGAGTAAGAATTAAACCAATAAAATTCATATATTTATGTGTATCTCATTTTAATTGATTGGGCTAAGGATGATTGGTGTTGCTATGGATTGATGGTAACCATATTTGTCCATGAAAAATAATAGAGGCTTAGTAGTAACAATAATAATTAATAATAATAGTATTAATGATGATGATAAAATTAACAGTAACCTTTCAAAAAAGGGAAAAAAACACAATGGAAAACTAGCCTAGTAACAAAGCAATACGAAAAAAGATATGGGAAGAGAATGAGTTGTTTATATAATTAACATGTATGTAATACAATAGGATACAATGAAGTATATATACGGGAGAAAAACTTAGGGAGAAGCCTATTTTATTTTAGTCGTTGATAACTGTTTTGGTCAAAAATTAACAAGGTAATTAATGAACAAATTAGTCAAATGAGGTAGTGTGCTATATCAGAACACTAACTGAAATATCTGATCAATACTGGAATATCGATCAGGATATTACAGAAATGAACAATCAAATCAAGTAAGAACAAAGACAATGAATTTTTGAAGGGAAAAAAGCCCTTGATCAAAGTGATATCTGGCACAAAAAACCCCTTGGCGCCTGACAAAATGTCGGCGGCTGGTTCTTTGATTAATAAAGAAAAACAAATACAACTCGAGAGCTTAAATGATCGTATCTTAGTGTTACAATGATTATTTGAGTGTGTTTGAGTGTTTGTGAGCAGAGATCAGGTGTGTGAACGTGAATAAGTGACTTAAAACGATCAGCCAAACCTCATTTTATAGTTAAACCTAGCTGCTATGGTCAACCGATATCCTCGGCCATATCCCAGATATCTCGGGATTCTTCAGAGAATGAGTCTTCCTGAACGTTGCAAGCCTCTTTGAACGTGTTCAACCGTTGCCTAACGTCTTCTCCGACCTCTGGGTGTTGACTCCATCAATTATACACATGCCTATCACAACAAAACGTGTATACCAAAAATTGTTAGCATTAATTTAAGGATACAGGTCAAGATGTCAAACCTGCCTGCATATCCTGAGCTTCAGAATACTGATCATAATAATGAGCGAAATTTACACCCATAACAATAACCATAATAATCACAATAACTATATCTATATTTATAACACTTTCCATTGGTTATAAACTTCATATTTTTGGTGATGTTGACTCATTAAAAACCATGCCTAAAAATCCTGTAAAATAAAACTATATTTAAGAGAAAAAGAGTGTAGCACATATTATTTATGTTGTCACATTAAAAACATTTCTAAGAAAACTTAAAGGATTAACTTAGTGAAGGAAAAAAGAGTACAATTTGTAATAACCCACTCATTTTAATATATATCCTTTAAGTAACGTGGTGCTGATCTTCCATAAAAGTTGTTGAAAACTTTAATAGTTAATGATTTGTCTCTTGATCTTCATAGTGTGATTTCTTAAGCTAACCAGTGTTGTTTGAACTTCATATAAAACATATGTTGCCTCTTGTAAACAAATGCCATAAGATCTATAATTGTGTTGCCTTTTGTTTTTTTAATTTGCAAGATTAACTAAACTTGTTTCGAGAAATTAGAAGCATATAAACTCGTTACAAGCCTTACACATATCAAAATATTTTTTGACCCCTTTCCAGTGTCTTTGTAATAGGCACGAGTTATATCTTGCCCAAAAATGATATAATTAATTGTATTTAACTTAATACATCACTTGCAATTAACTATGATACTTTTACACTATTAAGTTCTATTTCTTTTATCTTTGACTAGCGGGTGCGACCAGTGCTATGCGGCTGAGATGGTATAAGTTGAAAGATTTAATTCTGTTGATTCTTTACGTTATTATTAAGTATTTGAAAAAATTCACGTGCAAGACATTGATAAAAAATGTGTAATAGAAAAAATCCTATACAAACTAATCCACAAATCAGAAAAAATAGAGAATACGTAAATAATAACTTTATTAAAATTAATGAACTGTATTGTAAAGTGGTTAGAAGAAATGCAAGAAATTTACTAAAGATTAGAAAATTAAGTGTAAATTTGATATAATTCGAATGTTTAAGTGTATTTTTTTTTCAAAAGGCAAAATGAGTAAGTAGCCAATTTGAAAAAAAAAATTATGATGTGGTTAGTTTAAAAAAAATCCACAAGGGTTTAAGTGTAAAATTATTCAAAAAACAAAGTAAGTTCTTTTATAACTTTGAAGAAAATAGAATTATTATGGTAACACTAAAAAACCTACAACATCACTAATCACTATCTTTTCTATTTTTTTTTTGTTTGTTATATATAGTGAGGTTGCCGGTGATGCGACGGGTGTTATCGATGCTCTTTTCTGACTTCTCCTAAATATTAATATATTTGGGTATTATTATCATTACAAATAAGTAAATATTTATTGATTAGATATTTAAGTATTTTAAATATGGTAATACTTAATTTAAATAGTATTTACTTATTTAAATATAATTAACAAATGTATATTTATATATTAATTTAAAGTATTATATATATGATATACTTAATGTAGTAAATTAAATAAACTCATGTGTATTAAATATTGTGTTAGTTATAAGAAGTTTATTAAATAGGGGCAAATTAGGAAATATTACATAGAACACTTGTAACTTATGCTTTAAAAGTTGTATTAGGTGTCTTAAACTTTAAACAAAATTACAATTATATGCTCTCTAAATACTTTATATAATAGTATAGATATAAATAAATAGTAAATATAAATTTAGATGTCATTTTAAAGTATTATAAATAATATAAAATATAATGTATTGAATAAAATAATATATTATTATTAAATAATGTATTAATAATGTGTATTAAATAGTGTATTAATTAAAAGAGATTATTAAATAGGGGTAAAAATGGAACTATTGCATAGAACACTTGTACTCTATGCTTAAAATGTTGTATTAGGCGTCTTACAATTTAAGTAAAATTACTATCTTATCTTCTTAAAATGTATTATATAGTAATTGTGGAAATGTCCACGCATTGCGGCGGTACGACTGTTGCATGATTTTTTGGGAATTCGATTTTAGTCAATATCGGCTCAGTGCGTTATGACGTAGATTAAAAAATCAAAATATAATTATTGAAAAAAATGAATGAAAAAAAACAATTACGTATATTACAAAAGTATTTATGACAACTATATTTTCCCAACAATATTAGTGAAAGTATGAGTGGTATTTATGGTTGAAAAGCACTTATTACCTAGATTTTAGGGGGGGTTTCGGTTTATGAATGTAGGTTAGAGTATTATGATCATCGAAGGCAGCTTTCAGTGGTGATTTGCATAGACTGGAGAAAGTTAATGGAGAAATTGTCACAATAATTTACCATCTTGATTATTATTGAGCTATTAACAACCGGCAAGGTAAAGGGGAAGAGGGATTAGTGCTCAATCGTAATGAATGAACGGCATTGAAAGTAAATGACAGTTTTGTTTGACCACGTGTATATGCTTTTGCATTTGTATTATAAGCATCATATGTTATACTTTATTGTAAGGACATAAATAAAATAAAATGGTTAACTTTTAGAAATTTAAGCATTACCTTTCATATGGTTGTCTTAATCCATATGTAAATTATCATTTTATCTTCCTTTCACTTTTATTATAAAAGATATAGATAAATATTAAAATTATTAAACTCATAATATGCCCCTAGAAAAATATTAGTATTATAGTTATTATAAATATGAAGCTATATATAAGTTATATACTTAAATATTTAAATAAAATAATACTTAATTTAAATAGTATGTAGTTATAAATATATAATTAGTAAATATAAAAATGTCAAGGTATATAAAATTAAATGGATAAATTTACCATATTACCCCTAAAGTGTATTAAAATCTTCATCAATTTCCTATTCTATTCCTCTTAAATGCATTGCACTTTTTTGTACATGTTACTTCAAAACGTGTATTTTTAGCAAAATTACAACTCTATCAAAAGAGATATATTATATAGTAGTATAGATATAAGTATTTAAATAAAATAATACTTAATTTAATAGTATTTAGTTATAAAAATATGATTAGTAACCATAAATTTAGATGTCAATTTATATTATTATAAATAAAATAAAATTTAATGAAGATAGGAGATGACAAGGGTCATTTCTATATTTGGTACTCTATGTTTAAAATGTTGTATAGGTGTTTTATACTTTAAATAAAATTACCATCTTATCCTTCTAATATGTAATATATAGTAGTATAAAAATAAATAGGAGATGACAAGGGTCATTTCTATATTTAGTGGTTTCACAATTTTAACATACATAAATAGTGAGATTTGTCTTTAAGAAAATGTTTCAAGATCTTCTAGATATAGTTTGATTGATGTAGAAAATAACATTACACAAATGATTGTTGTATACCAAGTTATAAATTTGTTATACCGGTCATCTTATGTTTCAGATATTCTTTGAAAATTTGAACTCCTTTTAATTTTTCAAGAGATAAAATAATCTTATCAACATATAACACATCACTTTTAAACCTCATGTTATGGACCAACTATTAATTTTTCTTTTCTCAAATACCACACTCAGCTCTATTATTTAAGTCCATACTCGTCTTATTAACTCTATGGAGTGTATTACCGGAGGTTTTGACAACAATGTTTCTAATATTTATAATATTTGAAACACCCGGAAATTTAAAAAGGAAAAGAAAAAGAAAGAAAGGTGAAATATCCCAAGTCAAGGGGTTAAAGTTGTGCAAGTGGCAAACTTGCCCATTATGGGATTTAAAAGAAGCATAGCAGCCCACACTTCTTCTTTTACAGACTTTGCTTTCGGCTACAAGAAGAAGGAAGAAGCTGCAATTGGTTTCTAGAGAGAGAATGAGGAAGAGCTGCTTGTAGGTGATGTTTTCTTGGATTTTTTGTTTGGTTTTAATTGGATTCGAGCTGCTGGACCGATTTTTATGTGTTCTTTTGTGTTTGGCTGCTTGTTTTTTTGCGTGATTAGGTGCTAGAACTCCCAATTGCTCCCGGTCTGAAAAAGTCTTACTCGAAAGCTGCTAGAGGTGAGTTCTAGATCCCCTCTTTTACTTGTTTTATACTCGCTTAGGGCTGATGTGCATATTTACTGAAGTTTTATAAACTAAAATTTGAATTTCCTACGTTTACGACTGAAGTTATGTGTGTTATGTGTTTTAAATGCCTTCTTCATTGCTGTGTAGTCATAATCTATGTTATAAGTGTTTAGTATGATAGATCGATACTAAGGACATATTAGAATGATGATTGAGAACTGGAAATAGCATAAGTTTCATTGCAGGTTGATTTTGAACATCCGTATTTACTGAGTGTTCAACCGCATTGGTTGAATGTTCCCTCGCATAAGTCTTTTGTTCATCCGCATTTACTGGTCTTCATCCGCATTTGTTGAACTTCAACCGCATTGGTTTTATGTTCAATAGCCAAGTATTTTGTTCATCCGCATTTAGTATTGTTCACCCACATTTGGACTTGTTCATCCGCATTTGGACATGTTCATCCGCATTTGGTTCACCCGCATATCTTTAGACACTTAGAACATTTTTCTGAGATTTTCATCCGCATTTGCTTGTCCGCATTTGCTGAACATTCAGCCGCATTGGCTTATGTTTATCCGTATTTCTTTGGGCACGTAGGATTTTTCTGGAATCTTGGGAAGTAGAATGTAGTGTTAAGTTCTGGAATGTTTTGGTGGTTTATGCCTGTTGATGTTATGTGTGATTGTGGGCTATGGTTGATGTTCTATATTACGTATTATCATGTGACTTTACGTGGTGTATTAGTACTCTTGTACGTAAAGTATTATTGTATTAAAAGTGAAAGAATATGATAATGAAAGTGGAAAGTAATGAATGAATGAAAAGTCTTGCAAGTAAATAAAGGAGGTTCACAACTCATTGAGGGGGTGTTAGCTTAACTGTGTGCGGTTTAGCTAACCCATAAGGATGCACACAGGGTTCAATCTTTGTGATTGACTAATATGTACGAAACGGGACCCTTGTCGCTTGCCCCGGAACAGGTGTCAGGCTTCGTGCGCAATGTTAGGGGTCTATTTATAGACTTCGGCCCAGTACCCGCTTCGTGCACAATGTTTGGGGTATGGCATATGACATTGGTCCAGAAGAAAGTGGAAGATAATAATGAAAAGTATGAAAATGAACGATTATGATGGATAAATATTATCTAATCATATGTATGATAGGTGATCACGATTAAAAGTAAAGGATAAGTTTTAACGAAAGCAAAGTATTTTATTTATAAAACTAGAACTCACACAGCAACGCTAACTTTTTATATGCATTTTTAGTTGGCTGGTAATGATGTTGCTGAGGATGGCACGGGGGGTGAAGCTACTTGGCAAACAAAGACTGGCATCCATCTCATGCAAAAATAATGTTGTTGTTTTGTAATACAACTAAGTATTCTTTTATAACTTTAATCAACGATGTATTACTTGGCAAAAGTATTTATTAATGCATGAATTGGTTTTTGATAATTATTCCGCTGCAATACTTTCTCATGTTAATTTATTTAAATATGTTTTTTTTATAATGAATGATGCTATGAATGACTAACTGTGGGGTCTCTGGGATTGGGGCCTTACAAGTTGGTATCAGAGCCAAAGTTTAAGAGAATTAGATAAATTATTTTCAAAACCTAAACTTAAACTGAGAATGGGACTGAATAGAAGGATGCCAGTCCAAGTAGCTACGTGCCATGAGGTAATTTATTTTCTTAAAGTGAACCGGTATTATGTGCTTGTGCTATCTGATTTATGTGCTCTTAGTAGATTTGGATACTGATGTAGTCAGGATAGAAAATGCTTGGGGGATGAAGAGTAAAGTACGTGGCTAATCACAACTGGCCACTGTAATTAGGGACTTACTATACTTGACATAATCTGAGCTATTACCTTGAATGATCGTGATGATGTTTGAATCTTATAGTGTTTAGAGGATGGCTGGTGGTAGATCTTCGAAGGCTTCTCGAGGTGGAGTATGGGGTGGTCGTGGTGCTGGACCACGTGCCACAAGGAACAAGGCTAAGACTGCTGAGACGACTCCTGCAGAGCCCGAGCTTCATCACCATGGAGGCGGTGATGAGAGTGCTAACATGAGAGCCTCTGTGAAGGAGGCAGTGGTGGAGGAAGTTCATCAGGTCATGCAGACGATTCTGCCGTCTGTGGTGACCGAGGTTATTCATGCTGTGAGGGAGGATGAAAAGAAAGAAAAAGAGGAGAGGAAGAAAACTGTTGGGAGAGAGGGCGAGGAGAGAGGTTTAGGTGAAGGGGAGCAACCAGAAACTGAGATGGTTGTCTCCAGTGACGAAGAGGAAGAGGAAGCGGTGCAGGAAACTGCAAAGGGGTGCAGCTATGGGGCGTTCCAAAGATGCAAGCCCCCGACTTTTGATGGAAATTAGAACGCTGCTACTGCTCACCAATGGGTGAGAGAAATGGAGGCTGTGTTGGATATCAGCGAATGTAGGGAGGATCAAAAGGTGAAGTTTGCTACCCACTCATTCGTGGACTCGGCCTTATGCTGGTGGGACAATATTTTCCAAGCCGAGGGTAACAGGGCGATTGGGAGAATGAGGTGGAGTGAACTAAAGAAGATGGTGATCGAGGAGTTTTGTCCTCACAGGGAACTCGACAAGATTGAGAGAGAGTTCCTACAGTTAGAGGCGGAAACCATGACACACCAACAGTACACGACTAAGTTCAACGAGATGGCAAGGCTGGTACCAAATCAGGTGACGCCTGTGTCAAGAAAGATTAAAAGGTACATCTAGGGTCTGTCGGGGGATATCCGTAGGCATATGATCGCCGCCTGGCCGAGTATGTTTAGGTCGGTGGTTGATCTGGCGGGGAGGTTATATGATGAAAGGAAGGAGATGGCAGTAGTGGAAATGAGTAAGAAGGGTGGTGGTGACAGGAACTGGAACGGGAAACGATTTGGTCGTGGTGGTTTCACCCTGAACAACAAAAGGGCAATGGTGGATGACCGGAGGGTAGTGTCGGCGGGTACAGGGACGAAGAGGTGTAGTAAGTGCAGGAAGGAACATATAGGAGAGTGTAAGTGGGGACTGAACGTCTGCTTCAAATGTGGGAGGCCTGGTCATATGGCAAGGGATTGTAGGGTGATGAGGTGCTACAACTATGGTGAAGAGGGCCATCTGAGCAGAGATTGCAAGAAACCGAGGGCTGAGAACTCCGGGGCGAGAAAGTGGATCGAGAAGGAGAAGGAAGGGCATAGGGCAAAAGCCAGAGCATTTACTATGATTCAGGAGGAGGCTAGGGTGGACTCCGATGGTGTGTCAGGTACCTTCCTAGTAAACCAAATTTGTGCCTCTATGCTTTTCGATTCTGGTGCTAGTAAGAGTTTTATTTCTACTGCCTTCTGTGATAAGTTGCCTGTTAGGAGTAGAAAGATTGATGAGCCCTTCAATGTAAAAACTGCCATTAGTAAGTCTACAAGAATTTCTAATCTGATAAAGAATTATGACATAGAGTTGGAAGGCCATAGGTTCTCTGCTAAATTATTCGTGATGCCCCTAGGCGGATTCGATGTGGTTCTAGGGATGGATTGGCTAGCAGCCTATAAGGAAAACATTGTATGTCACAAGAAGATGATTTGTTTGACCGCACCTGATGGGAGTTCGGTGATAATTTACGGCGATAGGGTCAGTACTGTTCCGAAGGTAATTTTAATGGTGGTAGCAGAGAAGTGCATGAGGCGTGGATGTAGTGCCTACCTGGCTTACGTGAAGGATGTGGATGCGTCAGTACCATGATTGTCTGACGTACCGGTTGTGTGTGACTTTCCAGACGTATTCCCGGAGGATCTACCAGGTGTGCCACCAAACCGCGAGATCGAGTTCCAGATCGATTTGATACCCGGTGCCCAACCTGTTGCCAAGGCACCGTATCGACTAGCTCCCTCCGAGATCAAGGAACTGATGGTCCAGTTGCAAGAGTTGCTAGATAAGGATTTCATCCGACCGAGTATCTCTCCCTGGGGTGCTCCAGTCTTATTTGTAAAGAAGAAGGATGGTAGCATGAGGGTGTGCATCGACTACCGTGAGTTGAACAAGTTGACGGTGAAGAACCGGCATCCACTACCGAGGATTGATGACTTGTTTGATCAGCTCCAAGGTGCCAGTTGGTTCTCAAGGATAGATCTCCGATCTGGTTATGATCAGCTAAAGGTTAAAGAACAGGATATCCCGAAGAACGCGTTTCGGACGCGATACGGGCATTACGAATTCCTCGTTATGTCTTTCAGTTTAACCAACGCGCCAGCTGCTTTTATGGATTTGATGAATCGGGTGTGACGGACGATGTTGGATAAATCAGTGATTATGTTTATCGATGATATCCTAATTTATTCTAAGAGCGAAGAAGAGCATGCCGGTCACATTCGCGAGGTATCGGAGACGCTTAGAAGAGAGAAGTTGTGTGCTAAGTTCTCCAAATGCGCGTTCTGGTTGCGCGAGGTTCAGTTTTTGGGTCATGTGGTTAATTCTGAAGGGATTATGGTGGACCCGGCAAAGGTGGAGGCGGTGATGCAGTGTAAGACTCCAAAGAAGCCATCCAAGATCCGCAATTTCTTGGTTTTGGCGGGCTATTATAGGAGATTCATCCAAGACTTTTCCAAGATAGCCTCACTATTAGCCAAGTTGACCCGCAAGGAGGTGAAGTTTGTATGGGATCGAGAACAGGAGAATGATTTTGATGAGCTAAAGAAGAGATTGACTCAAGCTCCTGTCTTAACGTTACCCGAAGGGAGCGAAGACTTAGTGGTCTATTCGAATGCTTCTTATTCGGGGTTGGGTTGCGTGCTGATGCAGTGAGGGAGGGTAATAGCCTATGCGTCCCGACAGTTGAAAACCCATGAGGCTAATTACCCTACTCATGATCTGGAGTTGACGGCTGTGGTCTTTGCATTGAAGATTTGGAGGCACTACTTGTACGGGACAAAGTGCACTATCTTCACCGACCATAAGAGCTTGAAGTACTTCTTCGAGCAAAAGGATCTCAATATGAGGCAAAGGAGGTGGTTAGATTTGATCAAAGATTATGATTGTGAGATCCACTACCATTCAGGTAAGGCTAATGTGGTGGCGAATGCCCTTAGCCAAAAGGTGAGACCCAAGCCGATCCGAGTGAAGGCTTATCAGTTGGTTATGACCTCTGACGTGATGAATCAGGTCAAGGAATTTCAGGATGAGGCATTGAAAGATGATCGAATCAACTCCGAAAGGATGAAAGGCCTAGTCGCGGAGTTGGGTGAGAACACTATCGGAGTTAGGACCCGCTTCGGGCGGATGTGGATCCCTCGTTATCGAGACCTACGGGGGCAAATCATGGATGAAGCTCATAAGACTCGATACTCGATTCATCCCAACGCTACAAAGATGTATCATGATATGAAGAAAGACTACTAGTGGCTGGGTATGAAACGCGACGTAGCGGAGTATGTGAGCAAGTGCCTTACTTGCTTGCAAGTGAAGGCGGAGCATCAAAAGCCATACGGAAGATCCAACCCTTGGATATACCCGAGTGGAAATGGGAGATCATCACCATGGACTTCATTACGAAGTTACCACGTACGGCAAGGGGGTACGATGCCATATGGGTGATAGTTGACCATTTGACGAAGAGTGCTCACTTTCTACCAATCCGCGAGACTTATTCATCTGAGAGGTTGGCGGATCTTTTCATCAAAGAGATTGTGACTCATCATGGTGTACGGGTGTCTATAGTGTCTGACCGTGACACTCGGTTTACATCTAAGTTTTAGAAGAGATTCCATGATACGATGGGGACGAGGTTGCACATCAGTAAACTTACCATCCTCAGACAGATGGTCAGTCAGAAAGAACCATTTAGACGCTTGAGAATATTCTCTGAGCACGCGTCATTGATTTTGGAGGAAGTGGGGACGAACCCTTACTGTTAGCCGAATTCTCATACAACAATAGTTATCATGCCAGCATTGGTATGTCTCCATATGAGATGTTATACGGTAGGAAGTGTAGAACGCCCGTATGTTGGGGTGACATTGGGCAGAAGGAGTTAGGGAGCATCAAGGTGATCTAGGCTACGACCGAAAAGTTAGAGAAGATCAAGGCCTTTATGAAGGAGGCAAAAGATAGACAAAAGTCATATGCTGACAAGAGGTGTGGACCGACTGAATTCAAGGTGAGTGATAAAGTTACGTTGAAGGTTTTACCTTGGAAGGGGATCATCAGGTTTAGAAAGCGGGGTAAGCTGAGCCCGAGGTATATAGGGCCTTTTTGAATCATTGCTCGAGCAGGAGAGGTGGCCTATAGGTTGGAGCTACCCGATGAGTTAAGTGGAATTCATCCAACATTCCATGTATCTCATCTAAGAAAGTGCTTAGCCGATGAAGATATGATTGTGCTACTGGAGGACATTGAGGTGGATGAACGGCTCAATTATACGGAGCAGCCAGTGGCCATCATTGACAGAAAAGAGAAGAGGCTACGAAATAAAGTGGTTCCACTGGTGCGAGTACAGTGAAGGCACAAAAAGGGATCCGAGTCTATGTGGGAAACTGAGGAAGAGATGAGGCAGCATTACCCACAGCTGTTCGAAGAGTGACAGGTTTCGGGGATGAAACCTATATAAAGGAGGTGGACTTGTAACACCCGAAAATTTAAAAAGGAAAAGAAAAAGAAAGAAAGGTCAAATATCCCAAGTCAAGGGGTTAAAGTTGTGCAAGTGGCAAACTTGCCCATTATGGGATTTAAATGCCTTCTTCGTTGCTGTGTAGTGGTAATCTATGTTCTAAGTGTTTAGCATGATAGATCGATACTAAGGACATATTAGAATGATGATTGAGAACTGGAAATAGCATAAGTTTCATTGCAGGTTGGTTTTGAACATCCGCATTTACTGAGTGTTCAACCGCATTGGTTGAATGTTCCCTCGTATAAGTCTTTTGTTCATCCGCATTTGCTGGTCTTCATCCGCATTTGTTAAACTTCAACCGCATTGGTTTTATGTTCAATAGCCAAGTATTTTGTTCATCCGCATTTAGTATTGTTCACCCGCATTTAGACTTGTTCATCCGCATTTGGACATGTTCATCCGTATTTGGTTCACCCGCATATCTTTAGACAATTAGAATATTTTTCTGAGATTTTCATCCGCATTTGCTTGTCCGCATTTGCTGAACATTCAGCCGCATTGGCTTATGTTCATCCGTATTTCTTTGGGCACTTAGGATTTTTCTGGAATCTTGGGAAGTAGAATGTAGTGTTAAGTTCTGGAATGTTTTGGTGGTTTATGCCTGTTGATGTTATGTGTGATTGTGGGCTGTGGTTGATGTTCTATATTACGTATTATCATGTGACTTTACGTGGTGTGTTAATACTCTTGTACGTAAAGTATTATTGTATTAAAAGTGAAAGAATATGATAATGAAAGTGGAAAGTAATGAACGAATGAAAAGTCTTGCAAGCAAATAAAAGGAGGTGCACAACTTATTGAGGGGTTGTTAGCTCAACTGTGTGTGGTTTAGCTAACCCATGAGGATGCACACAGGGGTCAATCTTTATGATTGACTAATATGTACGAAACGGGACCCTTGTCGCTTGCCCCGGTACTGGTGTCAGGATTCGTGCGCAATGTTAGGGATCTATTTATAGACTTCGGCCCAGTACCCGCTTCGTGCATAATGTTTGGGGTATGGAATATGACATTGGTCCAGAAGAAAGTGGAAGATAATAATGAAAAGTATGAAAACGAACGATTATGATGGATAAATATTATATAATTGTATGTATGATGGGTAATCACGATTAAAAGTAAAGGATAAGTTTTAACGAAAGCAAAGTATTTTATTTATAAAACTAGAACTCACTCAGCAATGCTGACTTTTTATATGCATTTTTAGTTGGCAGGTAATGATATTGCTGAGGATGGCACGAGGGGTGAAGCTACTTGGCAAGCGAAGACTGACATCCATCTCATGCAAAAATAATGTTGTTGTTTTGTAATACAACTAAGTATCATTTTATAACTTTAATTAACGATGTATTATTTGGCAAAAGTATTTATTAATGCATGAATTGGTTTTTGATAATTATTCCGCTGCAATACTTTCTCATGTTAATTTATTTAAATATGTTTTTTTTTATAATGAATGATGCTATGAATGACCAACTGTGGGGTCTTCGGGATCGGGGCCTTACAATATTTTACAAACTTTTTTTAGTTTTGACTAATTATTAATTGATCTGCTTACAATTATAAAAAATTTGGCATATAAACTTTCTCAACTAACACATTGATTTATGTATCATAGGCAAATATCAAATTAACAAATATTTTGTTTCCAAAACACATATTGTAAATATTCATAGATTATTGAGATATCAAAATAAGGAGGTCCAATTTCTTCTATGTTATGCTTATTTGTGCACAAGAACTGCATCCTTAAAATGAATCAAATTCTAAATAATTAACTGCTTTAGGAAACTTACAGGAGTTTTAATTATATTAAGTTCAATCTTAATCTTATCTTTACTCTAATAAAAGAGTAATCTTATACTCTAATAAAAGAGTAACTTGAGATAACACGTGACAGCACCACAATCATCCTCACCAAAATTTTTTCGCATCTCTCTCTTATTAAATAATTACCTTAATTACTAATAAAATTATTTAACACTCTTTTAGATTTAATAAATTAAGAAAGAGATCTATTTATTAATTTTATTTCTAAATAAATAAATTTTTTATACAATAATAAATTTTTCTAAAGCATAAAACTTTTTTAAAAATACGAAATATTTTAAAATTGGTATTTTTAAAATTCAATTTTTTAAAACAAAAAGTAATTATAATTGGGAGTTATAGTAAGGAAATTTTTAAAAATGACATTTTTATACGGATAGTTTCAGAACAGAATGTTTATTTTTTTTAGGAAAAAATTTAAAAACAAAATTTAAAAAGTTGATATTACTGTTTTATTACGTGTAGTCATTTCCCATACGTAGTTTCAGTCATATCATATTTTAGAATACCATTTTATTATTAATAAATTTTAGTATATTAATATTTTATTTATTCAACCCGTGTAATACACGGGTTTACTAAAGCTAGTAACATATATAATAACTGTAACATATTCGGATCTGGATCTATATACAACAATTACAATATTCTCGAGAAAACACTGTACATGATTTTAGTAGTTTAAATCTTCATGGAGTTTAGTGTAAACTTTAGTATCAAGTGAATCACAACATTATACGAAGCATATTAACTTTCTCTTTGATAAAAGAGCATATCAACATCATTCATGAGTTTCAGATGAGTTGATGGATGCTCAAGTTGCAACATTACTACTACTATTTAATGATGTATTCTAGGCACCCATAATCTTCCCCCACTAAGGCCATATGATCATAGGATCCATTTAATTAATGAGAATACTACCATCAATTAAAGAGCTTATAAATATTCTATAGGGCAAAAGGATGTTATAGAAAAGATGGTATGTGAAATGAAGAATTTAAGCATCAGTAGGGACAGTAAGAGGTCATTTGCATCACATGTTGTCCTTGTAAAGGAAAAAGATGGAACTTGGTTGTTATGTGTTGATTACAGAAAATTGAATGATAATACAGTTACAAATACATATCCATACCATTTATTGAAGAACTTTTTAGAAGAATTGGGGGTGCCAAGGTGTTTTAGTTAGATCTAAGATTTGGCTATCATCAGATCTATATACAGCTTCAGGATATTCACAAGACGGCTTTTAGAACTCATCAAGGCTTATTTGAGTTCTTAGTTCTTCCCTTTGGGTTAACTAATGCTTCTGTAATTTTTCAGGGCCTAATAAATTTGGTCTTTCAATAAAGTTTAAGGAAGAAGGTTCTCATATTCTTTGATGATAAACTGGTCTATAATAAAAACTTACAGTAGCATTTAATTGATCTCAGGGAGGTTTTATAGTTGTTCAGAACAAACCAACTATTTGCAAAAATAATCAAAATATAGGCTTTAATGGTATTAAGGTGGAATACATAGGTCATATTATCTTTAAAAAAGGTGTTTTCGCTGATCAACCTAAAATTGCAGTTATCAAAGAATGGCCCATACTACTATTGTTAAACAACTAAGGGGTTTTGTTAGGTTAACCGATCATTATAGAAGAATTATTTCTTCTTATGGGTCAATTGTCAAGCCCTGAACCACCTTTTTACAAATAGATGCCTTCTAGTGGTCTAGTGAAGCCCATATAACCTTTGATAGTTTAGAACAAGCCTTGATTAATGCTCCTATTTTATCATTACTTGAATGGTCTAAAAAACTGTTCTTGAGATTGATGCATCTTCTAAAAGATTGGAGGTTATTCTAATGCAAGACAACCATCCCTTGCCATTTGTTAGCAAGGTTTTTTTCTCCTAGACAGTTTCCTCTTTCTATGTATGAGAAAGAGCTGTTAGCCATCTTAATGGTTGAAAAACATTGGCATCGGTATGTCATTTTTAAACATTTAACCATCATTAAATAAACGTATATATGATAGTATACATGTATTTGTGTATTTAAAAATTTACATATGTGTAAGTTTATCATTTACACATATGTAAACTTACCATTTACACATATTTAAGCTTACCATTTACACATATGTAAACGATATGAAATTTGAAGTTTGTCAAAGAATCCAAGTGGGAAATTGTTAAATGTATTGTCACGTACTGAATTCCCTGCTAAGATCAGCCTTTGACACATATGTGAGCAACGATTCTAACAACTTAGGTAGTTAAGAAGGATGTTTACAACCAAAGAACACCTTTGATTACACTTGAAAACTCTTTACAAGGAAGCTCGACACACCTTTGTAAGGTGATTAAGAAAATGAGCTTCACCTCCTATTTATACTACTAACAATGATCTTGAATTTTCTAATATATATTTGTTGGATCGGGTTGTTTTAGACAAAAAAGAACTTCTTTTTAGATCAGTAACTAACGAATACAGAATCTAAGTTGGTTACTTACTATCACAACATAAATACTTTGAGAAAATATAAATGCATAAGTTGTTCTTTCAATTCACTTCATTAATATATTTTGTACAAAAGTTACAATTCGGCAGATACAATTAAATGACTTGGAAAGCTTTCCTCTCCTATACAAGTGTGAGAACTTTTAAACTAAACAATAAGAATAAACTATTCTATGTTAAGAGACTACAGTAGAACAGTTAATCTGTGTATCGGAGTTGGCAACTTCTTTACTATGTTGTCTCCAAAAGGTGGGACATAGCAGCTGTCGGTATATAGAGACTTGTTCTGAGTAGTAATCGATCAGCAGCTCATAGAGTTCACTGTTAATCGGCAGTTGATCTACATATGCTGATCAGCATATAGTTCAGCAGTTGCTTGGCATATGTTGATCAATAGTCATTCAGCATATGCACTTCGGCAGTGGATTCAGCACTTGGCCTGATTCGGCAGTTGACACCCAATGCTGAAATCCTGAGTTTTCAGTAGATTCATCCTTCATGATTCAACAAAATTATTCTAAACTATAAAATATTACAAGGATTTACAAGATAAATCTAGATTTTTCCAAGGCTAGAAAGTCTTGGAATAGTGTGGCTTTCTCTAAAAACTTCAAGTGATCACGAAGCTTGCGGAATGTTGTGACAATTTCTATAATCCTGAGAAGTTGGTCTTGAATTTTAGGGGGGTGTGATAATACGGAGGCTTAGGAAGGTAGCCGACCCTAATGCCCAAAATAGGGGAGTACAAATAACCGAACCATAACCAAAATAAACAACGTGACTAAACCCAAAAAAAATAAACCCAATTTAAAATCGACGGGCTTTGGTTGATTTAAAAAGATGATTTTTTTCGATTCGATTTTGCTTGTAACAAAAACCGGAAAAAAAAAACAAACTGAAACCATACCGCCGAACTTGTTATACAGGGTTTATACATACACTTATAAACATGATTAACCTTTTAGTTACTTATTTAACTTATTCTATTTGAAAATTATTGAATATTTGTGCTTTAAGAATAATTGTTGAACGTTCTGTTTGAATTGGTATATTAAATAAGTACTTTTGTTTTATTTGTTTGTTATTGTATTGTATAACTTATACTCCCTGAAACCGATTGAATATTTAGACTTCAAGAATAATATTTAAAGTTGCAGGACCGGTTATAGTTGTTCAACAACAGTTTAATAGTTGGAGATAACACACTTACTAGATCAAATAGGGATCCAGACAAAGAAACAATGAAAAAAAAGCAAGAATACTCAGGAACACAAAGATTGGTTTTTAATGATGATGTATATTGCTCTCAAGTATTTTACCAATGTTACAAGGCTTAATCCTAAGACTGATACAATAAGATACTTTATATTACATCCTACAGCCGGCTATACTTTGAAGACCAGCTGGATACTAATCTAAACAACAAGATCAATGTAAAGTCAAAAGGCAGATTGTCTTTTGACATATGACTATAACATGTCATAGCTCATATCCTGTTGTATTACAATAAAGATAAAAGTACTAAAGTAGAAAGCTACAGACAAAGACACTATTATGTACAATTGACAAAAGTAAGAAGATAACTACCAACTTATATAAGTTGGTGAGTCTTCAGAGCTTGTAGCGGAAAGGTGGTTTGCTTTTGTCAAAAGTGTGTCAGTAGACACATGGCTTCTTAGTCTTCGGAAGAGTTCAGTCTTCAAGCTTCGGAAGACTTAACTTTTGGTTTTGGAAGAATTTTGTCTTTGGCTTCGAAAGATTTGACACTTAGTTATTTTCTTTTGTACATTCTCAAATCTTCTGAAGTAACTTTCTTTTACTTCATTACATGCTGAGAAATTTTTGGTTAGCATTAGCCTAGAAGATAAACTCTTACAAAACTTTTATGTTTGAATTGGTAGAGTATGTAGGTTTATTTAAGTGTTTGTTATTGTATTTTATAGATAATAATTAATTTAAAGGTCAAGTAATTTATAAAAATATATAGATTAATATTAAATATTAACAAAATGATGTAGGCCTAGAGTTTCTAGCCTAAATTCATTACTTTAGACCATTTTTTGTCACAAAATTTAAAGCCAAATAGTAAAACCAAAAAGACCAAAATCAAAGTGAAAACCGAAACCTAACGGTTTTAAAAACCCAAAACCGAGAATTAGTTTTTTGGTTTCAGTTTAAAGCCAAAACCGAACAAAACCAACCCATAAACACCCTTAACCCAAACTGCATAAGCTATAACAAGTTGCCTTATAGTTGATTCCATGTTTAGGAAGAAATCAAAAGGTTTAACCCTATTTCTTGTCTTATAAATAGGGTCTATGTGTATCGTAATTTATCAGTCATCCTTGAAATAAAAAAGATAGATCTAAATGTTGATTGCAGATGTAGGTCAGTTTAGACCTAACCACGTAAAAGTCATGTGTTCTTTCTTTTTTGTTTATTCTAGTTTTCATTCATGTTCTTGTGTGTGTGCGTACACACGTGTGTTCTTATTGCAAGCCAAAGAAAAATAGACCCCTATAAGTATAAGAGAAAGCCGCGCAATCCATGCTCACGCCCACCCTTTAATACGCACGCACAAATCCAATCTAATAGTAGGATATTGAAACCTCAAACCCTCTCTGTCAACAACATTTAAAAGATTAGGAGGAAGGAGCTCTCACTCTCTTCCATATTTTCTTTATGCCCATGTCTCAGTTTTCAGTAACTGATGTCAGTGTATTGGAGTAAGAAGGGTATTCCGGTGCCAAACGACCGACATGGCTCCATACCCAAGGAACTGGTATGGAGAGGGTTCCAAACCTCTCTCTAATAATCAGATAAGCTTTCAAGCCCCATGACTTTCTATTAGATTAGTTTAGTCAAAGGCGTTGTGAATTGTAATTGTAAAAAGGTTGGAAAATCTGGCCAAAGAAGGTGATAGCCTGTAGATTTGTTAAGGAGAAAATGTTAAAACTATACAAAATGAAGCAGCAGCTAGCATGCTAAGCTAAGGTTATATACGAGCATTTATGCCCCTCGCACAATGTACACATGTACCATTCCGGTGACTTCGCATATTTCCACCGGAATGCTACACGTGTACACTGGGCTAGGAGCTTGACTTTGTGTGTGTGTGTAAATGAAACTTTCATTAAAGCCAACCTTGACTCCGGCTCTAAGTTGCTGACAAACCGAGCCCGCTCCGCTGAACGGGTCAATTTCACTCGATCCTTTTTCAAAGAGCCGAAACCTTTTTAAAAAGCCTTACTTTCATTTTAAGTCAATGACTCATTTAACATTTATAATGTGCAAAAATCGCCAAACCACTTTCTTTGAAAGAATATCAAGTAGATATGTCAATCTCAATCAATTTACAACTTATTAATAGATTGATTCAATGATTCATGATAGATTTCCATCTCTAAAAACCCATATGAATACTACAGGAAAAAAAATTGAAATGCTTTCTTAATGTATAAAGCCTCTCATGCCAGTTGATACACCATGTATTTTATAAGGAAAAAAAAAACTAAATTTTTGGACAACTTCACTCAACTGTACAAAAAAAAAAGACCCGTTCTAACCCGTTACCCAACCAATCCAATCCGCCCCTCCCTTTGCCACCTCTACTATCGACATATTAAACTTGGAAACCACCATCACACAAGAATAATCTTTACAGTTAAAAATCTTTCAACTGACTTTAACTGTTTTTCTGCATATGTAACACTCGAAAAAAGTTTGAAAGAAAAAGATCAGTAAACTTTATTGCTCCAGAGCAAACATAGAGTGAAATATCAAAGTAAATAAACAAAGCAGACACTTTCAAATGTATTAAAACTATATACAAATGAACCACACAAAAGCAGAGCCATGAATGAATATGGCTTCTTATTTTTTAATTTTCTTCCAATCACTCCTTGCTTTCATGCCATGGAAACATACCTTTTCAGATCTTTAGTTCCATCTCACACTTGATTTTGTGCATTAAACTTGCTCCTATTGAAACACCAAATAACCAAGAAATCGGTTTAACACCAGCTGCAATAAAACCAACAAATAAACATGAAATAAGATTATCTAATTACACCTTTTAAGCTAAGATGGGAGATTTTACTCCCATCCCACAAGACGTGCCTCACAATTTTTACAAAATTGTCTTTTTGGTCGGCTTATGAATTCATATTTTATTGAATTAAGTTTGTAAGACATTTTCCATGAAGAATTTCTATTTTTCTAATGATTATTTTAGATTTATCGGCATTCACTTCATACTGATGCTAGTATCATCATTATTTTCTACAAAATTTGTTTATATATCTGGAGCTAATAGGGGTTGTCTAAAACATTTGCAGTAATAATGCAAAATAATATTTTTCAGGAGACCTAACAAAATGCATGAATATTTTCAGAATGTTACATGAAAAATCATGTGTATACCTTCCTAATCAAAATAGTGTTGTAGACTCTAAAAAGAACATATACTAGAAGTTACTTGTATTCTCTTGATTGACTGCAATATCCCACATCGTCTATGGGGCAATATTTGTGTTTACCGCTCTACTATTTTATAACATCAAATACCTCACAGAACTTTTTGATACAAAAGTTTCATGGTTTTTCATTTACAGACCCCAACAACTAGATTTATCAATCATGTATCCATAACCTCAAATCTGTAGCAACTATATCCATACTTTTAATGCATAAAACCTTCAAAATCATATTTGACATAAAAACCATTTACTTAAAAAACTAAATTTTAGACAAAAAGTATTCCGGGTCAAGCCAATCAAGCCTGTTTTAACCTGTTACCCAACCCGCTCGACCCAGCCATTTTGCCACCTCTAACGAACAGTCTCTTAGCACAAATCCAATTGTGTATTATAAATAAATACCCATGATTACCTGTCAGTCAACATCATTCACAAGCAATTTTGGTGTCAAAGCTGCTAAGACAGATAGCAAATGCTTGAAAAGCCGATATAGGGTAGCAATAATCCATGGTAAACACATCCTTCCCTACTTTCCCAAACTGGAGAATAACCTTTTCATATTGTGGGCCCGATTGTCCGCTTGGAGGTGTAGCTACCAGCTGAAAATTTTTCACTGAAGCAACTGTTACCCGTCCTTGAAAGTTTAGACACCAGCATTGAAGCTGCTCATGCCACCTAGGTGATTTGTTTTTCAAGACTAATGGTTCGTCTCTCTGATTGGCTGATACTCCAGACCCGCTTTTTTCCATAAAACTTGATCTTGATCTGAAGAAGGGAATTGAAGGAAAAGATTCACCACTGCTAAGAGGAAACTCGGTTTGCGTGGGAGCTACACCTCCAGGTTCAATTGCAGAACTCGGGATGGGATCCATGATGCATTGCATTCTTCTTGGACCCCTGATTTGTTATACAGATAAAATAAATGATTTTCTTTGTACATGTTTTGTAAAAATTTACAAAAAAAAAAAAAAAAAAAAAAAAAAAAAAAAAAAATCATGTTTAACACAAGGGTATTCAGCCATTATGACTAAGGGGTGTTTGGATGTGCCTTTTAGAAATGACAACTTTATACTGAATATTAACAATAATAAACGAGTCACAATAGATGGAGTTGGATTTATTTATGCTTAAAGTCATAATAATCAAATAAGCAAAAAATCATGTGATATTGACTAATCAAAATTAAATCATTAACTGTAAATAAAAGGGTTGAAGAATATCTCATCTGGATGTGTTTTTGTTACTTGAAGCTGTGATGATTGATGTCGAGTATTAGGCAAATTCCGAGTATTTAAGTAATTAATAGATCAAATGACCAAAACGCACACTTCTGTGCAAAAAAGAGAAAGATCGGGTAAAATGGAAGTAGAAGTCCTTCAAGTTTGGTGAAACGGAATTGGAAATCAGTTTACATAATTTAACCTTCAATAATCAGTTTATTGCAGCTGGTTTGGAAACTAATTATCCAATATTGATTATTACCCTAAATGAACAAAGGCATAACTTGTTTATCCAAACATTAGAAAATGAATATTGGGACTACTTTATAATCATATCATGTTACCTAGATCCCAACATGTTCAACTCATATGAGATGTGAGCTACCGGATAGCTTCCAGCAGGAACCCTAGGAGAGACTTGAGTGGAGCCCATAAACCTAGTGGAGCGACTCTTTGTCATTTTAGCTCCATCATGAGGCGGCAAACCATCATATACAATGAACTTGGTTCCCAAAAAGTTTGATCTGTGCCCAATCATAAACAAATTAAGGTAATTAATTTCCATGTAAATTATACCCGATAAACATTTTTCAAATGGCAAATAAACCTTAATTTTCCGACATATCTGCTGCTCCCCTTTGACATGTCATCAGCATGTAAAGAGATAATGTAATCGGTACATGTGGGGCGTCTAAACTTGCGAGCAGCAAGAAGAAATTTTCCATCATCAGCAAGTGCTGCAACGTTTATCACACCAAGCAATAATGTGAATCCCAAATGTGAAAATAAACTCATATTTAATAAGATTTTAAGATCTATCTGTCCGTTGAGCTAAAAAGGATGTGTGAAAGTGTGAAAGTGTGAAAGTGTGAAAGTCGGATTTTAGGAACAGATCAATACATGACATGAGATTAGGGATAGGATCCATATATATATACTCATGAAATAAAATTACTAATACTAACATATAAAAGATAACAACAATCTCAGTCTTTATCAATAATCAAAAATTGATAGTTATCCATACTTGAATATTAACAAACAATAACTATCCATACTTAAATATTGACTATTATCCCAAGCCAAACAGCTAGAAGAGACAATATTATTCTTTTTACAGCTGAACAGGTTCATTTGGGTTATGTTTTATATCTTTCAGGTCAAACAGGCAAAATCAAGAATATGTGACTAGAAAAAACAGAACAACAGGTCTGAAATCAGCCCGAAGTGTACTTTTCATGCATACAACATCATTAAAAGAGTTATTGTATATATTAGATCACTATTGTACTAATACAGTTTCTGCAACCACATCTAACGCATAAAGTATCCATGATTTAAAAAATATACAAAATAAAGTGTTTTCTGGTTAACCCAACCTGTACTAAAATATTAACTATTTAGACAAATTAACCTACCTGCTACCCACCCATTTTGCCACCTATATATGAGGTCCAGAACAAGTTCAACAAAGTCAAATGGTGATTCCTTTTGTCAACAATTACATATGTAGGTGCATTTTAATTAATCATGCACTTGTTGGGAGTGTAAATGACAAGAGGCTACTCTTTCCATTAAATGAAGGGTGGATCAGTTTAAGTAGCCAGTTCTAGTGGCAAGGCGGGAATTTTCCAATAACCCCATTTGAGAAGAAATAGATGAAACGTATACCTTGAGTCAAACTAAGGTAGAGTAAATATGTATGAGTAGACCGCTTCCGTTTTATAAAGCATTGAATGGGAGATTCTCTTGGACCAGGCTGCACATGATAGAAACAGATTAGTAAGTCAGACAGTTAAGAAGCCAGCTTTAACTGCACAACTATTACTAAACAAATTACTAGGATAACAAAAACTCATGAAAATCTTCAACATTAACTATCAAAGTATTCAAATGTGTCATCAAGTAAAATCAATCTCAACACCAACTTTAAGGAAAGTTCGACATATGCTACATGAGACAGTCCCTAGAACATAGTAAACATCAAGGTAGAAGAGAGAAAAAACGCCTTTAAATGCAGAAACTATGTAGAGAGCGAGATTTTATTTACACCATTTCATTAATTAGGGTGATGCAAGAAAAATAACGTCACTGCAAATGTAAGGATAGATTGTAACGGAAGAAAACCCAACACTCGTGCCTTTTGTTCTTATGTCTTATAATTAATCTGATTTCAATGAAATCAAGATAATATTGATTCACCATCCTTCAATTTTGGCAAAAGTAACTTGTGATTTAATATCACAGGTTCATCCAGTGATCAGTTCCATACTTTTTCCTTGAAATTGCTTTATAATTTTTTGTCGCTTCGAGACATCTAACATAACTCCAAACCTTGCAGGGTCTGTTTTCTTTGACATAAATATGCATTGGTTTCAGTTAGCAAAGATGCCGAGTCAATGGATACGTTGCAGCACGATAGTTTCCATAATTATAGAACTTAATTATAAAAATGGATTGAAGCTCTAGTTTGGCTATGCTATGATTCAAAAGCCCACAAGGCAGGCACCTCAGGTGCAACCCAAAACAGTCTTGTCATCTCGCTTTAAAAGTCCCATTTTCAGGCGCTTAGGCATATTTTCAGCCCATGTGTCTAAATTCTATAAAAAAATCATCTCAAGATGTCTGAAACAATTACACTAGCCCTAAACAAGTCTAAAACCCCTAAAGATGGTATTTTTCATACTATAAACCCCTTTTAAAAAAGCCCTCGCCTTTTAAGCACCTTGTTCCTAGGCCCAAGGCTCACCCTTCCCGCCTTGAGCACGCCATGCACCTTTGACAACTACGATAAGAATTGGCTAGTTGGGTGATAGATAGATGCCGTGTGACAGCATTTACTACATTAAAATTACGCGATGCAAACTCCCATAATCTCATCCATTATACATATCAAAAAAGGAAAGATAACACTAATCATCTGATCTTCTACTTTCCAAAACCATAAACAATTCACTTCATAAATAACTATCTTTCAGAATCAAAAGTCCATTAACGATTCAAAATTAAGTAATCCCATTCAAATCACCCAAAAAAATCCTCAAATCAACCACCTAATAATCGATCACACAACCAATTACCAAATCACAACCACTAATACCAATCAAGCAAAACAACAATCACCTGTTTAACAGAAATTGGGAAAGTCAACAACCCAGAAACCTCAGGTCTCCTAACAATCTCCTTCATGATCTCTCTCCAGCTCCTACAAACAGTAGCACACGCCACAACAATCTTTCTCACCGGCCACTTACTCTCCGACGATTCGATCCTCATCAACACCTCCCTCAACAGCTCCGGAGGCAAATTGGCCCAACAGCTCTGTTTCAACCCACCATCACTAACCTCTTCTTCAACCTCCATCGCAGCAACAACCATTGAAGTGTCTTGAATCACACGGCTCGATCGGGTCCTCAATCCGCAATCAAGATTCATAACGAAAGTGGGTATGGTGAAAGATGATTGTATGCGTATGATGAATCGATTATGAGTCACAAGATCGATTGAATCGATGAGAAATGATTAGGGTTTGGGTCAGATGTTGAAGGGATTTCGATGGAGTAGTGGGGGAGCGCTTGTGCAAGAGACATTGACAGATCATTCATCGTGCTGTTGTGGGAACAATAACCTTGAGAGTATTGTCGGAAAACATATGCTTTTGGGGATAAAATAATAATCTTGATTTAACTACTTTATTTGTAAAATTAAAGTGGCTTGTATTTGTAAACTTTGATTGATTAAGCAAAGTGTTATTTTATTAGAATTTTGTTGTTTTGTTTATTTTGTTTTATTGTTATAGTTGTTGTATTTCGGCTTTGGTGTAGTTGAAGTAGGTGATGTTCTGTTTTTAAACGATTTTGTGTATTTTAAGGCACTATTATTTACTTCCTTATAATAGTTAGAAACTAAATTAGGTACGCGTTCGTAGTATTATACATAGAGAAATGTTTAAATACAAATAGCTATAAAACTAAAAAATATAACAAGTAATATCAATTATTCATCTTTTTAATTAATGTTTAATATAAGTTTGTTGAAAAAAGTTTGTTAAAAATATATTTTAGGAATAACTATTTTTATTGATTTTTAACAAATTCTCCCATTTTTTAAACATTCATAACTTTTATGTACGATATTATTTTTTATAAAAAATTTTTTATCTTTAAAATAAATACAGTATTGTTATATAAAACTTTGATATTTTTTTTATATTTTTAAGCTCATATCTCGCCATTGTGCCTTTTAGTGCAATTTATTTTGTCTTTTTGTTAGTTATTATGTTTTCTAAATACTATTGTGTTTTTTTAAAATGATAAATTTTATAAAAAGTATAATGATGGAATAACATTGTTGTGTATCTCTAATATGTAAAACACAATAATAAATTAATAACTAATTAATCTGATACATTAAAAACAACAACAAAATAACACAATGTCTCATTGTGTCTTTTGATCGTCATTGTGTAATCTTGAACACTATGAGTTTTGAAAAATACATTGGTGAAATAAAATCATTATGTACTTCTAATTGTAAAATACAATGATAAATAACAAGTTAATATAATGTAGAAACAATAATGACAAAAATAACATATTGTGTTATTTTCAACACTATGAGTTTAATAAATACATCGGTAAAAGTATATTATTATGCACTTCTAATTGTAAAACACAATGATTAATAACAAATTTATATAATCTATAGAAATAATAACTGCAGGACCGTTTAAGGGATGGTCAATGCAATCAGTTTCACAATAAGGAGAGTGTTAGAACACTTAACAGATCAAATAGGGAACCGGGTTTATGTAAATGATACTAAAAACACAAGTAAACAATGAGACAGAACTAAGAACAAGAACAGAGTAATATGGTTTTCAAGGATGTTATATATTGCTCTCAAGTTCTTTTACAAGTGTTACAAAGCATAAAAAGAAATACAAGGACCTGAGATACTTTATACTACATCCTACAGCCGGCCATACTTTGAAGGCCAACTGAAAACACTAATCTAGACAACAATATCAATGTAAAGTCAAAAGGCAGATTGCCTTTTGACTAGTGACTATGACATGCCATAGCTCACATCCTAATATATTATAAAAAGGATAAAAGGTACAAAGTAGGAAGTTACAGACTCAAGACCATAATCTACAGTTTACTAAGACATGGATCTTTTCAGCAACTTGTATAAGTTGGTGAGTATTCAGAGTTGCAGCGGAACGTAAGTTAGCTTTATGGAAAAGTAGATCAGAGAAAGCATGTCCTCTCTGTCTTCAAAAGAAATCAGTCTTCACTTCATTGGCTTCGAAAGACTTTGTCTTTGAAGCTTCGGAAGACTTCATCTTTGGCTTTGAAAGATTTGGTCTTTGGCTTCGGAAGATTTTATACTTAAAATAATTTCTGTGATGAGTGTAAAACTTCCGAAGTAACTTCTACCTTGTACATCAGTGCATGCATTCAGGAAGCTCTTTGGTTGTTTTGGCTTCTTTGGTTGTAACAGCCTTCTAATATAACCTTACAAACTCTCCCTAGGCTGATGCTACCAAAACAGAGAAGTTATTTACATGTTAACAGTCCTCATTAGGATCAAGACCATACCTTTCTTCATCATCTGGTCAGGATCCCTCAGACTCTCATAATATCTTTTCATGTCATGGAGATCATGTAGAGGAAGAACAAGCATGTCTTGCCAGAAATAGACATCTTGACCTCCTTGATCTCTGATGACATACCACCTGCCTGGATTAGCAGCAAAAGTCTAGGACAAGATGGGTCTTCCGGTTGCAAGAGGCTCTACTTGAGTTGGAGTTGGTTGAGCAGCCTCTTCTTGTACTACCTCAGGATGCTCTGACTCATCCTGAGGTGTAGAAGTGGATGCCTTGGTCTTCTTCTTGGAAACACTCTTCATGGCCATCCTTTTCCTCCTCTTTAAAGTCTTTAACTGAGAGGACTGGTCTTCAGCACCAGGTTGTTCTACTGTGTCTCTCTCAGTTGGGTTCTCTTTTCTCACAGGTTCAGAAAGAGAGTGAAGAGGACCCTGCTATGGATCAGAAGATGAAGTTGGCTGAGATTTAGCTCTAGGTCCAGGTTGTGTTGTCTCAGGGGGTTCAACCTTGACCTTAACTTCAGGTTGAGCTGGACTTGGTGGTGAATGCAAGTCAATAAGCTCTCCCTTCTTAATCTTCTGCTTGATCACCCTAATATGCTCATCCATAGTGGATAGAGACATTGGACCAAGCCTCCTTCCAGAGAATCCATACAGCTTCAAGAAGATCATTATCCTTTGTCTGTCAGCAGACTTCTTTTAGCTCTTTTGGATGATGGCTCTTGACTTTGCAGCTTCTTCTCTTAGTTTTCTCTTAGCAGCCTTTTGTTCTTTGATGACTTGTTGCTCCAGCTGCTTGAGATACTCAAATTCAACATACTCATATGATAAAGGAAGAAGTGCAGATGCCTGATAGAGTCATGTGGCACTCAGGTAGTTGATCATGTTCAGTCTATTAGCTTTCTTGTCTACCTGAGGTTGTGTAGTTCCCACAGCCTCTGTCTCGGGACTTTCTTAAACTAAGGAGAGGGTAGGAGCATGCTTGTAGAGCCTTTTCTGTCTCCTTTCTTCCATGTTTTTAAGGAGCAATGCTGCATCCTCTGCCTCCTTCCTCTCCTTGGACAATTCTTTGTCGGTCAGTTCATTCAGTTCATCTAAGGAGAGAGAGAGAGTAGTTCATCCATATTGTAGTTTTTGGTCCCCAAGTAGCTTATCCTGGCTGCCCTCAACTTATCATCCTGAGTATTTGGCTTAGGGGCAGCTCTGATGGCAGCTTCCATGAAGCCTGGAGACCCGCTTGAACTTTCTCCCCTTAGCTTCCTCTTCCTCTCTCTTTCCTCCTCCTCAATCTCCTCAGAAGTCAGTTTCCTTTTCCCTTTATCACTCACAGGCCTTGGTGACTCAGGGTGGAGAGAGCTTTGGCCTTCATTGTTTGATTCAGTAGTTAAGCTCTGGCCAGAGAGAGGTTGTGAAACACCATCACCAGTTGGTGTCTCACTGAGGGTAATGGGTGCCGAAGAAGTTCCTGTCTTAAGGTTCACAGGTTTAACTTCTGGGCCTTCAGTCAAGGCTTACCCTTTAAAGCTAATCTTAGGGTCCACCTCAACATCCAGTTGACCAAAAGTTTCACCTGATAGCCTCTGTCTATATAGTCTTGTCCTCAGGTTGAATTCTTCTAGCACCCTTTCTTGAATCCTATCTGCTAATCTTGCAGCTTGTCTATTTTGACTTGGGTTGACAAGTGGAAGATCAATCAGATAGATGCTCTCATAGAAGCTCAGGTTGGAAAAATTGAAGTTTTCTGTTGACCTTGAGATCTAGAGATGACAAGAGCTCTTCTATCATTGTCATACCTCCATCCTATGATTGGGTTCTCAGAGTAAGGAGATGGGGTAGGCATAGCTCTAGGAATACCCTCCTCAAACAAACTTTGTATGAGTAAGTTCACATCCATATAGACTTGAGGAGGTTGCTGAGTATGGACAATCGCAATTGAGGTTGGTGAATCCTCAAAGTCCATACTTTGTGAAGAACTCCCAGTTTTAGTGATTGTTTGGACTTTCTCCCCCTTTTTGGTAGCATCACCTTCTTGCATAGGTGAGCTTAGGGTTGGGTCTGTCACATCCATAGGTTCTTGTGGACCTAGTCAAGTTCTCCTGAGTGGTTTCTTAGCTAACTTGCCCTTGAGATCGGTGATCTCAAGTTGCTGGTCATTGACCCTCCTTTATAAGACAGTCACCTGAGATTTCAAGTGACTTATCTTTAATACTAAATAGGTGCATGTTTTTGTCAGTTTGTGCATCTTTAGTTTCAAACTCCCCTCATCTTCATCAAAAGAATCATGGGGGGATGAGAGAATAGGACCAAGGTCTTCTTTCTCATCACCAGCACTTTGTTCTTGGCTGCTGGAATTCCCCTACACCATGATAACTTCAATTGAAGTGTCAATAGGCTGGGTTGCCATGGTTGAGGTCTTAATGATGTAGTCACTTGTTGAAGTGAGAGCCTCTTCCATATGGACCTCCTGAACAGGTTCAGGGAGATCCACCTCAGTAGTAGGTGGATGATGTGGGCTAGATATAGGAGAAACAGGAGTACTCATCTCTCCTTGAGCAGGGGAGGAGAAGAGAGACTCATGATGTGACATCTGTCACCAAAATAGGTGCGTTGACTTTGACTTTGACTCTAATTTTGACTTTTGACCTTAATTTTTATCATATTTGGGGCTTGGTCTTAATTGATTGTTTATTACATTGTTGACCCAAATTTTAGCTTAATAGGCCTATGTCATAATGTTGGGCCTAGGGTTTTTATCATTAGGATGACCATTAGGCTTGTCATCGTACGAAGTCCTGTACATTGAGCCTAATCAAGGATTTTCTAAAAGGTGAAACACAAAAATTTACGTTGAAACCCAATTAATCATACATTCATGGGCTTTGCCTAAAGCCTGGTAAATAAACTTGAATTAATTCAAAAATATAGTTTATCTGATTTCTAGATCATATAATAGCTCGTTGGAACCGTTTTAGCGCGCGGAATATAAAAACGTAAAAATTGGTCGACACATGATTCGAGACGAATAAACTAACGGACAATACCCGTTATCGTTTGCCAAGGATAAATGACTTTAGGAGTGGTTTGGTAAGGGTTTTATACGACCCACACGCACCATGGGGTGCTATTGCTTGCTGTCGAGAAGAAGGATGGATCGTACAGGACGTGCATGGACTATCAAAAGCTGAATAAACTAACGGACAATAATTGTTATCGTTTGCCAAGGATAAATGACTTATTCAATCAGCTCCAAGTATCGACGTACTTTCTGGATATTGATTTCCGTTCGGTAATCATCAACATAGAGTACATGTGGATGACATACCAAAGAAAGCGGTTAGAACTCATTATGGACATTACGAGTTCCTAGCTACGAATCTTGGGCTAACAAAGGCACTTGCGGTGTTCATGGACGTGATGAATTAGATGCATATGCCATATCTGAATAAATTTGTCATAGTTTTTATTAAGGACATTCTGACTTATTTGAGGATAGGGACAATCATGAGAAACATATGGGGACAGTTTTGGAATTGTTGAAAATGAGAAACTATATGCTAAGTTCTCCAAGTGTGTCATCTATACTGACCACAAGAGTTTTCAACATATTTTTCACCAAAAAGAACTGAACATGAGATAGAGATGTTGGATTGAATTGTCCAGAGACTACGACTATGTGATCTAGTATAACACAGAAAGGAAAATATGGTTTAGGACGTGTTGAGTTGTAAGGAGAGAGTCAAACCCCGTGTGCTTACCTCATTGCCACTCAAGTCGAGTAAAATAAGGGGACTGAATATGGAGAATGAGTCTTTGAGAGGTCTAAACAAATAGTCTGTACAAAAAGACGATGGAGGATTGTACTTTATTAAGCGAATTTAGGTTTCATTTATGGGGAATGTGTAGACATTAGTGTTGAACGCTGGGAACCCTATACATAAACATCTTCGGAATGCTAAGGATGTGCCTGAACTGGGCTATGTGTTGATCTTAGAGGATTAGAATTGGATATGGTTAGACTGATAATATGGAAGGAGATGGCACTAGAGGCAGGATTAGTTGTATCTGCACAGATTTCATGACGTGCAAGACAATAGAGTACGACGAGAAAGATGGAGCAATAGCCCTGACCCGTTGCATTGAGAAAATGGAAACGGATGTGGACATCGAGATCTGTGCTAATAATCAAAAGGCAAAGAGTGTTGTTTGGCCACTAGTAGGCAAATCACTAACGTGGTGGAATATCCAAGTTCAAGTACGAAGTAGAAAAGTTGTGATGGCCATGACTTTGGACAGGCTTAAAGCTTTAGTAATTGACGAGTACTGCCTCATGGACAAGATGCAAAATACAGATCATCAGTTTTGGAGTCAAGTAATGGTGGAATCAGGACATGCCGCCTATCCCTACCAATTCTATAAGCTGGCAAAGCTGGTGCCATATTTGTGGACACACAAATCAAAGTGGATGGAGAAGTACATCAGGGGGCTGGTTCTACAGTTCGTAGAATGAAGGTTGTTGCTGCACCCCCTAACCATTTAGAGTGCAATACTAAAGACATGTACTTTAGCTAAGGAAATGGTTCGTATTAGACCCTCGATAAAGCTAGTGAGACGTAGCAGGATGTTAGGGAAACAGGTGAGCTGGCTGGTGTTAAAGTAGACAAGAAGGACAAGGTCATGAAAGGATATGTGGCTGCCATGCTGGCAACGACGAACTATGCTGTCACTTACCCGGAGAGTAATAAGTGCAATCTGCACCACCCGACTATGATGCCATGACTGTGTGTTTCAATTTCAAGCAATTGGAACGCTTAGCAAAGAGTTTTAAGGTATTTGTGAACCCAGTTGGGCCGATTAATGCAGTCAAATCGGCAAGAGTATGACGTTGACAATATGAGTGCGGAATCTAGTAGCATTATTAAAATGCATATGTGTGGTTATATAGGGCTCAAGGTCAAATGATCAATCAAAAATAAAAGGAAAAAACAGCACAAATCTGGCCTGCAATTTGTGCAAACCCAGGGCAAGGTAAGATGATAACCCTGCTCATAGAAAGGCATTGAGGATTGGTGTCAATAATGTCCAAAAGGACCCATGCGTAGTGACTTTGACTTTTGTAACTAAATTGGGTTTAACCCCAGTCACGAGGAATGTGTGTTACTAAATGGGCTAAAGATAGACTTATAAAGACTAGGGAAGTTATATGGGACTATACTATGCTATTAGAGGATCATGCATTTAGATTAGATTTTGTATAATTTGGGCACGAAAGTTTCAACATGGTCACTGGGATAGATTGATTGTCAAGGAATATTGCTGAGATCATCTTATGTGAGAAGTTTGGTTGCATACTGTTGTCAAACGGTGAGACACTTGACGTGTATGGCAAGAGATCAGAAGAGGACAACATGTAGATCTCGAGCATGAAGGTGAAGGAATAAGAGTTAGATGATATACCTGTTGTGTGAAACTTCTAAGAAGTGTTCCTGAAGGATTTGGTATGATTGCCTACTTCACAACAGGTAGACCTTTAGATTGACATGGTACATAAGGCGGTGCATATTTTTAGGGCTTCTTATTGCGTAACACCCTTGGAGATGTAAGATCTATCTAATTAACTTTAGGAGTGGTTTGGTAAGGGTTTTATACGACCCACAAGCACCATGGGGTGCTACTGCTTGCTGTCGAGAAGAAGGATGGATTGTAAGGACGTGCATGGAATATCAAAAGCTGAATAAACTAATGGACAATAACCGTTATCGTTTGCCAAGGATAAATGACTTATTCAATCAGCTCCAAGTATCAACGTACTTTCTAGATATTGATCTTAGTTCGGTAATCATCAACATAGAGTACATGTGGATGACATACCAAAGAAAGCGGTTAGAACTCATTACGAACATTACGAGTTCCTAGCTACGAATATTGGGCTAACAAAGGCACTTGCGGTGTTCATGGACGTGATGAATTAGATGTGTATGCCATATCTGAATAAATTTGTCATAGTTTTTATTAAGGACATTCTGACTTATTTGAGGATAGGGACGATCATGAGAAACATATGGGGACAGTTTTGGAATTGTTGAAAATGAGAAACTATATGCTAGGTTCTCCAAGTGTGTCATCTATACTGACCACAAGAGTTTTCAACATATTTTTCACCAAAAAGAACTGAACATGAGATAGAGATGTTGGATTGAATTGTCCAGAGACTACGACTATGTGATCTAGTATAACACAGAAAGGAAAATATGGTTTAGGACGTGTTGAGTTGTAAGGAGAGAGTCAAACCCCGTGTGCTTACCTCATTGCCACTCAAGTAGAGTAAAATAAGGGGACTGAATATGGAGAATGAGTCTTTGAGAGGTCTAAACAAATAGTTTGTACAAAAAGACGATGGAGGATTGTACTTTATTAAGCGAATTTAGGTTTCATTTATGGGGAATGTGTAGACATTAGTGTGGAACGAAGCACACAAGTTTAAGTATACTGTTCATCCTGGTGCTAACAAGAGGTGGCATGTTCGTAAGGACTTGTAATGGTGGCCTGGAATGAAAGGGGACATAACGGACTATATGTGCAAGTGTTTGACTTGTTCAAATGTTAAAGTGAGGCATTGAAGGCCACCTAGCCTATTACAACAGTTTGAGATTCTGGATCGGAAGTGGAAAAGCATGATTGTGGACTTCATCACGAAGCTAATAAGAATTAGTAGTGAGCATGATTTGATTTGAGTCATTGTGAATAACATGACCAAATCTAGTCATCTCTTGACTATTCGTGAGGACTACAAGATGGAAAAGTTGGCAAGGATTTATGTTAGTGAAGTTATGAATAGACATGGGGTACCTATGTCGATTATCCCTGTTCGTGCCAGTCGCTTCATGAAACGATTCGACATAGCTCATAGTAGGCGCTGGGTACACGTTTGGACATGAGTGAGACTTACCACTATCATACTGATTGTATGAGTGAGTGACCTCTTCAGACATTGGAAGATATGTTAATGTCTTTTATCATTGGTATGGAGGTAGCTAGGAGACTCACTAACCATTGGTTGAATTTCCTATCACAATAGTTGCAATGATAGTCTTATAGGAGCACTGTTCGAGACACTAAATGGATGTAAGATCCGATTGCCGACGTAATGGGCAGAAGTCGTGTAAAGTTAGATGACTGGAGCATAAATCATTCAAGAGACGAATGCTTAGGGCTTTGGATCGCAGATAGACTAAGGGTAGGTCAAGATCGTTAGAAATTTACACTGACAATCAAAGGAACCCTTGCTTTAGGCACATGTTCTCAGACGTTGGTTGATTTGATAACTAGATACGGTTGGTGACCTGTATACTATCAAGGTGTTAGTAGTGTGGTGGGTTAGCTGCGGTACACCCTATATATAAACACTATTGATACCATGAATGTGAAATCGAAATCCGGACTGGAATCTGACTTTTGGTAATGGACAACAGTCATACTATGGAGATATTAGTAAATTGGTTGTAAAACCTAAAAAGCCATCTCAAGAGACTTTGTTTTTATGGGCGGTATACGAGTTGTTGCCTTAGAAGGCATTGTCTGCCTTGGTAAATGATCAAATTAGCACCTATATTGGTAAGTGCAATTAAGACATCCATACATATTTGTTCATGGGATTATCGGTTTGAGTTACAGCAAGAACTGAGAGGGGTGAGTGACACGTTCCATGGACGGTAAACTTTGATTTGTTGAAGAGCTGGCTGAGATCATGGCTAAAGAAATTGAACTTTGATAATTAGTGAAATCCTGATCCTAAAGATTAGATGGAACTCAAAGAAAGGACCCAGATTTACCTGGGAACGAGAAGACAGAATGAGGACGAAGTACCCTCACCTGTTTGCGGATGGCATTGCAGTTGATAACTCCAGCTGAATTTCGGGACGAAATTCTCTCAACTGGGGGATACTGTGACATCCGTCACCAAAATAGATGCGTTGACTTTGACTTTGACCCTGATTTTGACTTTTGACCTTGATTTTTGTCATATTTGGGGCTTGGTCTTAATTGATTGTTTATTACATTGTTGACCCAAATTTTAGCTTAATGAGCCTATGTCATAATGTTGGGACTAGGGTTTTTATCATTAAGATGACCATTGGGCTTGTCATCGTACAAAGTCCCGTACATTGAGCCTAATCAAGGATTTTCTAAAAGGTGAAACACAAAAATTTACGTTAAAACCCAATTAATCATACATTCATAGGCTTTGCCTAAAGCCTGGTAAATAAACTTGAATTAATTAAAAAATATAGTTTATCCGATTTCTAGGTCATATAATAGCTCGTTGGAACCGTTTTAGCGCGCGAAATTTAAAAACGTAAAAATAGGTCGACACGTGATTCGAGACGAGACGGATTAGATGAGATGGGCCAAGGGCCCGAAGGCCCTTGCCCCTCCCTTTTTGCGGCCGTAAACTAGACAAGGGGGAATCCCCTTGTTTTCATCACTTTTGCAGAATTGTTCTCCAAGGCTCTCTCCTTGGAAACCCTAGCCACCACAACCAATTCTCCTTGTTCTTCACCTTGATTCCATCAAAATCATCATCCACATCCAACAACCATTAATTTTTGGTGTATTGTTTCATTCAAGAACAAGTTTTGCATTCGAATCGTTCATCCCTACATTCTCCGGTAAGAAAAATCGATATTATCTTGATTTTATCATTGTATTTGATGACATTCATCATCCTATACTAAGACTCTTCACTTGTTCTTCTTCTTTTCGTTGTCTGGGTGATGACTCTTGTAGGATCTGGGCGTTCAAGTGTCGGATTTGCAAATCAGTAAAACCCTAGTGCATTACTTTTGATTGTTCATTGATCTTTTGATTTGGGATTGTAACCTCTTGAAATCTGAAATTAATGGACGTTTTTGGATCCCAATAAATTATTAAAAACCATTAATTTCTTGTTATGAGATCGATTCGGGTCAATAAAAGTCGAAAACCAAGTTTTAGAATCCAATAGACAATGCTGAGAAATTGGACAGTTTGCTGTCAGAAAATTGGGACATATTGTACAGGTCATACCTCGGTCATAATACGTCCAAATTGGGAAAACTTTGAGTCTAAAATCAATTTCTATGAGTCCTCTAACTAACCCAAGCGGTCTCGTGTCGTTTCGACATCGTTTGTTCCTCCAAACATGGCTAACAAAACTGACGAATCTGGGCAGCAGGTTGGTCTGTATTCATCGAGTCATAAATTTCTAATATTTTGTCCAATGGAGATTATTCTTTTTCTGGAGTTTAATTTAAGGTCTTATCTTTCAAATGGTACCTTTTACGCAACGATTCGTTACCGTTTCGATCTCCAAACAGCTTATACAAAACTGATACGCAACCAGATATATGTGCTGAAATATTTTGATAAACTTAAAAATAAGGTTAGAAACTCAATAATCCAAGTAAAGACAGGTTTTGTGTTTAAAGGCGGTTAAATGAATTTTAAAAGAATAAATTAATATGAGTCATAATAAAAACCTTGATGGATATTAAGGACTGGACTTCGAGGGCTACACCCAACTAGATCAACTTGGCCTTTAGTAATCTTTTTGATGTTTTGTGTTCTATAGTGATTTGACATTCTTACCGTAGACTTTGGGACTTTGCTATTTGAAGGTGAGTTTCACGGCCCCGTTTTATTACAATTATCTATAACATCAAGGGGGAAAAGTATGCTCAACCCATTTTCTTACTGTGACATCAATTATTCATTTAGGACTATGTGTTACTGTTTTGCAAGTTTATATCTGATACATGCATGAGTTTTCTGTGTGGTTCTTTATTCACAACTATTTAACTCCGGTGTTGGAGCCGACGGACAGGTATTGATAGTACTATTAGGTTGACACCCCCACCCTTTTTTGTTAGTATACTAGTTGGGACTGACAGTGGCCACAGACGGGCCCTAGGGTGAATATGTTCTGACAAGATCTGTGTGTACGTCATAGGTTTACTTGTGATGCTCATGATTACATGTGATGTTGCTTGCTTATAACTGTATACACTTATTTCCTACAAAACTATTACACAGCATCAATTTGTATTTATTATTTAAACCTACGAACTCACTAACAATATGTTGACCTTTTTGAGCATATCTTTTCAGGTAACAATCATTGAGGATAGCTAGGGATGCTGCCTTAGCGACGACCCTAGGATTTACATTTCTAAACTTATTAGGTGTTTTGACTATCACGTTTGGATCTTCTTGTTATTCATATTCTGTTCACTTTCTCCCGGGTTATGGGATTTAAATTTCTTTTGACTGTTTGGCTATGTTTGTCATGGAATTGACTAACCACGACACAAGTCTCCATTTGTGTCGGGTGACGTCATGACACATTGACCTTACATCATTTAATATATCTCTATTAATTAACAATGTGTTATGACGATCCCGTCCGTTACATCCTCGTGTTTCTGCTATAAGCGGGGGTGTGACATATGATACTCACTGAATCCTATGTCTTCATCATCATAGAATTCAAGGTTTGGGATTGGTTGGTTTAGATCAAGAGGCTGGGGATGGTAACTATCCCCTGAAGGTTGTTCACTAAAGTTTTGAGACTCCAAGTGAAGGCTTAAGGCTGTGGGGGTTATGATCTCATCAGGCTGAGCATGAGGAACCTTAGCACTGATCATTGGTAAGATGGTAATGGTTTGCTCCTCAGGAGAAGTGGGAGCTCCAGTGTCCACTTCCTCCTGTACGGGTGATGATATAGGGGCCTGCATAAACTAAGTACCATGTGCAGGGGTTCGTTTAGATTTTCTTTGGTAGGTGATGGTTATTTTTAGCTGTATTGGTAGTTAAGAAGTAGAAGGTGTGGGTTTAACACTAGCTGATGCTGCTAGATTATCACCTTGAGCAATGAGCTCTAACATTTGAAAACCCAAGCCTCATTGGTCTTAGGCTTATCAAAGTGATTTGAAGACAATGTAATAGTAAGTGATCCTATGTTCAAGCTTTGAGGATCATTAGCTATTGTTGATGAAGAACTTTCAGCCACTTGGTCTTCCTTCATCTTCCACACGATCTTTGGAAGATTAGACTTGACCTTCAATACTTCGGAAGTTTTGACAACTTCGGAAGTTTTGGAGACTGGTCCTTTGGAAGATCTTGCTTTCACTGCAACAGGCTTTAGTACTTCAAAAGCATTTCTTTCTTCCGAGACCAATTTTTCTTCCGAAGGCAAGTTTTCACTTGTCTTCTTTTTCACCTTGGAGCTTTCGAAGGGAAAAGATTTTCCTTTCGAAGCTAGTTTTTCTTTCTTCTTCTCGAAAGTTTTCTTTTTGATCATGTGGATAGTACTTCTTTTTAATCATATGGATAGTACTTTTAGGATTGTAGATACAATCTTTAGCAAGATGAGAAGTACTACCACACATGATGCAATCCATTTGCTTCCTTCTGAGAGTCTTCTTTTGAGAGAAAGACTGAACTTGATCACTTTCCACCTCCATCTTCATCTTCATAGATGATGCAGCAAGCTTTTTAGAGTGAGGCTTGCTTTTGGAACTGGATGGTTCAGGCTGTGTAGCAGTGGTACATAGTTAATCAGCCTTCTTCTCTTTGCTGGAATGAGTTGGACATGAACTAGAACTCCTGGTATTAGAGTTCATATTTGAGTCTTCAGCCTTCACCACTTCAAATCCTGCAAAGATAAACACATGTTTCTGCTTAGAGTTAAAAGTGGCCTTGATCTCTTGAGCCTTCTTTGATTTTCTCTTGGCTTTTCTGATCAAGTTCTTCCTCTTAGACTTGGTCATCCCAGATTCTTTTCTCTCCTCAGGTTAATAGTAACCTTTCTTAGGATGATCTTCTTTACTCCTCTCATAATCATCCTTCATTATCTTCTCTTCACCCTCTTCATCAATGGGGTCTATAAGAGGAAGCTCATCTTCACAAGTTACATACCTTGGTGATCTTATAGACAATAGAGTGTGTGGAGGAGCTATCTCAGTAGATCCCAATCCCTGCTTATTCTAATAACAAACTTTTGCATGCAATGATGAGGATATCATGTTCTTGAAAGTCTCTTCTTCAAGAACACATTTTTCTACCCTAGCTTTGCTGATCACAAGCTCAGCCTTGCATTCAATTAACTTAGTGATGAGATCTTTTATCTGAGTCCTGTAGTTGGTATGTTCATGCTTAAGAGTTGAAATGGTTTTCTCTAAATATTCTATTTTAAGTTTGTAATCATTTTCAGCTCTTTTGAAATCAGCTTTTAAAATGTTTAAGGACTCAAGATCAGATATCATTTCTAAGTTATAGGACCTATATCTGTTAACTTTAGCAATACATTTAGGTGTATAGAGATGTTCCAATACATTGGCTTCTTTATGATCTGCCATCAGTGCTTGGTTTGGAGATGCATCCTCAACCTGAAAGCTCCAGTCAAAGCCTCCTTCTTCAACAGCACCTGTAGCTTGCTGCTTGGGCTTCTTATTCTGGGGAGCTCCATCAGTGTAGTTTGGTCTGGTTTGTGCTTGGCCCCCACTTTTTCTTAGTGCCTTGCACTCTCTAGCAAAGTGTCCTATTTGGTTACAGTTGTAACACTTTACTTTGCTTTTATCCAGCCTAAACTTTCCACTGGTTGCATTGCTAGAATACTTCCTCCCTGTCCACTTGTAAAACTTCTTGGCTCTATGAGTGAGGGAAAAGCCATCTGCTAGACTATTTCCATGTACTCCAGATTATCTGGATGGATACAGTCTAGGTCTTTAAGGGTAAAGTGAAAGTTGCATGTGCTTTCATAAGTAAACACAAAGGCTTGTGAAGAGCTTGTCTTTTGGAATGGGCTTCCTTGGGTGTAGCTCTCTCTTGGTGTCTCTAGGAAGGTGATAAAAGGACCATTTTGGGAGTTGTCAGAGTAGCAGATGAGATGATGTTGTGGTTCTCTACAATCCCTTTCAACCACATGAAGGGCTGAACCCTGCTAATTGTTGGTGTTACCAGATGGATTTTGCATGTTCATCTCCATCTGGTAGCCACTGAGGATACCATACAACTCAGTGAGAGTAAGAGTCTTGAGGTTCTCAATCCTTTTAATGACCACACAGTAGTGTGTCTATTGTCTGGGAATGAGGACATAAACTTCCTCACAATGTCCCTATTCTCAAGAGTTACTCCAACATCCATTAGAGTATCTATAATCTCAACATACCTGAAGTATTGTTGAGTCATGGTTTCACCTGTCTTGAAGGTGAAGTTCTCAAACTGCTGCTCCAAGAGGTCCTTCTTGTTCTCTTTTGCTTTATTTTGCCCCTGATACATCAGCTTCAGTGCATCCCATATTTGCTTGGCAGTTTTGCACTTCTTGAAGCCTTTATAGATAGAGTTTGGAAGAGCAGTTTGGAGGGCGGTCATGGCCTTCTTATCTATGTCTATCTTCTTCAGAATAATCAGCCACTTCCTTTGGTATCATACCACCACCAGCAGCAGCTGAAGAGGTGGATGGTACATGAGGTCCATAGACAATAGATCCTCACATCCTAGAGTCTTGAGACTTGGGGAAGCCTTCCATTCTTTGGCACCAAGTATCAAAGTCATCAGGAGTGATCAGTGGAGACTTTGTCATAGTACTGGTTTCCATATCAGCCTTTATAATAGCTGCCATTTGAGTTGTTAAGTGTTTTGTGAAACTGAAGGGATTTAAGATGGTGAGATCTTACAATCAAGAGCCTGGAACTACTCTGATACCAATTGCAGGCCGTTTAAGGGATGGTCAATGCAATCAGTTTCACAATGAGGAGCATGTTAGAACACTTAATAGATCAAATAGGGAACCGGGTTTATGTAAATGATACTAAGAACACAAGTAAACAATGAGACAGAACTAAGAACAAGAACCGAGTAATATGGTTTTCAAGGATGTTGTATATTGCTCTCAAGTTCTTTTACAAGTGTTATAAAGAATAAAAAGAAATACAAGGACCTGAGATACTTTATACTACATCCTACAGCCAGCCATACTTTGAAGGCCAGCTGGAAACACTAATCTAAATAACAAGATCAATGTAAAGTCAAAAGGCAGATTGCCTTTTGACTAGTGACTATGACATGCCATAGCTCACATCCTAATATATTATAAAAAGAATAAAAGGTACAAAGTAGGAAGCTACAGACTCAAGACCATAATCTACAGTTTACTAAAGCATGGACCTTTTTAACAACTTGTATAAGTTGGTGAGTCTTCAGAGTTGCAGCGGAAAGTAAGTCAGCTTTATGAAAAAGTAGATCAGAGAAAGCATGTCCTCTCTGTCTTCAAAAGAAACCAGTCTTCATTTCATTGGCTTCGGAAGACTTTGTCTTTGAAGCTTCAGAAGACTTCATCTTTGGCTTTGAAAGATTTGGACTTTGGCTTCGGAAGATTTTATACTTAGAATAATTTCTGTGATGAGTGTAAAACTTTCGAAGTAACTTCTACCTTGTACATCAGTGCATGCATACAGGAAGCTCCTTGGTTGTTTTGGCTTCTTTGGTTGCATCAGCCTTCTAATATAACCTTACAATAACAATAATAACATAAAATGATCTAAAACATAAAATACAATGATGAGTACACATAACAAATGATATAAAATATATGACATAATAAACGTATATGACGTAATGAGCTGAGATATTTGATACAAAAACCAAAATGCCCTTCTTTTCAATACAATAAAAGGACACGTATCAAGTCTACAATACTTTTCAGACTTTTTAGATTAAATATTCTTTTTACTATAACCCTACCCTTATACATATTGTATTGTTATAACTATAAAATTTCCTCCATATGATTTAATGGGATGTAAAGAAGTTTATATATCGTATTATCAAGTTTAATCATATAAAACATACATAGGTGTCAAGTTTTATTGTTATATTTTGGTTTTTGTGTAGTTGAAGTAAGTGATATTTGTTTTTAAACAAGTTATACATTTTAAGGTAGTTTTATTTGTATTTTTATAAGATTATCAGTAGGGGTGAGTGATAATGAAAGAAAAATATTGTGATGTAGGTATAATTTCAATAGTGATGTGATAGTGATAAAGTTGTGTAATATATTAATGATAGTTCTGGAATTTATAATTATTAGTTATCTATTAGTTATATGTATCATTCTTATTTATTTTTAGGGAAATATTTTGAAATTCAATTTTTAACAAACTAAAATATACAAAACAATGATATTAATTTTAAATCTTTAAACATTAAAGAAATTTACAATTTTAATTGCTATCGTGGTTTATCATCATCTGAATGTAAACATGTAAATGACTCCATTAAAGTCGAAGATTAAGGATAAATCCTATAAGTAGATAACATGTGCTCGTACTCCCTCTCATTCGAATAAAACAAAGACCCGGGTGTAACTCCTTCTATGATCTCATTGAAAATAAATGACAGATCATTGATATCATTATTTAAACCAACATGTCATAACCTGACGAAAACATTGGGAGTTTAGAATATGACTATAGCTCAAAACACATCAGTTACGTATTAACATATAACATGCAGCGAAAATATTAAATATCTAATATTTTTTTATTAAATATATATATATCTCATTGTTACAAAATTTTCCCCCTAAAGGACTTTTACATTGTTGATATAATAAAACCATTATAATAAATTATCCCAAAAAACATGACCACGCAGGATCCACAAACGTCTAATACACATATATAGTAATATAGACATCGAAGGTTGAAGCCTTCAACATTCAGCAACATGTAAACATAAAAACTAGGCTTCGTATCCAAACCATGCATCATACAGTTTATAAGAATACACAAAACTATACAGCAATCTTGATTACCTGAAAAAGTAAACTCAAACACGTCAATATAAAGTTAGTGAGCACGTAGTGTTTGCACAAATAAACATTTAACAAACACTCACATATAAGATATCATAATTAAATAAGTTCACAACCAACATATGACATTATCACAAAAATAACCCACAAGTTTATGCTCTGTCAGATAACATAAACATTCAAAACAGGAGTGCATTATCGTTTTCCTCCCTATGGTTTGGTTACATTTGTCATTTTCATCCAAAAATATTTTTTTTTTGCATTTGGCTCCCCAAGAATTAAAAAAAGTTACTATTTACATCAAAAATATTAGCTTCATTATTATAAAATGTTAAATATTCATTGTTAAAAGGGTACTTATGTAAATTTTCATATAAATATGAAATCCTAATTGATGTGTACGTGTTATTGATAAATTTTTATTCATGGAATTCATGTTTTTGGATGAAAATGACAACTTTTTCAAACCTTGGGGAGGCAAATGTAAGAAAAAACTTTTCTAAATGAAAATGACAAATATGACCAAACCACATGGAGGAAAATGACAATTCATTCTTCAAAACAGATAATTTAACATACAAAAATGCCCCTAAATTTATGTTTTGTCTTTAAATTTAGTTTATAACTTTATTATAATATCATAAAGATTCTATAATTTTCTATGTTTTTATAAAATATATTTTCCAAATTTTTAATTTTTACTTTTTAATTTAATTTACAAATTTAATTCTTATTAATTTTACAAAAAAATTTATAACTCAAATTTCACATGTTCCCAAAATGTATCTAGATATCAACCTATATATAAACTTATTTTCATAATTACAATAATTTAAATATTTGATTTTCTTTTTTTCCTAATAATTCCTAAATATTTGATTTAATCCTAATTTTATACACATAATTAAATGGTTACACAGTTATTGATGGCTAAAACCTCACAGAACATGAAAAATCATGTTTTGATATTAGTTACACATGTGTAATCTTAAAAGTTTCAAATGGTTTTATTGGTTTAGGTTTTGAAAGCCACACTTTCATCATAAGATCATCGTGATTTCTATTTGATATTTGAATAGTCTCTAAACTAGTACATAACCTTCACTGTGACTGAGTTTCAAGCTCATCCAAGTAATCAAGGATGATAGTTGTTCATGTGTAATGTTAGATGTTGTTATCATAATTGATTGCCTTTTTTAGTGAAGGTGATGTTCCTATAGACTCTTGTGATCCACTATTTAACCGAGACTTGCTGGACTTTGATGAACTAGAGGACGGTTTTGAAGGTAACCAATGGTGACGGGTCATAGTTATGTTGATGGTGGTTAGTGATGTGAAGGGTGAAGGTAAATGCTGGTAAGGTTGTGGTTGTTGATTGTTGAGGGTGGTGAGAGTGGTGGTTGATCGAAATGTTTGGATAAAAACTAAGAAAGAGTAAGATAAGTGTGTGCTCAAGTGTGTTTGAGAAGGTAAGGGGATGGGGGTTTGGGTAATCATTACCTATGTGTTAGTCTTGATTAGTAATCTCCTTAGGTTAGATGTGTTGGAATGCTAACAATCAAGTATGGTGTCTTTGGGGTTTAGGTGTTAGATACATAGGAGCCGAGAGTGATGAGGTGTGATCGAAGTCATTAGGGTGTAATCAAGGTGATTAGGACATTAATCAAGTGTTAATTAGAGTGTAATCGGGTACCTATGATGTAACCGAGGGAGTTAGTGTGTCTACGTGTTATTAGATGGGTCTTTAGGGGTACTCTTTAAGTGATAGAATGTAGATTAGTTCATGCATTTGAACTTTAATCTTATTTGTTTTTGTGTTCTTAATTTTTATGCATGGGGTTTTGTTCAAATTTGATTATGTTATGATAATATAATATTAGATTATTAAGTTTGCTCATGATGTTTGTAATGTAAGATATAGGAGTTGACGTAAAGACCATTCATGCCCATCTATCACACATGTCTAGGGGTCGTGTGCCCCAGCATGATAGACTTACTTGACATGTGATTATGTGTAATAGCAAAAATACCGTACCATATATTGTCCAATTTAGAAGTTGGCACGCCCTCAGGAGCCCACCTCTAACGATTTTAAGGTTTTAAAATGCGTTTGATAGGGATGGTATCCAGCCCTATATAAGAAAGTTTTTGTTCCCCTTTCTAACCGATGTGGGATGTAACATCCTCGTCCACTGGGTGACCAACGTCATCGCTGGCATACCCATCTATTCAAAAAGACAACAGTTCAAGATGGCATGAATCAAATTTACTAATGAAATTCTTCTAACTGGGGGAGAATGTGACAATCCCAATTTCATGTCAATATCCATACAAACCTTAAACGTACATAATTTCCTGATAGACTTAAATTGCATAAATTAGGTCATATAAAGTCTAGCAAAGTCATGCATGTCGTTATCATACATTGGGTAATTTTGAGAACTAAGCATGCATTCATGATTAGGTCTATTAATAATGCTCCCAAAAAGGGGGAGGAAGTTCTGACAGCCACAGAACCTGGGAGTTCTTTCTCAAGTATGGACATTCAGGACTCGCCATCCTATCTTGCAGTTGTCCATGCTCAGCAACCTCCTCTAGACAGTGATCTGGAAATGCTCATTCAACAACTATTTGAGGAGGGAGTACCAAGAGCAATGTCTGCCCCATCTGAGAACACAATCGGGGGTTGGGGGTATGACAGTGACAGGAAAGCTCTTGTGATCTCTGGAGCTCAGGGTCAACAAGAAATTCTGAACATCTCCACCCTGAGTTTCTATGAGAGTATAAACTTGGTAGATCTGGCACTTGTCAACCCAAGGAATAATAGACAAGCTGTCAGATTAACCAATCAAATTCAAGACTGGGTGCTGGCAGAATTCAAAAGGAGAACCGCATCATATAGATAGAGGCTAGCAGTTGAAGCCTTTGGTCAACTGGATGTTGAGGTAGACCCCAAGATTAGCTTCGAAGGGAAAGCCTTGACTGAAGGCCCAGAGGCTGAGACTATGAACCTTGAGACAAGATCTCCTCCAGCACCCCATACCCTCAGTGAGGCACCAGCTGGTGATAGTGCTTCACAACCTCTCTCTGGCCAGAGCTTGACTGCTAAATCAAGAAATGAAGGCCAAAGCTCTCCTCAGGCTGAGTCATCAAGATCTGCAATTGACAAAGGCAAAAGGAAGATGACTCCTAAAGAGATTGAAGAAGAAAAGAGAGAGAGGAAAAGGAAGCTGAGGGGAGAGAGTTCAAGTGGTTCCCCAGGATTCATGCAAGCTGTAATTCTGGCTTCCCCTATACCAAACACTCAAGAAGATGAATTAAGGGTAGCCAGGCTTAACTATCTGGGGACCAGGAACCTCAACATAGATGAACTCATCTCTCTCCCCTTAGAGGAGTTAAATGAACTGGCTGACATTGAATTGTCAAAGGAGAGGAAGGAAGCAGAGGATGCAGCCTTGACCCTCAAACACAAGGAAGAAATAAGGAGAAAAAGGCTTTACAAGAACATTCATGTCCTCTCCTAGTTCAAGAAAGTCCTGAGTCAGAGACTGTGGCTGCTGAACAACCTCAGGTAGTTGATGAAGAAGAAAGATTAAAAATGATCAACTACCTGAGTGCCACAGGTCTCTATCAGGCACCTGCACTCCTTCCCTTGCCTTATGATTATATATTATTTGAATACAATAAGCAGCTAGAAGAGCAAGCCAAGAAAGAAAGGCAAGCTGCAAAGAAGAGGCAAATGGAAGAAGCTGCAAAATCAAGAGCCATCATCCAGAAAAGTTAGAAAAAATCTGCAGATAGGCAGAGGATGATGAGCTTCTTAAAGTTGTATGGGTTCTCCTGAAGGAGGCTTGGTCCTATGTCTCTATCCACAATAGATGAGCACATAAGGGTGATCAAGCAGAAGATAAAAAGGGGAGAGCTTATGGACCTTCATTCATCATCAAGTCAAGCTCAACCTGAAGTTGAGGTAAAGGTGGAACCTACAGAGACAACACCACCTGCACCTGAAGCTGCACAACAGCCAACTTCACTTCTAACCCACAGCAGAGTTCTCCTCCATCTCCTTCTAAAACTGGGAGAGAGGAGATCCCAACTGAGAGGGAATCCACTGAAGAACCTGGTACTGAAGACCAACCCTCTCAGTTAAAATCATCAGGAAGGAAAAAGAGGATGGCCAAAAGAAGATCATCTTCAAAGAAGAAAAGAAGAAAGGCATCCTCCTCCCAACCTCAGGATGAGTCAAAACATCCTGAGGAAGTACATGAAGAGGACTTTCAACCAACTCCTATCATAGTAGAGCCTCTCGCTGTTGGAAGACAAATTCTGTCCTGGACTTCTGTTGAAGATCCAGACAGATGGTATGTCACTAGAGATCAGGGAGAACAACATGTCTACTTCACAAGTGACATGCTTGAACTCCCTCTACATGATCTCTATGACATGAGAAGGTACTTCATGAATCTGAAGAATCCAGATGTATTGATAAAGAAAGGAATTCTGAAGATCCTCATGTGGACTATCCCAGTCTGAAGAACCTCTCTGTTTTGGTAGCATCAGCCTAGGGGGAGTTTGTAGGAACCTTTAAAGTTAAGAGGCTGATGCAACCAAAAGATACCAAAACAACCAAGTCATCCAACATGCACTTCGAAACAAAGGTGAACTAGCTTCGGAAGTTTTACACACTCAAGAAAATAATGCTAAGTGTAAAATCTTCCGAAGCCAAAGTTTAGAAGAAACTACTGCGGAAGCTTTACACTGAACTTGGAAAATATTCTAAGTGTAAAGTTTTGTGAAGCCAAAGACTCAACTCTTCCGAAGGTAAAAGATGAAGTCTTCCGAAGCTCTCAAGACAAAGTCTTCCGAAGCTGTTTAAAGACAAGACTGATTTTCTTCTGAAGAGAGAGAAAAGATACCTTTTCCATCAACTTTATCATAAAGCAACCTACTTTCCACTGCATGCTCTGGTAGTTCACCTGCTATCACTAGTTGGTGAAACTTTCATACTTTATGATAAAGTAGATAAGGTCTTTTGTAATAGGAAAGTCAGTGAGCTATGGCTTGTCGTAGTCACTAGTCAAAAGACAATCTGCCTTTTGACTTTAGGTTGATCTTGTTGTCTAGATTAGTCACTTTCAACTGTCTTTTTGCATATTGATGGTTGTAGGATGTAGTATAAGTAGTCTCCGGTTCTTGTATTCAACATATACTTGTACAACACTTGTAATAGAACTAGAGAAGCAATATACAACTTCCTTGAAAACTTTATCTTATTCTTGTTTTACTTGTGTTTGTCTTGTATCTTCAGTAAAGGTTCATAGTTCCCCATTTAAATTGTTAAGTGATCTTAAGATCCTCCTAAGTGTGTTAACTAAATGCAAGCTTAAGTACCCTTTAATGGTCCTGCACTTTAGCCTCTTAAGCCTCGGTTTTGGTGGTCCCGCTTTAGTCTTTCCCTTACCCTTTCTTTTGATGTACCCCTTGCCTTTGGCAACATTTGCCTTGGGTTCGGGGTGATGCCTCTTCTTGTTGCCACCCTCATTGATCGTGAGAACTGGTAAAACCCTTTTACCTATCCCTGCCTAAGCTGTTTTGAGCATTGCTTGAAGTTTCCCAATGCTCTTGTCCCATCCATTCATGTTATAATTCATGATAAAAGTCTCAAACTTCTTGGTTAGACCATTGAGGATCAAATCCGTAGCTAACTCTTTTGAGAAGGGGCAATTTAGCCTTTCGAGGTGATCAATGTGGCTTTTCATCTTTATCACATAAGATAATACAGATTGGGTTTCTTCCATTCGACATGCATGAAGCGCTCGAACCGTTTTGAAGCGCTCTACCCTCGCTTCTTGAAGGAATATTTCCTTCGGCTGAGTAATCATGTCGTATGCCCCGTGATGTTCAAAATCCTTTTGAAGCTCGGGAATCATGGTTCCCAACATAAGGCAAGAAACTTGCACAGAATCCTCAGTGTGCTTAACCCAATCCTCGTAGGCATCAACATCATCAATGTTGGGCTCATCGGGAATAGGATGGTCCAACACGTATGATTTCTTTTCCTGCTTGAGAACAATTCTCAAGTTTCGAAACCAATCCATGAAATTATTATGATTTAGACGATCCTTTTCCAGGATAGTTCTCAATGACAGGTTATGGACGGTCGGGGAGGTAGCGTTGTTATTATTTGCGGCTATTACTACAATATAAACAAAGTTCAATTTTAGTATTTATAAAAAAATATTTTAACTATTAATACTCTTTCATGTCTCATAGACAATTAATAATTAAAATCTAGAATCTAACGTTACATTCAAATAATGGTTAGGTGACTTTTATCCCATTATTTAAATTAACAAGGTAGTCAACTTTTGACAATTGCAACCCTTTGCAACTTCTAGTTTATGTGATCGGTTAAACATCTTTATGTTTAGTCGGCATGTTTAATCCCATCAACACCATTGTACGCCATGCTTCAGTGACCCTATTCTCATGGTTTCCAATTCAAGTCGTCCTACTTACACACACGTGTGAGTTTACACACACAGGTGGTTAGGTGACCTTTATCCCACAAATATGTTAAACCCACCTCAAACACACAAGTTCCCTAAATGTGGTTAGGTGACCTTTATCCCATAAATAGTTCCAAGTGATTCAAGTGTTGTATAAAAGGATGGTGTTAAACTTGTTTAAAAGGGATTTTGTTTCCATTAATTCTAATTATGAAAACATTTTGTACCTTACATTTACATGCATTCAAATGCGTGGTACACGAGTGAAACCAATTTCCAAGGTTCTTTAAATAAAACCCAATTTTATTACGAAAACATTACCCATGTTAATGTTTCCAAAAGAACCGTTTGCAGCTTGTTGATTTGAAATTATTTAATAGTGCATATCCAAATATCACATGAACAATAAATTAAATCAACCATACAAGCAACACATATAACAACAAGTTCATAACCATAGCCAACTAATTTAACATCACTTGTTGACTAAAACAAGTGAGTTATTAGGTCCTTGCTAAGGGTAACACTTGTGTCGGTGAACTCCCACTTGATCCCGCATCCAAATGCTTCAAGTGTCAACTTTGTGTTGTGATTCTCCCATTCGATTTGAGCTTTCAAATGGACTTAAATTCTGCACCAAACCCATTTGGGCCTTCAAAATATGTTTTCGGTTATTGGGCTTAAATCCCATTAAGAGCTATGAAGCCCTTTGGACACAAAATTGGCCCAAACCGAAAAACATTCTTGTTGCATCTTCTTTTACAAAATTATATATCCTATATACATTTTCTAGTAAGAGTGAAATGCAACTAATCTATTTATTTTACATACCAAATGAAAATAAATAAATTACATAGCCAATAGGAAGAACAAATAAATTTAATTATTACAACCCTTTGAATAATCAAATACAAATCACAACACAACCAAACATAAGGTCTCGGGCTAGGTTATGAATATCAAGATACATATCCAAATATGCAAACAAAATCTGAGAGTTTTCCCCTTGAATCACAGACTTTCGGTTGATGTATAAACAAACCGAATATCATGATTCTTGTCCAAACAACTTAAATCATCCAAATAATTAAATTTTTCAAGATTACAATATGCATGTAAAGTAGAATCTTGAAAAACAAGGAAAACATAGACCTGAATTTTCAGTCTGTTGGTGAATAACAACAAGAAACCGAGAATTCAGTCCAGATGAAGCATGTATCCATATAACCGGCTCTGATACCACTGTTGGGTTTTCACAAGTTAATCAGAGTCATTTTATCCTTATAAAATGAAAACACAGCGAAAATGATATAAAAACTTGTTACAGTTAATATATAAACCAATTTTATATATCTGTTAAAAGAAAACCCGCAATGGATCGTTATATGAAAAACCAAGCTTACAAACAACCATAGGATGTTTAGAAATCTACCATTCGAATGGGACAGAGGAAGAAGATCTTTGATCGGCAGCTTCCAAAGCAGGAAACCTCAAGCTTGTCTACCCCAAGCTTCCAACAATACACCAGGTTGCTAGGATATTCTTTACTTGAATCGGGTTCTGTTCTTGGTTTTCCTCGACCGATCGAGAGAAAAGCTACAGTAACACCGATTTGCACCTTTGTGTGTGTTGTAAGTTATCAGAGAGAGTGGTTGAATGCAATCATATATTGCACGTCCAATGAAGCTGAATTTCAAAGTGAGAGAAAAGTGGGCGGGACCCATCCCTTTAACCCTTCCGTATTTCTCTAATATTCATCCGTATTAGTAAATGCGGATGAATAAACCCTAACCGTATTTGTAAATGCAGAAGAAGAAACTTCATCCGTATTCCCCAAATGTACATTCGCATTTGTAAATGTGGATAAGTAACTCCATCAGCATTTCCAAAATGCACATCCGTATTTGTAAATACGGATTATCAGTTTCATCAGCATTTCGTTAAATGCTCGTCTGCATTTACTATCTGCATTAGTAAATACGGATGAAGTAATTCCTTCAGCATTTCCAAATGCACATCCGCATTTGCAAATGCGGATAAGGAACATTCATTCGCATTTCCTCAGTAACACATCCGCATTAGTAAATGCGGATGAGTAAAAGAAATGCGGACAAAACACTTGTATTATTTGTTCAACCATTTGAATAACAATACAAAGTACTCTCTCTTTAGAATAAATTATCCATATAATTTATTCATAACACTAGTGCAAATATTTAGAAACTCAATTTCTAAATACTACAAGTGTCAATATTTATTTACATGATCATATCATAAAATAAATATTATGGGTGTTTGTCTAGCTTGTTATTAGGTATGACCCGACTTGGATCATAACGTACTAGCCACATCATTTCAATATGTGTCTTGGGCAGACCGTTCCCAATATTTTCATCATAAATCATGACAAATCCCAAGCAATTAGAACATATACAACAAATCTAAAGTTTCTCTAGGTTGGAATGACACTAATGGAGATTTCTATACATGAATTATACTCAAATTGATATAGAAGATGAAATTGCACACACAAGCATGAACATTCATAAGCAAACATCTGAATTTATGTTAAAACTCATGCAATAAACAAGAACCAAGTCTCCTACACCGGTTGTGACTATCAGTGGTTTAGTCAAATGTGATCTTCATTGAATTCGGGTGCTTGATTGTGAAGTAATGATGATAAATACTTGATTCCAACTCTAAAAGCGCTTCTAGTGTCTTCCTCTAAGTCCCTGGGTCAAATTCCCCTTATTTTTTCTCGAAAAGTCCCTTTTAGTCTTGCAAAAACCAAGCAAAAACCACTTGTAACTGTTATTTGCCGTATATACGCCCACTTGGGCGTATATACTGCGGGGTGAACTCCTACGGTAGACTGCTATTGCACTACGCCAAAAAAACATCACTTTTTTGGAAAGATAGGCGAATACATGGCCAGGTGGCGGTATATACGCCCAAACTGATTACTTTGCTTCGTTTCATCTCGTTTGATGGTGCTTTAAATGCAGTTATCTACTCATACTCGTACAATTCCAGCATCATTTCCCTACACATAAAACATGATAAAGTAACTAGCTTTGACATGGATTTTATGTTATAATTAACAATTACATTATGGTTAACTCACATGTCAAACATCATATATCACATGCACAAACTTTCAAGCAATATAAAACGCCAATTTGTGACCCGTATTTGTGCTGGTAAATAAACGATTAACCCCACATTAATGATATGGCTTACTTACTTCTCTATGTCGATGATATTATTTTAACAACCTCCAACACTCACCTACTACAACACTTTATCTCATCGCTCTCTAGGGAATTCTCCATGACCGACCTTGGGTTATTACATTATTTTTGGGTATTGAGGTTACCAATACCAATAAGGGTCTATTTCTAAATCAACAACATTATACGGCTGACATCTTAAAGCGGGCTAGCATGCAAAACTCTAAGCCCTCCACCACACCCACAGATACCAACTCCAAGCGTAGTGCCGACACCAGAGATCTCTCACCCGATGGCACATTATATCCTAGCCTTATGAGGTACCTGACCGGACATTGGTTATGCCGTCCAACAGGTTTGTCTGTTTATGCATGCACTCTGGGAGCCTCACTTTGCCTTCCTTAAGCGCATCCTACGATACCTGAAAGGCACTCAAGATCATGGCCTATATTTATCGCCCTCCAAATCGATCAAACTTACAGCCTATTCTGTTACTGATAGGGGGGGGGGGGTGCCCAGATTCTAAGCGTTCGACCTCCAGCTATTATGTCTTCCTTAATGTTAATTGGGTCCCTTGGTCATCTAAATGCCAATCTACTGTATCCAGATCGATTGCTAAGGCTGAATATCGAGGAGTGGCCAACGTGGCTGCAGAACTAACATGGCTACGTAACCTCCTCCTTGAACTACATGTTACCATTCGACGAGCTTCCATCATTTACTGTGATAACATCTTTGCCATGTACTTGTCACATAACCCCGTCCAACACCAACGTACAAAACAAGTAGAGATCGACATTCATTTTGTACATGAAAAAGTGCAAATGGGTTCTATTCGGGTGTTATATGTTCCCGATGATTATCAATATGTTGATATATTTACTAAGGGCCTGCCGCGCATACTCTTTAATCGCTTCAAATCCAATCTATGCATTCGCCTATCTACTGCTTCGACTGTAGGGGACTATTAGCGGAACTAATGTTTATCATCTTTATCATTTATTATTTTAAACACTTTGTGTTTATCTTGTATGAGTGTATTTTTTTGTATATATCTCTATCTGTTTAGGAGATTTAGTTTCAACTTTATTTTTGTATCGTGTGTATATATATTTGAGGTTATTTAATGAAACATTTATTCGATCATAGAGATTTTCAATACATATTTTGACTAACATAAATTTGAGATTCATTTGATCCAATTTGATAGTTTATTTTAAAAGACGCTCAAACAACTACTTTTAACAACTAGAAAAACCGTTGCACATTAGTAAATGTATTAGAGGTTGGTCGCCAAGTTGGTGAGTAAATGGGTTCCCCAATTTTGGAGGTTGGGAGAGGGATTCCCATCGATAATGTCAGCTTCGATTGTTCCCATACACACATTCCGTATCCCATAAGGTGAATATAACAAATATTTAAACCCTAAAATAATAAAAGCTTCTAATTAAAAAGTTTTAAAAGATGTTTTAGAAGACAAATAGCCTCCGGTTCAACCACAAATCAACCATGTTATGTATTTTACTACTTACAAATCACTTAAACTTGATCTATAATCCAATCATAAACTCTCTTTATAATACAAGAATCTGGTATGCGAAACAAATTTTCACTAGAACTTATCAATTCGGTGCAGATCTGATCAGGATCTAACCATGACCCAACTGTAGAACCTTATAATATATATTCATTAAAAAAACCATTTTATTATTTCATAAAATATACTTTATCAAAAATAGTAATAAGTAAAATATTTAAAAAAGTAAGGCTGTGTTTGATAACTTCTGACCGGGGCTGACCCTGATCGGCCAGCCCGGTCAGCCTGTTTGTTTTGCATTCCAAATGGCACTGACCAGGTCGGATTTAACTGACCCAGTCCTTTCCCATTTAATCACTGACCGGGTCGATGCCCCCTTTTTCTTCATCGGCCTCTGCCCTCCCCTGCCTTTCATCGCCCTCCCGTGCCTTTCATTGCCCTCCGCCCTCCCTGCACCCTACGGTTACTGCTGCACCTCCCGGTCCTCTTCATCTTCTTCATCTTCTTCATCGCCCTCCCGGTCCTCTTCATTGCCCTCGCGACTCCCGTCGTTGTCGGTTACTGCTGCACCTCGCGATTCCCGCCCTCCCTTCCTCCGCTGCTGCACGTCGCGACTCCCACCTCGTCACCGGTAAGTGATTTGATTGTTTTCTATGCTTTAGGTACCCACTTGGTTACCCACTGCCCTTTTTCGAAATTAGGGCAACCCGTGCTAGGATATAAAGTTATCTGTTGTTCAATGATGATTCTGATCTGTTAATCTTCAATTAATGGCGAAGTTAGTGTTGATTTATGAATTCAAACTTGTCAGAACTTCGGGGCAATATGGTTATTTTTATAATTCAGTAGAGTCAATCAGACACTGAATCAAACATCTAAATTTCAGTCAGATGCAAACTGAATCAGAACTTCTAATGGATCAGCTTCTAACACAATCAGATAATCAACGAGACCCTAAATTATATAATCCTAAGTTATATAATCGTCCCTCTGGTTCGCTCAAGAGGATCCCGAGGTTTAACCAAGGGTTGCAACAAAGTAACTTCTAATCGAGGCCTGCATTTTTCATAGGCAGTGAAGTGATCAAAGCAAAGCAAAGGTTGAGAAGTCAGATCAGAGGCCCCCAAAGGATTGAAGATCAATAATGGAAGTCGAACACAAGCAGAAGCAGCAGAAAAACTGGATGGTGGAACCACCGACCGACCGCCCTGTTCGCGTCTACGCCGACGGCATATATGACCTCTTTCACTTCGGTCACGCTCGTTCCCTTGAACAAGCCAAAAAATCGTAAGTATAAACTATTCCGCTCTACTTCTCTATTCATCATACGGATCTGCTTTTTCCTTGCTTCATCTTCATGATTTTCTGTTTTTTAGACGATAAGTGAAGCTTAGGGTTGTGAACTGTGCTTTTCGTGTGGATGGGGATGATGCTGATGTAAACTAGGGTTTCTGACGTTACCAATTGCATTTTAGACGATAAGTGAAGGATTCATACAAAGTGTTAGTTTGCTAATCACAGAACACATATTGTTTGTGTTGTGTTGTGGGCTCCGATCCATCTTGGGTCGGGCCCTAAACAGCCCCCGGACATTCTGCATAATAGGGTTGAGGGCAGCCGGCCCTAACTCTAATCTGTCACAACTTATTTATGTTAAGTTTATAATTGTCTTTTATTATAAATACCTACATATGTACTTGTAATCTTTGAGTTTTGAAAGTAATAAAAAGAAACCCTGGTTCGTAGCCCGTGGACGTAGGTCAATTCTTGACCGAACCACGTTAAATCGCCGTATTCTTTACTGCTTTGATTATCACTCTATACTCTTGTGCCTGTGTTTGTGTTGTTCTTTCTGCCGAGAGAAGGACAGCAGCCTACAGCTGCTGTTTTGCCGCCTCCAGTGACCCACAACCACTGTTTCAGCAGCCGCAGATCACCAGGGAACAACCGGCAGAGCTGCTGCCCTCCCAAGTTCATCGCTGCTGTTTCTGTCTTGTTTCCAATCAAAGAACAGCCACCAAAACAGGTTCTGTTTTGTGTTTATTTGGTTCAATTTGGTTAATTTTCGATTGGTGGTTTATTCCGCTGCGTAGTAATTTTATGTTATTGCCATTATTGCTATCGTTATCTCGTCACTCATTTTAGAAATCAATTAGAAATACCGACAAGTTCTTAAGGCCCGAGCCGTAGTATTGTATTGATTTCCGTGCCCTATCCGAATCCTCGGGTCAGCCGCGTACACGTAATACCTAACAAGTGGTATCAGAGCCTTGGTTGCTCTCATCCTTTGATCTCCGGTATTATGGCTGATGAGGGTAAAACGAGAATCGAGAAGTTTGATGGCGTCGATTTTGGATTGTGGAAGATGCAGATCGAGGACTTACTTGTTCAGAAAGATTTGAGTGCAACACTGCTTTGTGATAAACCTGAAAGCATGAAAGATGTTGATTGGGCTGCACTAGATAGGAAAGCTGTTGCTGTGATTAGACTCTCGCTGACAAAGAATGTTGCCTTTAACATTCTGAAGGAAACGACAGCCAAAGGCGTCATGGATGCACTGTCTAACATGTACGAGAAGCCGTCCACAGCCAACAAGGTCTTTGTGATTCGGGAACTTTTAAACACGAGATTGAAGGAAGGTGGTTCTGTTAACACTCACATTAACAACTTTAACTCTATTATCTCTCGCCTGGTGTCTGTCGATATCAAATTCGATGATGAAGTCCTAGCCCTACTATTGTTATTCTCATTACCTGAAAGCTGGTCAGGAACCGTTACAGCAGTTAGTAGTTCGTCTGGGAACACTAAGCTTAAACTTGATGGAGTTCGCGACTTGATTATGAGTGAGGACATCAGAAGGAGGAGCACTTGTGAGTCTTCCAGTTCCTTGTTGAGTACTGAAGGCAGAGGAAGGAAGAATGAACGAGGTGGTAATAGGGGCCGATCTAAATCAAAGAGAAGAAGTAAATCAAGACCAAGAAAAGATATTACTTGCTGGAATTGTAAGGAGACTGGGCACTTCAGAAGTCAATGTCCTAAATCATCAACATCTTAAGAAAAGAAAGAGGTTAACGTTGCTACAAATGATACAGATGATGATACTCTTATTTGTTGCGTTGAGAATATCACTGAGTCATGGATCATGGATTCTGGCGCTTCTTTTCACGCTACCTTTAGCTCAAAGAAGATGAAGAATTTGAGAACAGGAAACTTTGGCAAGGTTCGTTTGGCTAATGATCAGACTCTGGATATTACTAGGATGGGAGACATTGATCTGAAGACTCCTCTAGGAAATACATGGACACTAAAAGATGTTAGGGTAATTCCTAAGTTGAGGAAGATGCTAATCTCTATTGGGCAGCTAGATGACCAAGGTTATGATGTGTTGTTCAAGGGTGGAAAATGGAAAGTCGTCAAAGGAAACTTGGTAGTTGCTCGTGGGAAAAAGAAAGGTACTTCATACATGGTTGAGGTACCAGCAGGTGACGTGAATGCAGTAACCAGTGGGCCAAGTCAATCCAGTCTATGGCATCAACAACTTGGTCATACGAGTGAGAAAGGCATGAAGATGCTAGCAGAGAAAGGTAAACTCCCAGACTTGAAGAAAGTAGAACTTGAAACCGGATTCTGAATCATGTGTGCTTGGTAAGAAGAAACGTGTTACTTTTGTGAAGACGAGAATAACACCTAAGGCTGAAAAACTTGAACTTGTCCATACTGATGTGTTTGGACCAACTCCTATGACATCATTAGGAGGCTCTAGCTATTATGTTACCTTCATTGATGATGCGACGCGCAAGGTATGGGTTTATTTTCTGAAAAACAAGTATAATGTGTTTGATGTTTTCAAGAAATGGAAAGCAGCTGTTGAGATGGAAACCAATCTGAAGGTGAAGTGCATAAAATCAGATAATGGAGGGGAATATATCAGCAATGAATTTGTGAATTACTGTGCTGAAAGAGGAATCAAGATGATCAAGACGGTTCCCGGGACTCCCCAACAAAATGGAGTAGCTGAGAGAATGAACAGGACGTTGAATGAACGAGCCAGGAGCATGAGACTGAATGCAGGGCTTCCCAAAACCTTTTGGGCTGATGCAGTTAACACTGCTGCATATTCTGATAAACAGAGGACCTTCGGTTCCTCTTGGTTTCAAATTACCAGAAGAGGAATGGCTTGGAAGAGAGGTTAGTTACAAACATCCGAAGGTATTTGGTTGTGATGCCTACACTGGTGTGAAAGACTTTGAGAGGGATAAGCTTGATCCCAAGGCAAAGAAATGCACCTTCATTGGCTATGGATCTGAATCGATGGGATATAGGCTTTGGGATTTTGAAGCCAGGAAAACTATCAGTAGTCGAGATCCGGTCTTTAATGAAGCTAAACTCTACAAAGACAAGGATTCAACCATACCAGAAACTCGTAAAGATCAGGTGGTGTTTGAAGATGATAACCAGAGTTCAGAAAGCCGGTCAGAGACAGAAAGTCGAAATACAGAAGAAGAAAGTTCAGAAACTGAAGATAATGATCGGGAAGAATTTGGTGAACAAGATCTCTTTGATAGTGGGAGTACAGATCCTGCGGATGAACAGTCCCCACCAGCAAATGATTCAGGAAATCCAAATACTTCACATTGGGTTAGGAGGTCTACTCGAACGTCTGTACCTCCTCAACGATATTCTCCATCAGTTAACTATCTTCTTCTCACTGAAAATGGTGAATCACAGTGCTACTCAGAGACTATTAGTGTGAAAGATTCGTCTCAGTGGGAGCGGGCAATGAAAGAAGAAATGGGTTCACTTGAAAAGAACCAAACTTGGGTTCTTACTAAACTTCCCGCAGGGAAGAATGCGCTTCAAAACAGATGGGTATATAGAATGAAGGATGAAGGTGATGGAACTAAGAGATACAAAGCACGATTGGTAGTTAAGGGGTTCCAACAAAAGCATGGGGTTGATTACAATGAAATATTTTCCCTTGTGGTTAAAATGACTACAATCAGACTGGTGCTTAGTATCGTGGCTGCAGAAAACTTACATCTAGAGCAGCTAGATGTAAAGACAGCTTTTCTGCATGGCGACCTTGAGGAGGATATCTACATGGCCCAAACAGAGGGTTTTCAGACAGCTGGTAAAGAAAACATGGTGTGCAAACTAAAGAAGAGTCTTTATGGTTTGAAGCAGGCGCCTAGGCAGTGGTATATCAAGTTTGATGATTTTATGGACAGAAATGGGTATAGGAGATGTGAGATGGATCATTGCTGTTATCTCAAGAAATTCAAAAATTCTTATATCATTCTTCTCCTTTATGTGGATGATATGCTGATAGCCGGTTCAAACATGTCAGAGATCAACTATGTCTGAAGAGTTTGAAATGAAAGATCTGGGTCCAGCTAAGCAGATACTCGACATGAGCATCACAATAATGGTTCTTTAATATTGTCTCAAGAGAAGTATATTAAGAAAATATTAGAGAAGTTTAAGATGAATCATGAGAAGACAACTACCCGAAATACACCACTAGGTAGTCATATTAAGCTTTCTAAAGATCAGTCTCCAAAGACAGATGAAGACAAGGCCTACATGGCAAAGGTTCCTTATGCATCAGCTGTGGGCAGTCTTATGTATGCAATGGTATGCACAAGGCCTAACATTGCTCATGCAGTGGGAGTTGTTAGCAGGTTTATGTCCAATCCGGGGAGAGAACACTGGGAAGCAGTTAAATGGCTGCTTAGATATTTGAAGGGTACTTCAAAGATGGCTTTATGTTTCAGGGGTAGAGATGCAATTCTCAAGGGTTATTCTGATGCAGATTTGGGTGGATGTAAAGGACCTACAAGAGTACAACAGGGTATGTGTTTACTATGGGGGATACTGCAATATGTTGGATGTCTAGGCTCTAAAAGAGCGTGGCACTTTCAACTACAGAGGCTGAGTATATGGCAGCTGCTGAGGCTAGCAAAGAGCTTGTTTGGTTGAAAACTTTTCCGGGTGAATTAGACATAAAACAGGCAGAGTATCCGTTGTACTGCGATAATGAAAGTGCTGTGAACCTTGCAAAGAATCCAGTTTATCATGGGAAGACTAAGCACATTCATATGAGGTATCATTTCATCATGGGGCTAATCAATGATGGTACTTTCCAGTTGAATAACATCAAAGGGGACAGGAATCCAGCTGACATGTTCACTAAAGTTGTCACGTTGGATAAACTGAAGCTCTGTGTAGCTTTAGTTGGCCTTCAGGGTTAATTGCAGATGAAGGCAGCTACGGATCAGGAGGTATGAAAAGGTTCTTCTCATAAAGGTTCAAGATTACAGAAGTACGAGACAAGTGCCGGTGCAAAAGTTTCACGCATTCAGGTGGAAGTAGGTTGAAGTGTTTGACGCATTGATGTGGAGGGCTAGTAAAGATGTTTCGAAGCCCAAGTGGGAGATTGTTGTGTTGTGGGCTCCGATCCATCTTGGGTCGGGCCCTGAAACAGCCCGCAGACATGCTGCATAATAGGGTTGAGGGCAGCCGGCCCTAACCCTAATCTGCCACAACTTATTTATGTTAAGTTTGTAATTGTCTTTTATTATAAATACCCACATATGTACTTGTAATCTTTGAGTCTTGAAAGTAATAAAAAGAAACCCTGGTTCGTAGCCCGTGGACGTAGGTCAATTCTTGACCGAACCACAGATGTGTTCTTTACTGCTTTGATTATCACTCTATACTCGTGTGCCTGTGTTTGTGTTGTTCTTTCTGCCGAGAGGACAGCAGCCTACAGCTTCTGTTTTGCCGCCTCCAGTGACCCACAACCACTGTTTCAGCAGCCGCAGATCAACAGGGAACAACCGGCAGAGCTGCTGCCCTCCCTAGTTCATCGCTGTTGTTTCTGTCTTGTTTCCAATCAAAGAACAACCATCAAAACAGGTTCTGTTTTGTGTTTATTTGGTTCAGTTTGGTTGGTTATTTTAGATTGGTTGTTTATTCCACTGCGTAGTAATTTTATGTTATTGCCATTATTGCTATCGTTATCTCGTCACTCGTTTTAGAAATCAATTAGAAATATCGACAAGTTCTTAAGGCCCGAGCCGTAGTATTGTATTGATTTCCGTGCCCTATCCGAATCCTCGGGTCAGCCGCGTACACGTAATACCTAACAGTTTGATATAAATCTGGAATTGTTTAATGTTTTGCTGATATGCAAGATTGCAAACATGCAAATGTACCTAGTGAAAATCCACTCATAGGAGAGTGAGATGGGTGCAAACCTTTCCTCCATCCCAAGGGATAGAGAGGCTGCTTTCAGTTAGACATTAGGCCTAATAAGCATATTCTTAAGGAAATATTAAGTATAAAGAGTAGGTAAGGAGAACCAAACAAAAGGTGCTAATAATAGTAATAGACTACCAGTAACAAAAAGTAGTGATAAAACTACTAGTGACAGTAATAGCAGTAAAAGAGCAAATAGAAAAGAAAAAGGAAAGGGCACGAGCCACCTTGAAAGTAACTGCCATTTACATCAGAGTAGAAATGCAAACAAAAGGGGTAGGAAAAACTAAACTAAGCTAAGCTAGCCAAGACAAGCTAACACCTAGACAAAGCTTAGATCTTGGTTTTAAAAATAGCACCTGAGGCGCGCTTAAGGTATGAGGCTCTAGAGGCCATCAAAAACGCCTCAAGGCCTGCGGAGCCTCATGCACATCTAGGTCAAATTTGGTCAAGATTGAGGTCAGCAAAAGAGTGGTATGTAGAAACAACCAAAGGGATGACGAGATTATGAATGATTTACATGATAAAAAAAACCCAATATGTAAAAAGGTTGAGACAGATGCAACTTTTAGTTGTACTTAAGGCTTATTTGGTTGTAAATGTTGGGTTTGTGAAGGCTTTGGGCTTGGGCCCATGTTTAGTTTTCTTGTCTATTAAGTTGTTAACCCTAATTAGTCTCTATATATATCCATGTCATGTATTTGTAATCTTTGTACTGAGCAAATAAAGTAAACCCTAGTTGCAGACCGTGGACGTAGGTCACACCGACCGAACCACGTTAAATCCTTGTGTCTTTTATTTTCTATTAGCCGCTTGATTTCTAACAAGTGGTATCAGAGCTTTGGCTCGTTGAACACACGGTTGTTGCACGGAAAACGATTCGCAACAGTTTTGGTTTTTCTGTTCAAAATCGGAAGTCAACTCACGGTGAGGAGTCACCTTGGGCTTTGGGCTTTGGGCTTTGGGCTTTGAAGAAAGAAAAGAAAAGCTAGAAACATGTTTGGTCTTTTTTTTCTGTTACATTTGATTGTGATCAACTTAAATACCAAGTTGAAACCCTTTGAAGCCGGCGAGTAGGGTTTGGTGAAGAACTCTTGGATTCACCGAGTAAAGGTTAGGGTTTTGTGTTTTTTAGTTTCTTTTTTTTTTGACGGGTTATAATCCACTGTTTGGGGGAACCGTGTTTTGTGAAAGAAAATTACGTTCGGGTTTAGATTTGTCTACAAGGTTTATTATAGAAGCAAATTGGTTAAATGACAGTGTTTAGTAGAACAACCGTCAAGTTCAGGCCCGTGCCATCACTGTGTCTGTTCACTGTTTTCGACTTGCTTCTTGTTTGTGTTGGACCAATCTTGACAGTAATTAAACTTAGGGGTCTATTTTGTAATTTATTTTTGGTCATTATCTGGTAAAATAAAAGTATAAGTTTATCATGTAGTTTACAGCTTTATCTCAAAAGGATTTGAGATAAGCTTTTGTGATTTAACTTTATCTCAAAAGGATTTGGGATAAAGCGTATTATGTAGGAATAGATTAACTTGATGGGCTAGGTTAATTAACTATAAATAGGAGATAGTTTTTACTTATTCTTTGTAAGTTTTTGTATCAATTAAATTGGAGAAGGAGTTCCAGAATTGTTTCGGTTTTTTTCTGGTTGTTTCTGTTTGCTTTATCCTGGTACCAATTTACTTCAATTGGTATCAGAGCGCTGGTTAAGAGATCTGGGATTTTCTGTTGATCCAACGTCGTGGATCAAGCACTTAAACCACTAATACAGCAGGTGTACAAGCTTCGATCAAAGGAGAGATCGATGGGGGACGTTGCAACACCAAACAACCAGCTAGCGCAGGTTGATAAAATAGGCAATTTTCCTTTCAATGCCCGGTTCTAACTCCGACAAATTATCCAATCTGGTCACTTAAAATCAAGGCGATTTTCAAAGCTCATGGAATCTGGGAGGTGATTGAACCTGGGACAAATCCGGATCAGAAAAAAGACAATGCAGCCATAGCCTATCTCTATCAATCGCTACCTGAAGACCTTGTGTTGCAGATCGCAAGCTGTGAACATGAGAAAGACATTTGGGAATCAATCAAGACTCGACACTTAGGTGCTGAACGAGTCATGGAGGCACGATTGCAGTCCTTAAAAACTGAGTTTGATCTGATCAGAATGAAGGCATGCACAACTGTGGATGATTTTGTGGGAAAACTCTCCGGAATTGCTTCAAAATCAGCCACCCTTGGATCTCCAATCAATGAAGCAGCCCTGGTCAGAAAACTTCAGACCAGTGTACCTGACAGCTTCATAAACATGGTGGCAACAATAGAACAGTTGGTTGATCTAAAAACAGTCATGTTCCAAGAAATCGTTGGAGGTTGAAGGCGTACGAAGAAAGAACTAATTCCAAGACCAATAACAGCAGCCATGACCAACTTCTATTATCCTACAATGAATGGGGATCCAAAAGAAAGCAGGAAAAGGGCTTTGGTCGAGGCCGAGAAAATGGCCAAGACACCCGTGGAAGAGGCCGAGCTCGTGGGCGATCAGGTGGTCGTGGAAGGGGTTCAAACCGTGCTCAAAACTCCCAAGATGGAAACCAAAATTCAAAAAACTCAAAGAAAGATCGGTCTAAACCGCAGTGTTTCAGGTGCGATGCGTTTGGACATTTTTCAGCCGACTGTCCAACCAGAAGGAATGATGAGAAGGCCCATCTAACACAAGCCACCACTTCTAGAACAACACATGCTAATGCTGACAAGCCTGCTTTGTTAATGGATGTAGCCGATCAAATCAAGAAGGAACTAATCTATGTGAATGAAGAAAAGGTACTTCCGGCTAAATACGGGTCACTCGATGATGGGCAATACATGTGGTATTTAGATACCGGGGCAACAACCATATGACGGGCAATATAAGTTTATTCTCTGCAATTGATACAAATATAGGGGGCAAAGTCAGATTCGGAGACGACTCAAGTGTGGAAATCGAAGGAAGGGGTTCTATTCTTCTCGAATGTAAGAATGGGGAACAAAGGTGACCGATATTCTTTACATCCCGTATTTAAAGAGCAATATCTTCAGCATCGGGCAAGCTGAAGAAGGAGGGTGGGAATTAACAATTAAACAAGGAATTCTATCAATGTTTGAACCAGATGGGACTTTGCTAATGAAGACTCACTCATCTCCTAATCGCTTGTATATAATCAACCTAAAAATCGGGTCACCGGTTTGCTTAATAACCAAGATTCATGATGCAGCTTGGTTGTGGCATGCCCGCTTTGGGCATGTAAACTTTGACGTCATCAAGCGCTTAGGGACGAGTGAACTAGTCCATGGGCTACCGTCTATTGACCATCCTTCACAACTTTGCAAAGCATGTTTGGCAGGGAAGCATACGCGACAACGTTTCCCTGGCCAGACCACTTTTAGGGCTGCAAGACCACTGGAACAGGTTTACGCAGATCTGTGTGGGCCATAACACCCGCCACCGAAGCTGGAAACAGGTATATTTTGTTGTTTGTTGATGATCACAGCAGGTTTATGTGGCCATTCATGTTAAAAACCAAGGATGAAGCACTTGAACGATTCAAGATATTCAAAGCTTTGGTTGAGAACCAATACGGGGAAAAAATAAAGGTTCTTAGAACTTATCGGGGTGGAGAATTTACCTCCAAGGAGTTCATTCTGTTTTGTGAACAAGCTGGAATTACAAGGCAACTAACTGCACCCTATACACCCCAGCAGAACGGTATAGTCGAAAGAAGAAACCGAACCGTGTTGAGCACAACAAGGAGCATTCTTAGTGCAATGAATATGCCACAAGTGTTCTGGGCGGAAGCCGTACGTCATGCAGTTTGTGTTAAATAGGCTGCCCACGAAAATTCTGAAAAACCAAACACCATACGAAGCCTTAAAGGGATGGAGACCAAGACTTGATCATCTACGGGTGTTTGGGTGTGTTGGATATGTAAAAACACCTTCTAACCATGTGAAGAAGCTCGATGACAGAAGTGTTCCCATGGTACATTTGGGAACAGAACCAGGGACCAAGGCTTATCGCATGTACGATGTTGAGGGAAAGAAGGTGGTAATCAGTTGAGATGTTGTGTTTGATGAGGCACGCAAATGGGAATGGAATAAACACCAACAACCGAACAAAGAAGCAGAGTTTGTGATTCATATGGAGCCATTTGAAGCTGATTCAGCAGCTCAAAACAACAGACATGTAGCTGATTCTGCAGCCCAAAACAGTGGACATGGGTCTGCTGAACTTTGCAGCCCTGTAAGTCCATTGATTAGCAGCCCTGTAAGTCCATTGATTAGCAGCCCATTTCAAGGAAACAACCCATTAACTCATGCTGAAACAGCTGACTCAGCCCATTCTGAACTTGCCAGCCCAGAATCAATGGTAAAAGAGCGTGGGCCAATGTTACCACAGCTTCAAACAGACACTGTCGGTGAATCAGACCCAACTATGGCAGAAGATGAGACTTTTGATGATACACCACCACAAGGTATGAAAAATCTATACGAAGTTTATGATCTCCTCACTGAAGGGGAACCAACAAACTTCAAGGAAGCTACAGGGCATAAAGAATGGGAGCAAGCTATGGAAAGTGAGATAGCTTCCATTGAAAGATGCAACACTTGGGAGTTAATGGACCTACCCCCAGGACACCGACCCATTGGTTTAAAATGGCTTTATAAAATTAAAAAGGATGCAAATGGAGTAATTACAAGATACAAGGCACGATTAGTCGCCAAAGGTTACATCCAACTACATGTTATAGACTTTGACGAGGTATTCGCGCCCGTAGTTAGATTTGAGACGGTTAGACTCATTCTAGCCAAGGTTTAAAAGTACGGAATCGAGCCTCGAGGCGTTTTCCTTTCGCCTCATGAGGTCGAGGCGAACCGAGGCGTAAGCCCGAGGCGGAATTAAAAAAAAAATATAAAAATTATATATCTTATAAAAAATAAAATACAGACTAATTTCATCATATAGGATTCATCAAAACCACCAGAAAAACACACATATAAAAGACATGGAATGTTTGAACTGACAAAAAGTCTAAAACATCAAAAACAAAGTGAAAAACCCCCTGAGGCGCCTTGAGGCGCACATGAGGCGCACATGAGGCGCACCTGAGGCGCACGCCTTAGTCATATGAGGCGTAAGTACAAAACAATCCCCTGAGGCGGCGCCTCGGACTCGTTTTTTGGGCGCCTCGCCTCGAGGCGCACGCCTCAATCGTTTTTTAAAACCATGATTCTAGCATTAGCAGCACAAAGGGGGTGGAATGTTCACAACCTTGATGTTAAAACACGTTTCTACATGGGGAACTCAAGGAAGAAGTGTTTGTAACACAATCGGAAGGCTTTGTTAAGAAAGTAAAGGAGCAAAAAGTGTACAAATTAACCAAAGCTCTTTATGGCTTGAAACAAGCTCCACGAACGTGGAATACAAAGTTAGATGGGGTTCTAAAGGAGTACGGACTCCAAAGGTGCAAACTTGAACAAGCTGTTTACATAAAAAGAACTCATGAAGGTTCATTGCTAGTAGGGTTCTAAAGCAGTGTAGATCCAACAGAGTACCGAAAAACAATAGGATGCCTTCGGTACTTGACTCATACTCAGCCAGACCTAGCATACTCAGTTGGATATGCAAGTAGGTACATGCAAGCCCCTAAAACTACTCACTATCAGGCTGTAAAACAGATTCTCAGGTATGTAAAAGGAACTATAGACCTGGGCATTCACTACCGAAGGAATGGAAGTAATAAACTGTTGGGATTTATTGACAGCAGCTTTTAACCGATCCAGATGATGGTAAAGGAACCACGGGGCTGGTATTTTACTTTGATGAAGGACCCATTAGCTGGTGCTCTCAAAAGCAATCAATAGTCGCCTTATCATCTTGTGAGGCCGAGTTTATGGCTGAACTTCAGCAGCCTGTCAAGCAATTTGGCTAAGGGGTTTATTAGCTGAAATTACTAGAAGAAAAGAACTTGTACTCATAAAGGTGGACAACAAGTCAGCAATCAACCTGATGAAAAATCCTGTCTTTCACGAAAGGAGTAAACATATCAACATACGCTATCATTATATACGAGAGAGTGTAGAGAAAAATCAAATCAAGGTTGATTTCATTAGTGGGGATCAACAACCAGCTGATATTCTCATGAAGGCTCTACCAAAGATTAAATTTGCTGAAATGAGAAATCTGTTTGGAGTAAAGAAGATTGAAGACTCGGGAAAATAACAAGAAGACTCAAGGTCAAGATTGGGGGGGTGATTGTTGGACCAATCTTGACATTAATTAAAGTTAGGGGTCTATTTTGTAATTTATTTTTGGTCATTATCTGGTAAAATAAAAGGATAAGTTTATCAGGTAGTTTACAGCTTTATCTTAAAAGGATTTGAGATAAGCTTTTGTGATTTAACTTTATCTCAAAAGGATTCGGGATAAAGCCTATTATGTAGGAATAGATTAACTTGATGGGCTAGGTTAATCAACTATAAATAGGAGATAGTTTTTACTTATTCTTTGTAAGTTTTTCTATCAATTAAATTGGAGGATTTCCAAAATTGTTCCTGTTTTTTTCTGGTTGTTTCTGTTTGCTTTATTCCGGTACCAATTTACTTCAGTTTGCTGTTTGAGATGGCTGAAGACGGGAAGGTTGTGATCGAGAAGTTTAACGGTTCTGATTTCAGTTGGTGGAAAATGCAAGTAGAAGCATTGTTATGTCAAAAGGACTTGGATATGGTACTAGAAGAAAAATCTGAGGAAATAAAACAAGCTGATTGGGAATCAAAGGACAAGAAGGCTCGTGCGGTTATTACATTGGCTTTGACGAAAAATGTTGCTTTTAATGTCATTAAGGAAACCACGGCTCGTGGTATGATGACTTCTTTGTCAAATATGTATGAGAAACCGTCTGCGGCGAATAAGGTGTTCTTGATTCAGGAGCTGGTGAACACAAGGATGAAAGAAAGAAGCTCGGTGACTGCTCACATCAATAATCTAAATTCAATTTTAACAAGACTTGTATCTATTGGAATTAAGTTTGATGATGAAGTTCAGGCTCTACTGCTGTTGTCGTCTCTGCCTGATAGTTGTACTTAAATGGCGGGCTAGAATTTATCGCAAAGCCTTCAAGTGGGAGATTGTAGGGTTTGTGAAGACTTTGGGCTTAGGCCCATGTTTAGTTTTCTTGTCTATTAAGTTGTTAACCCTAATTAGTCTCTATATATATCCATGTCATGTATTTGTAATCTTTGTACTGAGCAGATAAAGTAAACCCTAGTTGCAGCCCGTGGATGTAGGTCACACCGACCGAACCACGTTAAATCCTTGTGTCTTTTATTTTCTGTCTGCGTGATATTCGTTTGTGCTCGTGTGTTGGTTCCGCCGCGCCGCTTGATTTCTAACAGTAAATAGAACAAGGCGTCGCATACATGAGCCTCTCGCCTCATGCGGATGCCTCACACCTATCTCCTCGGATTTTCAGACCTAATAAGCCTTGGAGCGCCTCATGCTTTTTAAAACCAAGGCTAAGACAAAGTCTATGTGCTTCTCTAAAACTTCATTATATTTGTCTTCTCCAAGAAGTCTTATCACCTATCATGAACTCGAAGAGAGGCAAGTCCAGCAATCCTTCCCAGTCTGCTCCTTGGTTTTAAATTGCGCGCGTTATGCACGATGAGCCTGATGCATTGTCCAGAGCGCAATACCACAGTTGTTGCGCTGCTTTTACATGATGCACCTTTGATGCGCTAAAGTTCGCAAGATGCGTGCAATCCCAAGACGTGTTTGAAGCTTTCAATATGAATTGTACTGGATTTTTTTTCAATGGGTCGGACTTTTTAATATAAAAACCGGGTCAATTCTTTTCTATTAGGTGAAATAGGTCGAAGTTTATTAGGTTATCTTCAAAATCAGAACTCAAAACTAGATCAGTTCAATTTATTCTTCAAGTTTATTGGGTACTCCATGTTTATTTTATTAGGTCTTACATGTTCTTTTGTTTAGCTTACTGTGACAACAAGAATGTGCAGATATTTACGCATGTGTTGGAATTTTAGTATTTTTCTAATTAAGAGTGCACCGCATACGTGATGTGCTCGCAGCCTCGCATCATGCATCGCGCGTTGGATTTTGGAACCAAACGCAGCGGAGCGCGTCACGCATTTAAAACCAAGGTCTGCTCATCACATGTCAATTTAGGCATGCCTATGCTCCTCCTCCCCTCCACTATGAGGGTTTCCACGGTTCTTATTGTTGCTGTCATCTATCTTCTTTGCACATGCCTAACTATCTCAATCTCCCCTCTTGCCTTATTGGAAATGCATGTCACCCCCATTTTTCCATGAAAAACTTCATTTTTTATCCTAAAAATAGTTCAATCATATAAATGCACCAATTAGTAGTAGATTGCATAGGCGGTAAGTACTTAAGTGAATCTGTTTTGTCATTAATTCCTACCCTAACAATATTACTAATTACCTTAAATCTTTTTTCTATTCTCAATTTACTGATCTTACAATTTGTCTTTTGAATTTAGGAGTACTAGAAACTCTGGGCATTTTGAGACTGTTTCTTTTGCATTGATGCTTCAAAATTTTGTTTTCAAGTTGCTGAAAGAGTAGAGTGTTGGGTTCGTGGAGTCTTGACTTGGGCTCGGGTTAAAAGACAACTCAGTGATAGATTAATTAAATTAAAGACCTGGCCCGTTTTCATTTAATTTTAGTCCATTAGGGTTTTCTTAGGGATTAAGTTGTAAACCCTAATTTTCTCAATTTATATTGTGTCATTGTACTTGTAATTCCTCACGAGTGAGGCAGAAAGCAATAAAATAGTATCCTGGTTGCAGCACGTGGACGTAGGTCACATCGACCGAACCACGTTAAATCTCGCGTGTTCATCTTTATTATTATTTTCTCTCGCCGTTTGATTGTGTTTGTGTGTCGATCTACACCCGGATCCCTAACAAGTGGTATCAGAGCTTCGGCTCGTTACACACGCAAGAAACACGAATCGCGAGAGAAGTATCGATATAGGTTTTCAAGAATCGGCATCCGCTGCCGCCGTTCTGCCGCCGCTGCCGTTCCGCCGCCGCCGCCATTCCGCCGCCGCCGCCGTCCCGCCGCCTTCGTTCTGCTGTCGCCGCTGTTTTGCCGCCGCCGCCACTCTGCTGTCGCCATTCTGTTCTGTCAAATTAGGGTTTCCTATCGAACTTCTGGGTAGTTTGATTGTGTGCTGCATTTCAAAACTCAGTTCCGACTCGACTGTTAAGCATTTGTGGTCTGGGATAATGGCTGAGAGCGGGAAACTTCAGATTGAGAAGTTTAATGGAAACGATTTTGGTTGGTGGAAAATGCAAATGGAGGATTTGCTTGTTCAGAAAGACTTGGATGCTGTTTTGGGTGAGAAACCAGAAAATATGAAACCAGCTGAATGGGAAACTTTGGATAAAAAGGCCAAGGCGGTTATTAGGTTGTCGCTGACAAAGGATGTTGCGTTCAACATTCTGAAGGAAACTACAGCAAAAGGTATCATGGATGCGTTAGCTAATATGTATGAGAAGCCTTCGGCAGCAAATAAAGTTTTCTTGATTCGAGAGCTGGTTAATACAAAGATGAAAGAGGGAAGTTCAATTTTAATGCACATCAACAACTTGAACTCGATTTTGTCAAGACTTGGGTCAGTTGGCATCAAATTCAAGGATGAGGTTCAGGCTCTACTACTGTTATCATCATTGCCTGATAGCTGGGCTGGTACTGTTACAGCAATTACTAGTTCCACCAGCACGTTCACTTTAAATGGGGTTCGGGATATTATTATGGGCGAAGACACCAGACGAAGAAATTCAGGTGAAACATCAAGTGAACTATTGAATGTTGGCAGAGGAAGAAAGAATAACAGAGGTAGTGGGAGCAAGAACAGGAAAAGGAGTCAGTCTAGGGCTCGAAATGATGTGACTTGTTGGAACTGTAAACAGGTGGGACACTTCAGGAATCGGTGTCCGAATGATCAAAAAGAAGTTAACACTGCAGCAGACTACTCAGACGATGATGCTTTAATTTGTAGCGTGGAGAGCAGTGTGGATTCTTGGGTCATGGATTCTGGAGCTTCGTTTCATGCTGCCCACAGCAGCGAAGCATTGCAGAATCTAAAAGAAGGCGATTTTGGTAAGGTAAGACTGGCGAACAATGATGTTCTTGATGTTACGGGCATGGGTGACATGGATTTAGTTACTTCAGCTGGTTCATGGACTTTGAAAGATGTCAGGGTGATTCCTGATTTGAAGAAACAGTTGATTTCTGTCGGTCAGTTGGATGAACAGGGACATGAGGTTAAGTTCGGGAATAAGCAGTGGAAAGTTGTTAAAGGGAATCTTGTCATTGCTCGTGGAAAGAAAATGGGTTCATTGTATATGGTCAGTTTACCATCTAAAGGAAGTGATGTTCCAGTTCAGAAAAATACCAAAGTCCAGTTCACAGAATCTCGTGGGCAGAAGAAGGTTTGCTTTGCAAGTAAGAAACCTAGAGTCACAAGAAAGATTCAGAATGAATGTGCATGGAAGAGTTCAGAAAAACCAGTTAAAGGATTTCGTGGCAGTGGGAGCACAGGTTGTGCTTCAGTTACAGTTCCTAGACAACAATGGGTTAAAAGAATTAATATTCCATCAAATAAAATATATCCAGATGATTACTTGCTGAATGTGGAGAGTGTTTGTTCTCAGGGTGTTCCAGGATCTGGCAGTTTGTTTCAATGGGAGCTGATAGGGACGGAGAACAGGTCAGGGGCAGATACAGCCGTGACTGATATATTGAAGCTCGGGGGAGCTTTAACGGGCCTTCAGGTTAACTGATGAGAAGGCCGCTGCAACCAGGAAGACCAGGAAGATTACAAGAGGTACAAGTGTTCACATCGGAAGGCAGTTTGAAGATGATCAAGCCTCTAAGTGGGAGATTGTTAGGTTTGTGGAGTCTTGACTTGGGCTCGGGTTAAAAGACAACTCAGTGACAGATTAATTAAATTAAAGACCTGGCCCGTTTTCATTTAATTTTAGCCCATTAGGGTTTTCTTAGGGATTAAGTTGTAAACCCTAATTTTCTCTATTTATATTGTGTCATTATACTTGTAATTCCTCACGAGTGAGGCAGAAAGCAATAAAATAGTATCCTGGTTGCAGCCCGTGGACGTAGGTCACATCGACCGAACCACGTTAAATCTCGCGTGTTCATCTTTATTATTATTTTCTCTCGCCGTTTGATTGTGTTTGTGTGTCGATCTACACCCGGATCCCTAACATAGAGATTTGATCTTGAGTTCTTGACTAGATATTCAAAGGTGTAAGTTATCTCTCTAGAATAAAAACATTTCATTTTGGGACCATAACTATGATAGTATGATGTTTTGGACAAGTTCTCTTTGACATCTTCAACAACCATGTATGGTCTCTTTTTCCATTGTTTAGAATAGTGTAAAGTAGAGCTAGGCTATTGAATGACATTCTGCTGCTTGTTTACCCAAGCAAGGGTTTGGTGAAAGCATAAATGGCGTATACAAGTATAGAACATAATTATTTCTAAACTATGTGAACATGTGAGAATTATAATTTAATGCTAGATTTTTGGATACTGCTATATATTAAAATATCTGGTTCCAGTGTATTGGTTACCTTGGTTTTAAATTGCGTGATGCGCTTTGATGTGTTTGGTCCAAAATTCTGATGCGTGATGCGCACGCATCACGTATGCGATGCATTTGTTAATAATAAAATATACTGAAAATTATATGTACATAAAAACATTAAGTTTCACAAAAATTTTAAGAAACACAAAAAAATATACATTGGCAGCATGATAGTAGACTTGAAAACGATTTAAAACATCAAAAAAGAAGCCTGTGGCTGCTTAAAAAGTCCCTGGATGCTTAGAGAAGTCAAAACACAAGCTTAAAATGCTTAAAATCTAAGAAAAAACACAGATTGTTCAAGAGAAAAATCAAAATTATTAAAAATTCCTGTTGCATGCATCAAGCGCATCTTGCAATTGGAGCGCATTTTGCGAATTGCAGTGCAATATTAGTGCATCATGTAAACGCATCGCAACACCCGTGGCGTTGCACTCCGGACACCGCATCAGCGCATTATGCTCGCAAGATGCACGCATTTTTAAAACCAAGTCGGTTACTCAAAAAAATTGTAAAGGTTTCAGTCAAAAGTGCATAATCAAACAGTTACTTGCTAATTGGAGTGGTGAGAGATGCTTTACTCCTAGACAGCCAATTAGGCGTGTATTGTACAAAAGGGAATCTATAAGTGTTAAAGTTTATAATAGAGTAGAAAACTCTATATCTACCAGGACAAAATCCAGCTGTTGGTGAATTGTTAATTTAAGAAAATATATAAAAAAGGATGACATAAAATTTCATCTGCGATTAAGTAACAATCTGCTAGTAATTTCTCCCTATTAACACTGAATTACTTAAAAGATCCACAACATAACATACTAGTCCTATGTTCCCACCAGATTACTTTGTGATTCACTCAAAATTTTCACAAAGTTCTTTCATGTCAATAGTTAATGGCAACTTGGAGTTTCTCCTTTATTCCTCTCCATCATTGAGTTAATTATTCTATCTCATTTTGTTTAATTCATAATGCTATGCAGTATAAAACATGTTAGCCAATTGTGCATATCTTGTAATGTTGTTTTATCATCCTATGTATAGGTTTCCAAATACTTATTTGCTTGTTGGATGCTGCAATGATGAAGTCACCCACAAGCTGAAGGGTAAAACTGTCATGACTGAGCAGGAGCGTTATGAGTCTCTTCGCCACTGCAAGTAGGTTTGATTTATTTGCTCAAGTTTCATGCTTACAATATTAAATATTAATGTTACATTTAGTATTGAGTACTTAACCAATACTTGCTGTATTTTATTTTGTTTTCTTTTATATAATTTTTGAACTTTCATGTTCATAAGGGAAGCAATTGACGATCATGTCACAATATGCATTGTTATTGGAATTATGCAGGTGGGTTGATGAAGTTATTCCAGATGCCCCATGGGTACTTACACAAGAATTTATGGATAATCACGCAATAGATTATGTGGCTCATGATTCTCTTCCGTAAGTATGTGTACCCATTTTTGCACACATACACACACATGCACATACATGCATACACACATGAAAGAGAAGACTGATTTTGTCTTGCCTAGGTGCACCTTTTGCCTATAGCATACTACTATGAATGTGGCTCTAGTGGAATGTACAAAATAAATTTATTTTTCACAAAGAGTTTCATGCACACAAATTTTGATTGCTTGTGATGTATTAATTGTATTTGACTTCATCCAATCAGTTATGCTGATGCAAGTGGTGCTGGAAAGGATGTCTATGAATTTGTAAGTTGAACTTCTTAATCTATAATATGTTTGCATCTTTAACAATGTTCAATTAGCTTAATCTGAATATTTTTATATCCTGTTGTTTATGTCATTTTTATTTTTACTATGATGCATTTTTTTTATTATACTTGCATTATTTTCATGCTTAGGTCAAATCGATTGGAAGATTTAAGGAGACAAAACGGACTGATGGGATTTCTACATCGGATATAATCATGAGAATTATCAAAGATTACAATGAGTATGTGATGCGCAACTTGGATCGAGGATACTCAAGGAAAGATCTTGGTGTTAGCTATGTGAAAGTGTGTTTTTTATATTTTAATATTAATCAACCATCATCAACTGCTGTGTGTTATGTACCTCAGTTGATTGTCATCTCTTCTTTTTGGTCAAGAAATGGATTTTCTTTTTCTATTTTGTTTTAGGAGAAAAGATTGAGAGTGAATATGGGTTTAAAGAAGCTGCATGAGAAAGTAAAGAAGCAACAAGAAAAGGTGGAAGAAAAGGCAAGTATTTTTTATTTATTTGTAATTTCATTACTTGCAGAATAGACTAATAATTGTAGGCTATTGGGTAAAGGCATGGACGTTATTTGAATAGACTATTTAGGTTATAGGATCACTGGTTAAGTGCATAATTTGACATTAATTTGTTCCCCGGGAGATAAATTTGCATCCCATTTAAAGGAAAAGAAAAGATAAATTTGTGTATACGTTAGGTATCTTGGAGTTGTAAATTGTAATGCATCAGGCTTTCTTTTATATAGTTATTTCATTTTCTTATGAATGTGTTTACTCGGGTTGTGTTTATACGAAACAGGTCGATTAAAAAAACATAGCTAAAACGGAACGTGTTGGGTTAAACGGTTTGATAGGTCACCCTATTTAATGTTTAATACGTACGACCTTTTAAATCTTTTAATTCAAGCACTTTTTAGTTTGATTGTTATTGTAATAATTTAGTTTTTGTGATCAAATTCAACACCTTAATTATTTATTAATGGGGTTTATTTGTTAGAAACTTTTGAGCTCTGCCCATTGGTTGTCACATTATAGAGAGATCTGTGGTGCTATTGAAACTTTAAAGATGCACTGCCATTTTAAAATCTATAATCTTAGAATATTTTATAAATTTCTGGATTTTTTCGGAGCACTTAATCATACTATTAACAGCAGTTCAGTGCTCATATACAAGTAATCCAAACTGTGACTGTTACTCATTATACAATGATTTACCTATTAATGGGTCAATTATGGTTGTCAAAAGTCATCTGAAATGTATTCAGTACTTCAATTGCGTGAAACCTACTAAATCACATTACAAAAATATGTGTTGTTGACTTGTTGGCCACCCAGATCTGAACTGACGTGCGCAAAAAGTCACCCCGTCTTGACCTGATCCCAATCTGCCATCCTACTTCAAATCCTTCCGAACCTAGCATGATCTTTTGCACGAGTTACCTTGCAACGTTATCTGCAATTAGGCAGGATACAAATATGTGATTTAGCAAGTGTAACAGTGTTGATTATTGGCTGACCTTTTTGTCCTTGTCCCTTGATGTTTGCAGATCCAAACGGTGGCCAAAACTGCTGGCATGAATCATAACCTCTGGGTGGAGAATGCTGATCGTTTGGTTGCTGGTTTTCTTGAAATGTTTGAAGAGGGTTGCCATAAAATGGTATCTCTGTCTCTCTCTCTCTCTCTCTCACACACACATAGACACACACACTGCTCAGAAACATAGATATGGCTATTCAACCTATTTATGAAGAAATGGGTCGATTTGGATTATACTTCATCCTTAAATGGTCAAATTATTGTTTTCATTCAAAATTCGTACGGTTCAACAATTGGGTGGAAAGTGTATTCAATGCATAAAATTTTCAAAAATCTATTCCAAAACATAAAATTGTTAACTTTGTAAAACTGAAAACAAGACGGAAAGTGTTGACAAGTCAGCCCAACCAATGCAACTGCTTTCTACCCACACAAAAGATGGTGGTCCATTTGGACCCATTATCAACCTGCTCCAGCTGTCCATTTTTCCACCTCTAAAAGCACATATAGTTTATAAACCAATAATTACAAAGCCAGAAATGAAACCCAAGGGAAGAACATAACCAACATGTTGAAAATCACCCAGGGAACAGCCATTAGAGACCGAATACAAGAACAGTTAAAGGCAAAAGCAAATATGAGGGGAGTTGCTTATGACAAGAATGGAGATGAGCTGGAAATCGATGATGATGACGGCGACAATGAATATTATTATGATTACATCACTGATGAAGAAGACACCTCCAGTGGAGCAGAAGAAGCAGTATCAACATAATTACATCAATCTCTGTTTTGCCCTATGTATTTTCGACTTTTCGTTTCTGTTTTCTTTCGCAAGTGCATGAAATTTGTTGGTTTTTAATTTATTGAAATTATTTAATGTAAATCGTCAAATGTCAGACCTCAAGATTGCCAATTGACAAAATGAAATCTGTTGGCCGAGTAATGATATTAACTCCTAAAGGGTGTTCTGAAACCGGACGAGACAAAGCTAAGCTCGTCAAAACCAAGTTGTAAATCATCTTCGCCAATTTACAGAAACAGAAGGGAAACCTTAGCCGTCGTTGATTCCATCACGCGTGCCATATCGAGCTAAAGTTTCTCCAACTCTTATTTTTTGTGTTTAACTTTATCACTTAAGCATATTAAGCATTTTATTCTTAGAATGTTGAGTACCGGATCAACAGTATTAGTATACAACGTCCACTAAGAAAAACGTAGAAGTTTGGATTGTATTGTAACTATATTAAAGTTCGTTATTTTAAAAGATAAAAGATATAATACACTACTTAGATTAATAATATAGTATATTTCATTGCATTTGTATGTAGTAGGAAGGAGGTTAATGATAGGATCATAGGGGTGAGTATAATTTGGGTTGACCTGAGAAGCCTGATCCAAGACTGGACTGGCTTGACCAATTTTACATGCATGTGGTGTGATCATTGGTCCTTTGTTTGGAGCTATTTTGGTGTTATGTCCAGTCAGTTGGGCCTGTCTGGTGCTAGAATGCTAGATTAGCCTATGGGTAGAGATGTACAAATCGTTTTTTTTTGTCAAACCGGTTTGGTTTTTAAACCGGACATGTTTTTTTTAATATGTACAAACCGGTTTTTTTTTCAAACCTATTTGATTTCAAACCAGTTTTTCATTAAAAAAAATTCTCAAACCACTCAAATTGGTTTGGACCGGTTTGTTTGGACTGGTTTGTAAACTGGTTTAAAAAAAAACCGGTTTTTTTAATTTGAAACTGGTTTACAAATTGGTTTTGGGTGTTGGGTTACAAACCGTTAGTTTGGGTCGGGCTAGGAACCGGTTTGGCTCAAGCTGTTTTTTTTTTCATACCAGTTCGGGTTTTTTTATAATTTTTTCCCAAACTGGTTTTATTTGTAAACCTTTACCTATGGGTAAGCATAATTCGGGGCCGGTCCGAGAAATTGACCCAAAAACCCAAGAATGGATTGATCCAACCCATTCTACAAACGTGCAATTTGATCTTTAGTCTTAAGTTTGAATCTATTTGGGTACACGGTTCGGGCTGGTCGGTACGGGCTACCCATTGCATACCCCAAATTAACAAAAAAGAAGATGCTTTATAGTTTATACCAGTACCACTAACATTTTTTCTTTTGTGAAGAGCAAATTACATTAAAAATAATCAAATTTGGTTAGCTTTCTACGTCAACCTATGAACTTTGAAATAAAATATTTAAAAGTGGTAAACTTTCATTTTTAATATTTTATGGAGTTTATAATGCTATTGAGAAAATAAACACATTGATATGAGTAGGAAAATATAGGTTGTAATTAACATGTTTCTATACGGCTTGTAGTCTATTTGTATGTGTGGTATATATAGTGGTGCTTTTTATTGGTTTGATAGTTCAAGTCTTATTATGAATAATGTTATATAATTAGTAGTAGATTAACTATGTGTGTTTATTGAAAAAAATTAAAATATTTTGTTTAAAAATATAATTAAAAAGTATAAAAACAACCATTGATATTTATTAATTTATCAGGAGAATATTCCACCTAGGAATTATTCCTTGAGTAAACCATTTAAAATACCAAGGGGAATTACAATTGCCGGCTGCATAAGAAAACAATTTGAGGATTATTTTTGGATTTTGATTAGTTTAAGGGCAGGATGGTATTACATCCAGACTCGATAAACAAATCCTTTGAGTAAAAGAATACGAGATATAAGGATAATACTGGCTGTATTGGTTTGTAAATCGTTGAATATTATATCCTCATAAGACCCAAATTAACTGTTACAACCCGTATTACTTGGGGAGGTATTGGACGATGTTGATCGAATTGGTTTGAATTTTTTTTTTCTTTGTTTTTTTAGATTTAGATTTTCAGATTTCGTATTTATATTTTATTTGTTAATATTTTATGATTTATTAATTTATATTATTTTTTGCTTTTATTTTTTATTTTCTTTTCATTTATTTTATAAAATTTCAGACCGTTACAACCAGATTTGTCCAATACAAACTCAAAATAATATGGGCCGTAACAACTAATACGAGCCATATAAGAACATGAATTGACTGATTTGATATCTTGTATGTATGAATTGGGTATATCTATAACTGACTCTTTAGTTTAAATAAATTTCTTTAAATTGGATTTTGCTACGAATGAATTCGAATTTAAACCTATTCAAATTAAATAAGAAAAATCTATTCATCCGGGTTAAGTCAAATAAAAAAACTTCTAACTTTATTTCTTTTTTTAATTTTTCAAGCAAATTACATAAATGACCACTTTGAGTTAAAGATTAAAATGTCATTATGTACGATGCACATAACTACACTTCATAGACAAAAGTAAATAGTCATCCATTAAAAGAATGCAATATGTTACAAATTGGTTACATAGACAACATTAAGCTCGTATTTTAAATAAATGAAGATATCAAAATTTTATCTTAGTTTATTGATTTGTGTTAAACCATAAACACATGGAACCTTCGAACTAAGACAAGGCGATGGTCGAATTCTACTAACCTTTCTGTTTATTTATTCTATGAAATTAAGGTCATATGCACATAACAAAAAGATCATTTGATTTAATTTTCGTTCAATCGATGTGTATATTTATTTAATGTAAATAGCAATATAGTATAAATACATTCCTTTTAAAGCAAGTTTACCTCGAAATATGCTATCATGAAATAATTACAATTAGTTTGATCATTAAATCGGGTTGTACTACAACAATTATAATTACAATGTAAGAAATCATTATTGTTTCGTAAAGAATAACAAAACTAACGCTCGAAAAGCAGATGAAACAAGACCGATTGAAAACAAGAGAAATTCTTCAAATCAACACTCGACAAAACACAACCAGAGAATCTAGAGTATAACAAACACAAAACCCTAAATCATCAACACGATGATTCAGGAACTGAGAAACACTAGATGGTTCAAGAAAACCTTGAACCAAGAACACAGAAACCCTAGCCTGGACGATCGAGAGAGAATGCGAGTTTGAGATGGAGAGAATGAGGAGCCGGATCAAACGCTCCCCCAAATATAAGCAGCAACCAAGCGCAGGGCCATCAGCACACAAGCAGCTCACCAAGCTTCAAGCTAGCAGCCTATCAAGTTATAAAAGAAATAAAACACACAAATAATAATAGGAATAAAAATATAAAAATAAGAAGCATCAAATTGAAAGAATTATTATATTTTTAAATACACCCCTCAATTTGATGGCGAAAAAGCATTACACATGTTCAAAGCCAAGCATAAAAAATCATGTTGCTGAACGAGCAAGCCTTTAGTAAAAATGTCAGCAACCTGTTTTTCAGATGTAGTAGAAACAGTTTGTATAACCCCATCAGAAATTTTTTCCCTTAAGAAAAAAAGATCAACTTAAAAATGCTTAGTCCTATCATAAAAGACATGATTAGCTGCTATTGACAAAGCAGCATTATTGTCACAATGTAACTGAACAGGCAATTCAACATGAACTTACAGCTCACGCAACAAATTAGTTAACCATAAAATCTCACGAGTAGCTGCACACATAGACTGGTACTCAGCTTCAGCTGAGGATCGAGAAACAGTTGATTGTTTCTTACTTTTCCAAGAAACTAAACAAGAACCAACAAACACATAAAAACCAGTAACAGACCGTCGAGAGCTAAGACATTTAGCCCAGTCTGAATCTGCAAAAGCAGACAGCACAAAAGAACTATTCTTTGGAAAAAATATGCCTCTCCCAGGAGCACTTTTCAAATATCTCAATAGTCTAAGTGCAAGTTGTAAATGAGAATTGGTAGGTGAGTGCATGAATTGACTTAAAAATTGAACAACATAAGAAATATCAGGCCTAGTATGCGAAAGATAAATCAGTTTGCCAATAAGCTTTTGAAAATCAGTAATATTTTTAAAAACTGTTTCATCCTTTTTACAACTACAGGTAACGAGAAAATTCTGTTCAATAGGTGTAGCAACAGGTTTATACCCACTCACACCAAATTCAGCAAGCAAATCCAAACAATATTTTCTTTGAGATAGACAAATTCCCGAATAAGTTTGAACTACTTCAATTCCCAAAAAATAATTTAATAACCCAAGATCTTTAATCAAGAACTTGGAATTCAAAAAAATGTTTGATGTTTTCAATTTCTTTAAAGTTATTACCAGTCACAGCAATATCATCCACATAGACCAAAAGAACAACAAACACAAAAGAAGTAGACTTTATGAATAATGAATGATCACATTTACTTTGCACAAAACCAAGTTCAAACAAGACCCCAACTAACTTTTCATTCCATACTCTAGGAGCCTGCTTAAGACCATATAACGATTTGTTCAACTTACACACTTTGGTTTCATTTTTTGAAAAGAAACCTTTAGGTAAGCACATGTACACATCCTCATTTAAACTTCCATACAAAAACGCATTATTTATATAAAGCTGATAAAGAGGCCAACCTCTTTGAATAGCTAAGGTAATCACACATCGAACAGTCACCATTTTAACCACTGGTGAAAATGTTTCATCGAAATCAATGCCCTCCTTCTGACTATAACCCTTAGCCACTAACCGAGCCTTATATCTCTCAACCTCTCCTGTTGATTTATACTTGATTTTAAATACCCACTTGCACCCAATAGGTTTTCTACCTTTTGGTAGGTCAACTAAGGTCCAAGTGTTATTTATATTTAAAGCCTCCATCTCCTCGTTCATGGCATTGACCCACCGGGGATCATTTTTGGCTTCAAAAAACTTCCGAGGTTCAACGGATTTATTTAGACTAGATGAAAAACACTTAGCCTCATTAGACAGATGTGAATAGCTAACAACCCTTTCTAGACCATATTTTACTTTACCATCAACTATAAATCCATCAAGTTTTTTTGAAAACTTAACTGGTCTAGACGACTTTCGAACAGAACAAGATGGGTCATTACTACCCTCAAAATTACTATTATTGTCATTCATTGACTTTCTACTGTCTGCCACGTCTATGCCATCACTTTGAACAGATGGCTGCTGAGACTCAGCAACACCAGACCCCAAACCAGCATCAGGGTTGGACTGTTGCCTCCGCTCAGCCTCCATTACACTATCTGAAGTGTTGCAATCAGATTGCACAACAATAGGTTCCTCATTAACCCTCCCTTCATCATTGGGTAGTTCACCACCGGAAACAGTTGACTGACTTGGTTCTATATCATCAAAAAAAATTAAATTGTTTATATTTAAATCACTATTTATTTTAAAGTCAAAAACATCTGTTCAAGTTTTTAAAAGGAAAAATGTTTTCGTAAAACTTAACATCTATAGAAAAAATTATTGTCTTTTTATCAAAACTCAAGAGTTTATAACCTTTTTTAAAAACAGAATATCCCAAAAAGGCGCATTTTTCAGCCTGACTTTCAAACTTATTATTATTGTTTAGGACAGTATAGAAACACAAGCAGCCAAAAACTTTAAGATGACTAAGAGAGGGCTTAAAAACAAACATAATCTCATACGGGGTTTTGCCATTTAGAACAGATGAGGGAGTCTTGTTTATCAAATAAGCAGCAGTCAAGACACAGTCAGACCAAAACCTAATAGGAACACTACCTTGAAATAATAGAGTTCTGGCAACATTAAAAAGGTGCCGATGTTTTCGTTCCACAATACCATTTTGTTGTGGAGTGTAAGGAAAAGATGTTTGATGAATGATTCCATGACTTCTTACAAATTCAATCATGTTATTATTGACAAACTCAGTGCCATTATCACTACAAAACACTTTGATAGTTTTCCCAAACTGAGTTTTAACAATGTTAAAGAAACTTTCTATGTTTTGAAAAACCTCTTCTTTTCCTTTTAACAAATAGACCCATACAGCCCTTGAAAAATCATCCACAACAGACAGAAAGAATTGGTACCCTTCTCGACTAGGGACCCGATAAGTGGTCCAGACATCCAAATGAATAAGGTCACCTATACTTTTAGACTTGTGTTCACTTAGTGGAAATGGCTCCCTATGTTGCTTTGCTTTATAACAAACATCACAGGGAGAAAAGTTTTTTTGAAACTTTAATTGTAAATTGTTACTAAGAACAAACAGGACCTTATCAAATGGATGTCCAAGTCTTGAGTGCCACAGATGAAAAGAATTGAAACTATTAAAGCACACCTTAGAAAAATTAGAAGCATCACCACACATATATAGACCATCTACTTGATTACCAATCACCAGCACTTTCTTTGAAAGAGAATCCTGAATTATACACTTATGTCGTTAAACACAACTTCCACTCCACTTTCTTTAGCAAGTTTGTGAACAGATAGGAGGTTAACAAAATAATCAGGGACAACAAGCACATCAGACAGAGTGACTTCATCGCTCAGTTTTAAACAACCAATTTTAGTTACCAAAGCACTAGTCTCATTTGGGTGTTTAACCTTAAAGTCACAGTCATACACATTGATTATATTAGTAAGATGATCATCACTCATAACTATGTGCTGGTTGGCACCTGAATCAACAATCCACCCAGAAGGGGATTGAAGGGGACAACTTGCGAAGTTGTACATAGAGGAACTAAAGGAATTCGAACAGAAACTGTTGGAGCAAGTTCCTCCAAAATTAGAAGGAGATGGGGACTCATCATTCTTATCATTTAGTAGGCTTAGTAACTTGGCAATATGCTCACTTGTTAAAGTAGGAGAAACAGATGAGGAAGCATTATTGGACACAATAGGTATCTTTGGTTGAGTGTTACCTTGAGTGGATCAGGGTTTAAACCCTTAAGGAAATCCAATAATCTCAAAGCACCTCTCAACAGTATGATCCAGCTTGTTGCAATGAGTGCATTTAAGACCAGAATTAGGACCTTTCATTACTTTCTTTTTACTTTCAAAAGACTGATTTGTTTTAGAAGCAAAACTGACATTTTGCCCCTTTGAAGAAGAGTTTGACTCTCTATGAGACTCTTCCCTTGAAACAATTGAAAAAGCAGTTTTAGTTGTGGGAAGAGGGTCTTGAGTTAAGTGGTTTGTTCAGATTGGTTGATATACATCATCCAGACCCATCAAAAATTGCATAAGTTTTATCAAATGATTAAAGTCATTAAACTCTTTAGATGCTTGACATGTACAAGCAAGCAATTGTACCATTGCATCAAACTGTTTCCACATGGAAGAGAGCTAATGATAATACTCAGACACAGAGGATCCATTTTGTTTAACATAATTAATTTTTTTAATATAGCCCAAACACAATCTACCCATCAACCTTATCATATGTATCTTTTAAATCTTTCTACACTTCTGAGGCAAGCTTAGAGTAAACTTGCCCAAGATATAATTTCTTTCACACAGAGTTCAACAACCAGGTAAGCATAATAGAATTACATCTATCCCACTGAGTAGCAAGAACATTATTATTAGTTGGTTTCTTACATGTCCCTTCAATAAACCCAACTTTGTTCTTAACTTGTAAAGCAAGAAGCATTGCATTAGCCCATACAGTATAGTTCTCAGTCCCTTTTAGTTTGATATTCACAACAGTCAGACAGCTAGAGTCACTAGCATGCAAATACAAGGGATCACTTGCGTCTAATTTGCTTACTAGTGTCTCCGGGACAACAACAGTACCAGAATTTTCACCCATTTTAAAGACCACAACAACAATCAAATAAGAAATGAATATCACACAAGCACACACACAAAAAACAACTCAGACCAGAGCCAGGTTTTCACACCATTCTTAATGGCAGATCAAGGATTAGTCATAGTTGTGTCAATGTAGTCACTCACAACAAGTAAACGACAAAATAAAAAGTAAACAAGAAGAGAACAAAGATGGAACAATCTCACCAAATGCACACCCAAGTTAGGGTTCTCCGAACAGGCCCCGGATTTAATAACCTTCACTTAGGGTTATGAATCGAGGGCAGAAAACCAAGAAAGAGCAGCAGATTTAGGGTTCAAGCCCTAGATCCTTCAACAACACAAATAGTCCAAGCGAGAGCAACAGATCTGGGGTTCAAGCCCAAGAACCTTCAACAACACAAATATGCCGGATATTCCCACACCAACCGAGAACTAGGGTTTTTTGCCCTAGAACCTTCTTCAATCAGAGAGGGAGGCGGAACGGCACCAAGAACACCAACCGACGATAGGGTTTCCGAGACAAGAAACACTAAATCAGAACAGGGAAAAAAACAGCGGAAACTCACAAATACCAGAGCCTAGGCTCTAATACCATGTAAAAAATAACAAAACTAACGCTCGAAGAGAAAATTAAACAAGACCGACCGAAAAACAAGAGAAATTCTTCAAATCAACACTCGACAAAATACAACCAGAGAATCTAGAGTATAACAAACACAAACCCTAAATCATCAACATGATGATTCAGGAACTTAGAAACACTAGATGGTTCAAGAACACCTTGAACCAAGAACACAGAAACCCTAGCCTGGACAATCGAGAGAGAATGCGTGTTTGAGACGGAGAGAATGAGGAGCCGGATCAAACACTCCTCCAAATATAAGCAACAACCAAGCGCAGGTCCATCAGCACACAAGCAGCCCACCATGCTTCAAACCAGCAGCCCAACAAGCCAGCAGCCCATCAAGCTATAAAAGAAATAAAACGCACAAATAATAATAGGAATAAAAATATAAAAATAAGAAGCATCAAATTGAAAGAATTATTATATTTTTTAACATGTTTGATGAAAATCGAAGGACGTTCTGTCTGAAAAAAAGTACGTGAATCGACTTGAGCTATAATTGAAATGAGTATAGATATAAAGAATGAGATGCGAAGGTTTTTATTAGATGAGAGAAAAATTTAAAAAAATGATAATTTTTAATTTAGTTATAAAGATGTAGATGAATAAACTACTTTGAATGCTCTTATAGACTTAATAGTTAACACAAGTTTAGTTTTCATCGAATTTTTAAAGAAATGAATCGTGTAAACAGAAATAGAATTTTGAAATTTTAATGTACTACACCTTTATTTGGTAGAAAAAATAAATAATATATCTTTTTTGAACCGCTAAAATATCATTGACGGACCATTGAACCACTCGATTATATCAATTACTCGAATACAAAATCAAGATCACCCTCTTGAGAAAACTCACATTAGACGAGATAACCCTCTAACCCAACCTGAAATCTTTTTTTTTTTTTTTTTTTTTTTTTTTTTTTTTTTCGTCACATGTGAAACTTAAATCTAAAATATTTTTTTTTATTTTAATGAAATCTTGAGTAACTCAGTTTAACCACTTAAACCGAAATATCATTGGTAAATAAAATAATATAAACTATAGTTAACAAACGCCAGCATTCTTTTACTTTGTTCGCTAACTAATCAATTTTGCTTAGTTTTAAATGTTACTGTACCGATGGTATGTGAATTAAATAATTTAAAATATGATTGTTAACAACGTTTAAGTCTTCCACGCAATTGCATCAGGAGTTTTTTTATTTGTACGCATCTAAATAATATTCTTGTAGATTACGCATCCAATAAATATCATTGCAGACCTATATCTCTTATTTACTTAGAATATAAATAATCAATACTCTTTCAAATCATTGATCACTACAAAGTTCAGACATATCTATCAATGAAGTTGAGACACTTCGTGTTTATCCTTATCAAATTACTAAATAGATACGAGTTCATGTCCCAAAAATTAAACAATATGTGGATTTTAGAATACGTTTAAGAAGAATGTGTGTTCAGCGTCAAAAAAAAGTTAAATATATCAACACCAACACAACAATGCATGTGTAAATTGTTACCCCCGGTTGCAGATTTTTCTTTTCCTCTAAGTAAGTGCCATATCATTGAAATTACATCACTTCAATTATTGTCAAAACACTTTCAATAGCCTAAGCAATCAAACAAACTCTATTATTTTCTCAATTATCTCACCTCTATGGTTGGAAATCGTTTTAAAATTATTATTATTTTTTATGAATTCCAGTAATCAATGTAACGAGTCATCAAGAAAATGGAAATAACAATTCCGCAAAACAGTAATTTCATATTTCAATTGATCTTCTGATCCTCTACTTGTTTTTGTCATTCGTTATCGAGTTGAACGTCGAGGGATGTAACAAGAGAAGTAACTAATGTGCCGATATTTTCCTAATATATTTAGTTTAAAACTAAACCTTTGGGCAATATATGTCGAGAAGTTTTTTAATTAGTCCTTTTGTTTTGGCGATATATCCTCTTAAATTCTTGCTGATATGGTGAGATTGATTTATTAATTTATTAATAAATATTTTTCATGTAAATGATGGTATATTATGAGAATATATTACCTACTTCGCTACCCTATTAGTAGAAAATTTTGGTAAAATAAGTTTTTAATAACTATTTTGGTAATGACATTGGGTTAATGATTATTTGAGTAATTTTCTCTAAATTAAATTTTAAACTAATGGACCACTTTGTTTCATTTATATTGATATTGTGTGGATATCATAACTACGTATTTTAAGTATTATCTTGTTTCTAACTATTTAGCATTTAACATTTAGAAAAGAAATCATTCTGTCAATGTTTGCCATCATCTTTTTGAAGAAATCAATAGTATCACGGGGAAGAACGATCAAGTAAGAAGGGTGCAATGAAACTTTAAGCAATGATCAACAACAATTTAAAGCAGTCGTGTGGAACAATCGCATATAAATCATATCAAAGAACAACTGCAAAACTAGATTGGTTTGGGTTTTACTTAGGATTACATATATGTAGGTTTTGAATTGGTTATGCTTATTTTATAAGGTCATATGTAGCATATTATTTGTTACTGCATTTATGTGGTATTACATATGTAACTACAAAACTTGTGTTGGTTTTATATCGTATATATATATATATGTATTATAACTTCTGATATACTTTCGGTGTTAAATAGTACATGTATCTAAGTTTTGAGTTAGTTTGGGTTTTAATCCTGATTATATATATGTAACTTTTGAATTTTTTGTGATTTTATATGGTAGTACATATATGTAATTATGGTTTTATAGGGTATTACATATATGTAACTTCAGATTTATTCGTGTATTTTATCATTTGTAATTCTTAACATATGTGTGAATGCATAAATGTTGAAAAGACAAAAAAATGAGAAAGTAATAATTAATTAAATGGATAAAGAAAATTTTTAATAGAATACTATTACACTATTATCATTTAATTTTCAACTTTTAAAATCAATAAATAATGATCAGGCGATATTGGTTTTTTAACTTCTCACAAAAATCAACATTTCATTATAATGATCCCTTTATAGCTGTAGGGTTGACTGTTATATATTTAAACAAAAGAAAAAAGTGGTTAAGAAGAAGTTTAAAAGAGTCCAAGACCTTTAAAAGTTAATATCTTTATATTGCCCTCTATCTAGAGGAAAAGTATATTTTAATTAGATAATATAAAAAGTAAGAAACAAAAAACATCTTAGAGCATTTTCATCTCATTACACAACCCCAACCCCATGCTCAAATTTTAAGAAAAACACTTAAATAAGTCTGTTCAATACATTCCGATCCTCATATCTCGTATCTATATTTTTAGGGGAAAGCAAAATAGTCCTAATACTTAAGGACATACTATTTATCCATCATATCTGTTATGTTAATTTTATAATAGGTTGAGATTTAATATCTATTTCAATGAATGTTTACTTTTTTAACGTGATTTTAGTTATTGTAAACTATTTACGAGGATATATAATATCGTCTTTTTGTGAACACTGATCTTTTTTTCTAATAAAAAACAAAAACTTCTAAACTTTAATAGATACTTCAGGCCTCCCTTGTATTGCACACTATAACCTATAGATGACTTACACATGTGAAGTGTAAATGGTCAAAGTTTTAGAAAACATACGAACAAATTAGTTTGAAGGTTTTTTATTATACAAAACTTACAAATTTGTATATAAAAAGTATGAACTTTAAAATATAAAACCATTGATCAAAAAATCAAATGAACTTTGTTTTTTATACGTTTAATATAATTTAGTGTTCTGTAATGAACCCTACTATATATGTGTGTGTGTGTGTTACTATGTAGCCGGTTCGGTTTATATGACCCATTTCAATCCTAAAGCATGGGTTGGACCATTAAAAATGGGTCTCCATACGATAAACCGAACATGTAACTCTTAACTTGATTGAATAGTCTACTTACATTGGAAGGGTTAAGTGGTGTGCCAGTTTTTGAACACCTCTAATTAGTATTGTTTTGTTCTAACGACTTGTGTAAAATAATTAAAGAGTAACCCAAACCATTATTATTACTACATAATTTATAATACTTGGGACGCGTACTTAATTTCTAACTAATAGAGTATTCGTATTGGGACTTGATGTTACACTCTGCCAAGGCAAAATCGCGAGATGTAACGTATGGTTTTCAAAGCATATGATTATTTCAAACACAAACATACTAATGGATATTAACTTAAAATTTAGAGTTTTACATTCCAAAATCAAATGAACGACTAAAATGTTTATCAAAATAAATGTTTATAAGATTTAGCCCATATGACCAAAACATATAAGGTTATACAAGTAAAAGATCTCAAAAGTGTATCCAAGTCGACATGAATGTTTCCCTACGATGATTACCCTTTGATGTCGTGCTTTAATTTCCTGAAAAACATACTTTAAATGTCAAAGCAATATTGTTGAGTTCCCAAGCTTAAATGAATACGATTTCGGCATTTCGCAAAACTTTTTTGCATGAAGACGATTATATATATGCGATAAAAAAACAAAAATTGACCATTCATAAGCTAACAAGGAATATGAAAATTATGATCAACACGAGACATAACCAAACCAAGACACAGCTTAGCTCGTACCTCACGAGCTAAAGAGTGGACATTATGCAATCATTCGACCATACACATAGGCGGTCAGAGCGATAATCATGACAAAGGGTGTTTGTAACATTCGTGAATTTTCAGGTAACTTTATAGCCAGATACGCTTAAAACTCTAACTCTTGTCAAACCCTAATTTTGTTAATTATGGCGATAGCAAATGATAATTCTTGACGCATTATTTGCATAACCAATGGTTGACGAACATGGGTATGTTAAACCGTCATCTCAAATTATATTAGATTGAATTTATAAGTATACCTACCACGTAGTTAACCAAGCTTGCAAGACAATGATATTTGTGCATGTAATCATGCATGAAGCATCACCTTTGCATGAGCGGTTCGTCGTTAAACATAGTTCTTAAGACGTCAACATACAAAGTTTAATGCAACATGACATCTATTAGTATTTCACGAACGAAACTATGAACCTAAATTCAATGCTTATACACAAGTGAGACGGCTCTAGTAACCCAAACTTCTCACTCGTCATCCAAATATTCGAAATACATATACCAAATCCACGACCCTTATAACTAACTTAATGTGGGACTTACTTCTTATTCAACCACGCACTTTAACTCAACTTAGATCAATGACAACCATCATCGAACCAGGTTTTAAAGATTTAAATAACTAAGATATATCGAGTTTAACTGTTAGTTACGTAAGGAAAATAATCAAACCATGCATTAATACTTTCACCAATAACGAATGACAAAATATAGAAATAATGTAGACTAATGTGGATGCTCAAGGACAGCTCGATGGAGACTTTTAGAACAACCTTAAAGACCTATTTTAAACCCCTTGGCTACACCCTAACCACTCTTCAACTAAACATAATATAATACTTGGCTAAACCTTGACCATCAACTTTGAAATACTGGTCAAATAATATTGAAATCAAGTACATAAAGAAAATGTGGTGCTGATGTCTTGTACTCGATCTATAGCTGCTGAAACAACATTAAAACAACCTTAAAACACTTTAATTATAATGCTAGTTACCAAGAGACTAAACCTTAAACTAATGATTAAGTAAAACCGAGTTTATCTAAAAATCATATAAGAAAACCATCAAGCGTAAATCACTAACTTCATTAACACCAAACGACAAGTTGAAGAACCATTATAAACCCATGACAATATCAAATGATAGGTTCAAAATCACAGCCCCAAAACCCCTCAAATACTCAGATTCAAATGAAAGGAAATAACCAGCATGTAATGTGTTAAGAATTAGCCATGAACCAGGGGTTAAAGGCTAACAAGAACTTCCCATCACCCTAGTCAAAGAGGACTGAATAATAGGTACAAAAGCGGACTGCTGGTTGCTTCCCTTAGCTCTAGATCTTCAGCTCCAGCTGCCCAAGAAGAGTCTTGACCATCACCTATCTTACTGTTCAAAGATGCCAAAGCATCTAATGAAGAAACCCCTTCCCAAAGTTCCTATATAATTTCCATACTACCAGCTGCATTCCCACACCAAAACCTGATCCCAACTTATACTAAAACAACCCAGAAGAACTCTCTGCTGCTGTTGTTGCGATTGTGCGAAGAGAAGAACATAAGAGCTCATTTTGGACCTCTATCATGCATTTCTGTTTACACCAACGTCTACCACCGGCTGATGGGCTGGGGAGATGGGAGATTTAAGTGGTGGATGGTGATGGTGAAGGAGTTATTTGTTGTTTCCCATGAACCTTTCACCCTTTTGTACTTAATATACTTTATGGGAGACCAAAAGTAACTAACTTAACAATAATATTAGGTAAATTTGGGTGGATTTTCGGTTGGGGGGTGGGTTATGTTGGCCGAAAATTATAAAGGAATAGAGAGTTTATGAATCTATGACACTTTGAATGTGAATATGATTATGTGTGCTACTTGGTGGTTACCACTAGTACAAGTGTAAAACCATGTTCATCAACTTTAACACCTATGCGATTATTAACCCACTTACATCTGAATAAAGGTATAGTGAATAGATGATAACTTAACTCTCAAATTTCTTCTATGACACCATAATATGATTCTTTGGTGATTCTTAATCTTGTACCATGGTTCATTCTGTCAAATTCTGTAGATGAGGCAATTAGTGTAACTCCACTATTTTGTGTTGCACTTTTTTCATCTTGGTTTTTAGCGTAGAATGTATAACCATTTATATCATACCCTTGGTATGATCTTACTCTAAAATCTGACCCTTGCCCTAACTTATCTACAGTTTTATCAGTATTTGGATGACCATAAGTTTCTGCCACCTTATTCTTCATCCATTCAGAAAACTCCTCGTTATGTTTCATTTTATACCATTTTTCTGTCTTTTGTAAATGTGTTGAGTGTAATATTTTCATGTGTTCTTCAACATACGAAGCAAGACATGTCATATGTTGTAAAAAAACAAAATGTGCAAGTTGTAAATCCACACGACTTGGGACAATTAATTTAGCACCAACTACTCCCACACCTGCAAGTCGACCAGCATGACTACTTTTAGGCAAACCAATACTTTTAACCCCTTCCAAGTAACCTGTAAATAAATCAATTATTACATTGTAAAATACATTTACCAAAAGTTAATTATATTAAAAAATTTATGATATGATTACCTGTGCAAAACTCAGTCGCCTCTTCGGAAGTATATCCTTCAACAATACTGCCCTCAGGTCGATTACGGTTTCTTACATAGCCTTTCAGAAATCCCATATATCTTTCAAAAGGGTACATGTATCGTAAAAATACAGGACCACAAGACTTAATCTCTCCTACGATATGAGATACTAGGTGAACCATTATATCAAAAAATGACGGTGGAAAGTACATCTTTAGTTCATAAAGGGTAATGATAATTTCCTTTTCCCATTCATCCAATATTTCAAGATCAATAACTTTTGAGTGAATCATGTTAAAAAACAAACAAAGTTTTGTGATTGTATGTCTGATGTTATCCGGTAACAATCCATGAATTGCAATAGGTATCATATGTGTCATTAAAACATGACAATTATGAGATTTCATACCAAGTAATTTACAATCTTTTATTGACACCAATCTTTTAATAATTGCTGAATAGTTAGATGGAACTTTGATACTATGTAAACGCTCGCAAAACTTTGTTTTTTCTGCTTTCGACATTGTATAACAAGCAGGTGGGAGATAAATACCCTTGGCCTTTCAACGGGAGCAAGCTCTTTACGTATTCCCATTTCTTTCATATCTCTATGGACATTAATCCCGTCTTTAGTTTTTCCAGGAATGTTTAGTAATAAGCCCAACAAGCTATCACATACATTTTTTTCAATATGCATAACATCTAGGCAATGCCGAACTTCCAAATATTTCCAGTAAGGTAGATCCCAAAAAATTGACCTTTTTTTCCAATTACCTCCTTTCTCAACGCGGGATCCTTTTCCTAACACAGTATTAATATTTTTAACTCGTAAAGATGCATCGAAACCTTTCCTAACAGTTCGAAGCTTGGTCTTTCCGTCAAACTCTTTTGTTTTTTTTTGATAACAATGATTAATTGAAAGAAATATCCAATGTCCCATATACACGGTTTTTTTGCAATTATTTAGCCATATGGAACTTGTCTTGTCTTCACATATTGGACAAGCTTGTTTACCTTTAGTATTATATCCTGACAAATTTCCGTATGCTGGGAAATCACTTACGATGCAAAAAATCATGGCTCTCATCTTAAAGTTCTCCTTTTTATAAGCATCGTAAATATTTACACCTGTACTCCATAGTGTTTTCATGTCATCAACCAAAGAAGATAAATAAACTTCAATGTCATTACTAGGTTGTTTTGGACCCTGAATTAACAAGGACATCATTATGTATTTTCGTTTCATGCATAACCATGGTGGAAGGTTGTAGATACACAGAAGAACTGGCCAAGTACTATGACGACTACTCATGTTCCCGAAAGGATTGATGCCATCTGAACTAAGACCAAATCGTATGTTTCTAATCTCATTACCAAAATCTGGAAATTTATAATCAATATTTCTCCACTGAGGAGAATCTACCACATGTCTTAACTTTCCATCATCTTTACGCTCATCACCATGCCAACGCAATAGTTTTGCTTCTTTAACGTTAGTAAATAAACGTTTGAGTCAAGGTATAATGGGGAAATACCATAATAATTTAGCTGGCAGTCCATTTTTTTTCACATCATCATCATATTCATCGGTTTCATTTTTGCGCTTGTACCTCGATGCACCACAATTAAGGCATTTTTGATTTTTTTCAAACTCATTTCTATACAACATACAATCATCCGGACATGCTTGTATTCTTTTAACTTTTAATCCTATTGGACACATCAATTTTTTAGCTTGGTATAGAGATATGGGCAAGTCATTGTCTTTAGGAAGTATGTCATGTAAAAGCAATAATAGACTTGTAAAACTCTTATCGCTCCATTCGTAGTTTGATTTTAAGTTAAATAGTTTCAACACAGCACTAAGTCTAGAAAAGTTCTCACAACCAGCATACAACGGTTTTTCTGAATCAACAAATATCTGTTGTAGTTTTTCTTGATTATTGTCACCAGTATTAGTTTCAAAATCATTGAACATGTCATTTAGATTATCATTGCCCTTATCAAAATTGTCATTATCATCATTGATGTACTGATCACTGTTTTCATCATTATTAATGACTGCATTGGTCGACATCGTGTATTATTAGCAAGTGATTCTCCATGTTTTGACAAGCAAGTATAATTATACATGAAACCATGTCTAAACAAATGATACTCGATGTCCTTTATTTCCTTAAATTCCGTAAAATTTTTGCATGTCTTACAGGGACACGAAATGGATTCATTTCCTTTTATTATACGATCATCTTCGGCAATCTTAAGAAAATTTTTCACGCCTATCGAATATGCCGGGTGATAACGTCCAACATTGTACATCCAATGACTACGCTCCATCTCGCGTATTTAACTCATAAAAATGATATAAATGCACATATATAATGAGAACAAATAAACCTAAAGTAATCTAAGATGATAAATCGATAATATTTATCTTTTACTCCTTAAGTATGTGTATAAATACGTGTTAACAAGGTAACAATTTATTAAAAAAAGGTAACAACATACTTATCCTATATATATATATATATATATATATATATATATATATATATATATATATACACACACGTGTTAACAAGGTAACAATTTATTAAAAAATCAATAATATTTATCTTTTACTCCTTAAGCATGCATATAAACAACATACTCTATTGAGTATAAATAGAAATTTATTAACTTTTTTTTTTTAATAATCAACTCATTAAAAACGTACATATCTCCTAAAAATGAGATAGAATATTAAAAAAAATAGAGAGTTTCATATATACTATTTTAAACTTTTTAAATACATCTATTCTATATATCAAGGTTTTTGAGGATACATGACGCGATTATATGCATTCTCATGTTGGTTTTTCCGCCTAATCATTTGCTTTATTTTTTTGAGTGATTTAATTCCTGGTAAATTTTTTAAGATATTAAATGAAAAGAGTTTTAGATAAATAAACTAAATAATTATATGTCTAAAATATAAATCTTCTTATGTTAATAATTTATTAAGATTTACTAAATTCTTATGTTAATAATTTAATTATATCATATTTTAAAATATAATTTTATAATTCTTAATCTTCATTACTTGTCATTTATAATTTTTTAAATATTTATTATTTCTTATTTTATCAATGGTTATAACATCTAATATATATTTTTTATAAAAACTAATAATTTCAAGAAGTTACAATTATTACATCCACCCATGTAATACATGGGTTCTAACCTAGTATCATATCCAATAAAACTTTAAAAATACCACACACATACACACACACACACACACACACACACACACACATATATATATATATATATATATATATATCCTTTTCAAATAATCAATATGCACGTTTTAATTGTTTTTAATGAAATGGGTTTTTATGATATTTTGACTAGTTTTTAAGGGTATATATGACATTTATAGTTTTAGTTGGGTGCATATGATATTTTACGAGTTTATAGGACACATATGAAATTCTCCTTAAAAAAATATAGGTATGATCTAAAAGGTTTCTAAAAGTATAAATGATCATTACTTTTAAATATAACGATGCGCACACACATATATATGAAGGTTGATCATCAACATAAATAATCTAGTAAAGTTAAAAGAGAATAATATTACCTTAGTCAAGAATCTTGTATTGCAAAATATGAGTTTGTTCAAAAGATTGTCCAACTCTTTTCCTTTGATCATGAAATCATATTTAGTTTAAGTAAAATTAAAATCAGACAGAAAAAAATAAAGAATCAATAAATAGTATTACCTGAAGTATTCTGTCAATAAATGCTCTAACGAACAGGAACAACAATAAATGAATGTATCAAAGTTTAAGAGTTTGATCTTGATAATATGAGAGAAGTAAAGAGAAAAAGATGAATATGGATTTGGATTTATGAATTAGGTTAGGTTATATTTTATAGGAGTTTAAACCAATTGTTATGGATAAGGTAGAAAATAAAACTTATAAAACTCAACAAAAGAAAGATATTTTCGTTATAAACAAAAACTCAGTAATAAATAATAAAAAAGTTTAAACTTAATATTTTTAAAATAGCATTTGAAGCAAAAACATCGCTTTGAGTTACCAAATACAACGTAATCTAAACTTAAAATAATATCAAATACAACGTTTAACCAAAAACAACGATATTTGAATTAAAACCTAGTTTTAAATTAAACTAACCTCCGTAAAATAATAACCACCAGACTTGTAAACAACGCTTTTGTGTTTTTGCAACGATTTTTATACCAAGTGTTTTAAATAAAGAATTTTGATCGCTTTAAAATAATCTAATGAAGAAACCCCTTCCCAAAGTTCCTATATAATTTCCATACTACCAGCTGAATTCCCACACCAAAACCTGATCCCAACTTATACTAAAACAACCCAAAAGAGCTCTCTGCTGCTGTTGTTGCGATTGTGCGAAGAGAAGAACATAAGAGCTCATTTTGGACCTCTATCATGCATTTCTGTTTACACCAACGTCTACCACCGGCTGATGGGCTGGGGAGATGGGAGATTTAAGTGGTGGATGGTGATGGTGAAGGAGTTATTTGTTGTTTCCCATGAACCTTTCACCCTTTTGTACTTAATATACTTTATGGGAGACCAAAAGTAACTAACTTAACAATAATATTAGGTAAATTTGGGTGGATTTTCGGTTGGGGGGTGGGTTATGTTGGCCGAAAGTTATAAAGGAATAGAGAGTTTATGAATCTATGACACTTTGAATGTGAATATGATTATGTGTGCTACTTGGTGGTTACGAAGGTGAATTATATAAACTTTCTTATGGGTCATGGTTTGTATAATAGGTATTGTAACTTATAATTTTGATGTATAACATTCTATTTGAGTGTTATGGATCATTGTACTTCATTTTGGTCATATATAATTGTTATCCATCTTGTTGTGATAGGAATGAACAAGAACAAATAAGTTTTTAGCTAATGCAATAAAGATACAATTTATTGTTCCAAAGACTCTACCCCTTTTAGTAATATCAAAAAGCTCGAGAACAGATATCTACGGAATAGAAAGATTTCAATCACCCAAGTAAAGAACTGCTACAAATAATGAAGAAACTAGTAGACTTAAATATGAAGCAATGTAAAATAAACCAAATATGATAACTAGATATATTCAGTTTGATAACTTGCTACTAATTGTTTTTCTGTTTCTTGTAAATGAAAAGGTAATCGTTCTTTTTTTAACTGAAAAACATTTTTGAAAGGTGAATTTAAGATGTTTAAAGGAGAGTTTTATATTTCAGGTGTTTTGAGTTAGGTTCTAGTATTGCATATGGTTTCACCAACGTTCATACCCTCATGCATATGTGAGCTGGGGAAGTGATCCATAACATCCACAGGTTCTTGTGGACCTGGATGAGTTTGTCCTATAGGTCTCTCAGCTTACTGGACCTTGAGATCGATGATCTCAAGTTGCTGGTCATGGACCCTCCTTTGCAAGATAGTCACCTGTGATTCAAGGTGAGCTATCTTTGAAACCAGTTGGGTGCAGATGTCTTCAAGTTGGTGCACCCTGAGTTTCATACTCCCGTCATCTTCAGTTGAAGAATCATTGGGGGATGAAGGAGGTAAACTAAGGTCTGCTCCTTCACCACCAGCATGGGGTTCTTGGCTGCTGGATTTCCCCTGCCTAGTGACAGTGTTAAGAGGCTGGGTTGCCGTGGTTGAGGTCTTAAAGATGTAATCACTGGCAATAGTGAGAGCTTCTTCCACATGGGTCTCCTGGACAATCACAGGAAGATCCACCTCAGTTTGAGGTGTCTGATGTGGGCTAGAAATGGGTGAAACATAAGCACTCATCTCTCCTTGAGTGTGGGTAGAGAGGAGAGATTCATGGTACTCACTGAATCCTAAATCTTCATCAGAGTAGAAGTTAAGGCTGGGTATGGGGCGGTTGAGATCAAGAGACTGGGGATGGTAGCTTTCCCCTGAAGGTTGATCACTAGAGTGTTGAGACTCAGAGTGATGGCTTAAGGCTGTTTGTGGAGTTGTGAGCTCATCTGGCTGAGCATGAGGAACCTCAACACTGATTGTCTGAAAGATGGGAGTGGTCTGCTCCTCAGGGGAAGTGGGAGCTCGAGATTCCACTTCCTCCTGTATGGGTTGTGATATGGGGGTCTGCACATGCTCAATAGCAAGTGCAGGGGTTCATTTGGATTTTCTAGTGTAGGTGAGGGTAATTGTTGGCCTTGATGGTTGTTGAGAGGTGTAGGGTGTTGGTTCATCACTAGATGGTGCAGCTTGGATGTCACCTTGAGCAATGAGCTCAAACATTTTCGGGACAAGGGCTGTTTCTACCCCTGAGAACCCAACAGTTGGCTTTTTCAATATCTTGAAAATATCAGGCCTCATGTGTGCAAGTTTAAGAACATTACCTGTTCCCCTCAACTGTGGTCCCAATTCATGGTTGAGAATGTGTTGAACATACCGGGGGAACATGTAATATTCTAAGGAATCCAAATTCGCTAGTAAATTTGTAAAAACAAACTGAGAGTACCTGAATTTGACCCCTTGAGCCATCCTATGGACAATGAAGGAGAGGTCTTCTGGAATCTGGTCCCATCCTCCATGTTTGTTGGATAAGCTGTGGATGACGACATGGAGGAGGTATTTCCATTGGAATGAGACCTTCCCCTTCCTGAAGGTCTTGACCGAAAAGTCACCTTCGTAACCCATCTGAGCAAAGGATTGGTTGACAACAACTTTTGGAAAGGACAGCTCACCTGCTTCATCATCCAACTGCAAATGGGTGTTTATAATGACTGGAGTGATGAAAACCGTCCTCCCCTGCACTGTGGCAGATAGGGCCTTCTCCCCGTCCATGGTGACCTCTTGACAGGTCCGCTAGAACTTAAGCAACTGATCCTCATAGAGAGGAGGATCGATTGTAAGGGAGGTGAAATAGTGAGACAAAGAAAGATACCTACACATGTTTGAGAAGCTTGGATCCTTCTCAGAGTTTAACAGAGCAACTTGATTGTGTTGCCTGTGTAGGTGCATGGTGAAATCAGGGTCGTTACGACGATCAAGATTGGCCATTTGAAGAAGCTTTGTAGTGAAGGAAAGAAGAAGAAGATGAAATTTGGGGGTAATTTTAGGTTAAGGAACAATGAGAGAAGTGAGATGAAATAGAACCGTTTGGAAAGATAGACTCTGGATTTGAGACAAAGTTATGACAAAAAGATAAACTTTGAAATCCGTAAGTGGGTCCTACTTCTGAAAAAGGTGCCTAAAAAGTTAGTTTTCTTGGAAGTAGTAAAAGCTTCCGAAGGCAATTTTGGTTTCGGAAGCTTTGCAATCAAAGCTTCCGAAAGCAATTTTGCTTCGGAAGATATTTCAAAGAGTTTTGAAAATTTTGGCTTCGGAATAAATAAATGAGTCTTCCTAGACTAAATTGCTTTCGGAAGAAATTTGTTCCTAAAATGCATTTAAGTACTTATACCAAAATTTAAGCTTCGGAAGATACTTCAAGAATTTCTTCCGAAGGTAAATCTCAGATAAGCTGTTTAAACGATTTAGACATAAATTTCTTTCGAAGGCAACTTTTGCTTCTTCCGAAGGTAAATTTTCATCATTCTAAGAGATATCATTTTAAAAGTTTGTTTTTCGTCCAAAGAGAACTGGGCTTATGAAGTGATCTAATAGACAACCTAGGACACACAGTTTTAAGAAATAATGTTGATTAAGTTATTAAGAAAAAATCTATTCAAAGTTAATCATCCCAATAGCTGATAGAAGATATTTAAACCTATGTTCATCAAAAGTTTTTATGAACAGATCAGCATATTGTGCATTTGTGTTAACTTTGATTAGTTTTATCAATCCCTTTTCAAAATTATCCCTAATCAGATGATACCTGATGTTGATGTGTTTGGTCCTTGAGTGCTGCACAGGATTCTCTATAATAAAGATGGCACTGTTGTTGTCTATGTGGATGGGAGTCTCTTTGAAATTGAACCCATAGTCTAGCATCTGATTCTGAATCCAAAGCACTTGAGCACAGCAGCTGGCAGCAGCGATGTATTCAGCTTCAGCAGTTGATGCAGACACACAGGATTGCTTCTTGCATTGCCAAGAGACTATCCTTCCACTCAGGAACTGACAACCCCCAGATGTGGACTTTGCAGTCATGTTGCAGCCACCATAATCACTATCTGTATAAGCATACAGATTGAAGTCTAGATTCTTTGGATAACAAAGGCCTAGATTTGGAGCACCTTTGAGATATCTAAGGATCCTTTTGACAGTGATTAGGTGTGACATCTTGGGGTTGGCTTGATATCTTGCACATATGCATGTGGCAAACATGATATCAGGCCTGCTAGCAGTAAGATACGTAAGTGACGTAATCATAGCCCTGTAGAGATGTTCATCAACACTCCCCCTCAAGATCAGGACCAAGGGAGTGGTTTTTGGCTATGGGTGTCTTTGCAACCTTACAGTCAGTCATCTTGAATCTTGTAAGTATGTCCTGTACATACTTTGACTGACTGATGAAGATGCCATCTTCAACCTGCTTCACTTGAATTCCTAGAAAGAAATTGAGTTCCCCCATGGCACTCATTTCAAATCTATTCTTCATCAGCATCTCAAAGTCTTTGCAGAGCTTTGGATTAGTTTAACCAAAGATGATGTCATCCACATATATCTGAGGAGTCCTGGGAGCAGTGTATTGTCTTGAAATATCCTTTTCATCACAAAATGTATCAAGGATTTGGTTTTTGAATTCGGTTCCTTGATCACATCTTATGATTTTGACCTTGTGATCAGATTGATTCTTAATTTTCAGAATGAAATTCTTTAAGATTTCAGGAGTTTCATCCTTAGTTCTAAGGAAAAACACCCAAGTAAATCTTGTGAAGTCATCTGTGATCACCAAATAGTATGAGGTCCTTCCTAAACTCATTAAACTGGTGGGGCCAAACAGATCCATATGTAACAAGTGTAGGGGAGTAGTGATAGAGTTCATTTCCTTTGGCTTGTGAGACACTTTGTGTTGCTTCCCCTTCAGGCATGCAACACAGTGGTCATCACTGGTAAACTCTTTCTTTGGCATTCCAGTTACCAAATCATTCTTAATCAGTTTATTCATGTTCTTAAAGTTTACATGGCATATTCTTTTATGCCAAACGAAAGACTCATCACTATTTGCTTTAGATAGAAAGCAAGAAATTTCTCCAGAGGGAGATGTTTCCTGCAAGTCCATCTTGTACATGTTTCCTTTCCTGGGGGCTCTGAGCAAAATATGCTCTTGAGGAATGTCAACCCCGGGCTTGAGAACAATGCACTCATGCTCAGTAAAGAGCATGTGATGTTTTTGGTCACAAAATAGGGACACACTCAAAAGATTGTATCCAAGCTCCTTGACAAAGTTTACCTTCTTAATGCTGAGCTTACCATTTGAGACCATGCCCCTACCAGTAATATAACCTCCTGCATCTCCTCCAAAAGCAACTGGTCCTCCATTAATTCTTTCAAAGTTTTGAAGTAGGGACTCATTGCCTGTCATGTGCCTGGAGCAGCCACTATCAATGATCCACACATTTCTGTTTGCCTTTGGCTATCCCTGCACAAAAAAGAGATGATTTAGTTACATTTGGAAACCCAAGCCTCATTGGTCTTGGGCTTATAAAATTCAGATGAAGGCATTGAAACAGTAAGTGATCCAATGTTCAGGCTTTGAGGATCATTTGCTGTTGCTGAAGTGGAGCTTTCAGTCTCAAGGTCTTCCTTCATCTTCCACACCACCTTTGGAAGATTGGGCTTGACCTTCACTACTTCGGAAGATTTTGTAGCTTTGGAAGCTTTGGAGGCAGATCCTTCGGAAGATCTTGCTTTCACTGTAGCAAGCTTTAGTACTTCGGAAGCATTCCTTTCTTCCGAGACCAACTTTTCTTCCGAAGGCAATTTCCTACTTGCCTTCTTCTTCATTTTGGAGCTTCCGAAGGAAACAGATTTTCCTTCCGAAGCTGTTTGTTTCTTCCTTTTCTCAGAAGTTTTCTTCTTGATCATGTGAATAGAACTTTTGGGATTGTATTGACAATCCTTAGCCAGATGTGAAGTACTACCACACATAACACAATCCAATTCTTTCCAAGGAAGTTGTATATTGCTTCTCTAGTTCTATTACAAGTGTTGTACAAGTATATGTTGAATACAAGGACCGGAGACTACTTATACTACATCCTACAACCGTCAATAAGCAAAAAGACAGTTGGAAGTGACTAATCTAGACAACAAGATCAGCCTAAAGTCAAAAGGCAGATTGCCTTTTGACTAGTGACTATGACAAGCCATAGCTCACTGACTTTCCTATTACAAAAAGCCAAGAAGGAACAAAAACAGAAACTTGCAGGTAAAGACCTTACTACTTTATCATAAAGTATGGAAGTTTCACCAACTAGTGATAGCAGGTGAACTACCAGAGCATGCAGCGGAATGTAGGTTGCTTTATGATAAAGTTGAAGGAAAAGGTATCTTTTCTCTCTCTTCAGAAGAAAATCAGTCTTGTCTTTAAATAGCTTCGGAAGACTTTGTCTTGAGAGCTTCAGAAGACTTCATCTTTTACCTTCGAAAGAGTTGAGTCTTTGGCTTCGGAAGACTTTACACTTAGAGTATTTTACACTTAGCATTTTTTTCTTGAGTGTGTAAAACTTCCGAAGCTAGTTCACCTTTGTTCCGAAGTGCATGTTGGAAGACTTGGTTGTTTTGGTATCCTTTGGTTGCATCAGCCTCTAAACTTCAGAGGTTCCTACACAAAGGTTACGGTGAACGATCCATGCTTTGAGTGTGGTGAGATAGGACATTGGAAGAGGAATTGTCCAATCTATTTCAAGGAGTTGAGAAACAAGATGTTGGGCAGACCTCAGGTACAACTTTCATGATCCATATTGAACTTAATGTTATTTCTTCAAACACATGGGTATTAGATACCGGATGTGGAACTCATATTTGCAATTTGTTGTAGGGGTTCAAAAGAAATAAGCATTCTAAGAAGGGGGATACTAGTCTCTATATGGGCAATGGAGCAAAGGTTGATGTCGAAGCCCAAGGAGACTATATCTTGAAGCTTCCAAGTGGTTTGGAAGTCATTTTGAAGAATGTTTTGTATGCTCCTAGTTTGACTAGGAACATAATTTCTATTTCCCTTCTAAAACAATTTGGTTATGTATTAAAGTTTGTAAACGATGGTATTTGTGTATTTATGGATGATATATTTTATTTTAAGGCTATGCCTTTTAATGGTATTTATGAATTGGTTCATGATGACTCATCTTTTAATAACTCGTTATACCAGTCTAGCACCAAGAAACTTAAAATGGGTTTAAGTGAATTATATCTTTGGCATTGTCGTCTTGGTCACATAAACAAGAATCGTATTCAAACACTTTAATAGAATAGTATTTTGGAAGCAAATGAAGAGGGTTCATTTGATAAGTGTGAATCTTGTTTACAAGGAAAGATGACCAAGGAACCCTTTAGTGGTACTAACCAAAGGGCAAAAGACTTATTAGGAATCATACATTCGGATGTAGGTGGTCCTTTTAAAGCAATGACAAGGAATGGTGAAAGATACTTCATTACCTTCATCAATGATTATAGTCGTTATGGTTATGTCTACTTGTTGAGACACAAAGATGAAGCTTTTGAAACGTTAAATCTTCAAGAATGAAGTAGAAAATCAACTCAACAAAACCATCAAAGTTCTTCGTTTGGATAGAGGAAGTGAATACCTTAGTGATGCTTTTCAAGATCACCTTAGGAGTTGTGGGATTGTCTCACAGCTTGCTCCACCCGGAACACCATAGCATAATGGTGTGTCTGAAAGGAGAAACCGAACCCTATTGGATGTGGTTCAATCTATGATGGCTAGAAGCACACTACCTCTGTCATTTTGGGGTATAGAAAATGCTCTCCGCCGCCCGTATTCTGAATATGGCCCCAACCAAAAAAGTGGATAAGACACCTTTTGAAATATGGCATGGAAGGGTTCTGTCATTATAATATTTAAAGGTATGGGGTTGTGAGGCTTATGTTAAGCATAACACCCCAAACAAGTTAGAAAGCCGATCCACTAAGTGTATCTTTGTAGGATATCCCAAAGACTCGATAGGAAATTACTTCTACAATACAACAGAGCAAAAGGTATTTATTGCTCGAAAGGCTGAGTTCTTAAAAACTAAATTCCTTATGAAAGGAACTACCGATAGAACAGTGGAACTTGATGAGGATCGAGAACCACAAGCCGATACATGGTTGGTTGATACTAACAATCAACAAGAGGTTGTTGATAATGATCAAGTGGTTGATCAATACACACAAAACGTTCACAGATCTGGTAGAACTAGCTATCCACCCGAAAGATATGGATTTTTCATGAATGGATGCTATGTAGTTGACCCGGATGAACCAACTACGTACCAAGATGCAATGTCCAATTTGGATTGTGATAAGTGGCTTGAAGCCATGAACGTAAAGATGCAATCCATGTATGACAACCAAGTGTGGGAATTGGTTGTGCCACCGCTTAACTCCAAACCGGTTGGATGTAAGTGGGTTTTCAAGAAGAAAACTGATATGCATGGAAACTTGGATACTTATAAAGCAAGACTTGTAGCAAAAGGTTTCACTCAAACTCAAAGGGTTGATTATAATGAAACCTTCTCGCCTGTGGCAATGCTAAAGTCAATTAGGATATTATTTGCCATAGCTGCATATTATGACTATGAGATTTGGCAAATGGATGTCAAAACTGCTTTCCTTAATGGACATCTTGAAGAGAATGTCTATATGATTCAGCCCGAAGGTTTTGTCGATGCACAATATCCTAATAAAATATGCAAGTTAAAGAAATCAATCTATGGATTGAAACAAGCATCAAGAAGTTGGAATCAACGTTTTGATGATGAGATCAAAAGGTTTGGATTCATCAAGAACGCTGATGAAGCTTGTGTGTATAAGAAAGCTAGTGGGAGCATCATCACATTCTTAGTATTGTATGTTGATGATATATTACTGTTTAGAAATGACATTCCAACCATGGAAGGTGTTAAAACCTGGCTTGGAAGTTGTTTTTCTATCAAAGATCTTGGTTAAGCCGCCTATATTTTAGGAATAAAGATCTATAGGGATAGATCAAGGCGGTTGATAGGTTTAAACCAAAGTGCATATATTGATAAAATCTTAAAAAGGTTCAAGATGGAGAACTCTAAGAAAGGTTTGGTACCTATTCAAAGAGGGACAATATTGAGTGCATCTCAATGTCCAAGCTCAAAGGATGAGCAAGAAAGGATGAAGGAAATGCCATATGCATCTGCTATAGGATCCATCATGTATGCGATGATATGCACTAGACTGGATATGTCATGCGCTTTGAGCATGACAAGTAGATATCAGCAAAATCCAGGAAATAGTCAGTGGATGGCTGTTAAGAGTATATTGAAATACCTTATGAGGACTAAGGATATGTTTCTAATATACGGATCTGGTGAAGAGGAACTCGTTGTAAAGGGTTACACAGATGCGAGTTTCCAAACTGATCGAGATAATTCTCGATCACAATCGGGGTATGTCTTCATTATGAATGGAGGGGTAGTGTCCAGGAAGAGTTCAAAGTAGGATGTGGTAGCATTGTCCACTACAGAATCAGAATACATCGCCGCTTCATTAGCAGCACAGGAAGCTGCATGGTTAAAGAAATTCATTGCCGATCTAGGGGTTGTCTCTACCATTCAAGATCCCCTAGAGATCTTTTGTGACAATGAGGGTGCGATTGCTCAAATCAAGGAACCCGGTGCACATCAAAAGACAAGGCACATTGAGTGGAGATTCAACTAGATAAGGGATGAAGTTGAAAAAGGAAAGATTTGTATTTGCAAAGTTCACATCGATCAAAATATTGCGGATCCACTCAAGAAGCTCCTTGAAAGGCCAAAGCATGAGAGTCATACTTGTGCCTTAGGACTTCGATATTCTAGTGATTGGATTTGATCTATTTTGTATTTAAATATCGGAACAATTATTATTTTGACTCATATATATATATATATATATATATATATATATATATATATATATATATATATATATATATATATATGATTATGATACTATGAGTTATGTTCCATTTTAGCATGTTTAAATCCATGAATATATGTATTATTCTAAATGTCCGTAGTCGGTCATATTTGTGGGAACAAATATGAAGTATGACTATTATCAACTTGGATTGGTGGATATTCATAAGGTATGAATATAGAGCAAGAGGTTGCTACCAAGGTTTATAAATATTTGTGGGATACAAATATTAGACAGACCCGCTCTCAAAGTTTACTGCATTGAATTATGTAATTGATCATAAGTAAATTTGAGTAAAGGCGAATATCGTTGTATCCTCCGACCTGAGATACATATTGGGTTTCGATATTCACCAAATATCATACTTTGATCTAGTTCTTCGCTGTTCTGAAATAATGGACAGTACATAAGGCTAATTTCAGGTGTGATACAAGGTGATTGTGAGAAACATATGTAGTCAAGATGGGATTTGTTTGTCTTATTCGTTGAGAGTATGATGTCTAAGGCCTGATTAAGTTAAATCAATAGAGAATGATCATTCTGTGTCTCTGAATTTAACATGACATCTGTAACAAAAGGATAGATGATAGATTCACCTAAATCATTTCAAGTAAGGGACTTGAGGAAGATGATGTTTTTGAATGGTACTTCGTCATGCGTATTAGGGGTAGTAAACCGTTGTTAGGCGGTATTTACTGCTTGCATCAATTCTCTATGTATCTTGTGCTAGTGGGAGATTGTTGGGAACTGTCTGCCCAAGACACATATTGAATTGATATGGCTAGTACGTTATGATCCAAGTCGGGTCATACCCAATAACAAGCTAGACAAACACTCATAATATTTATTTTATGATATGATCATGTAAATAAATATTGACACTTGTAGTATTTAGAAATTGGGTTTCTAAATATTTGTACTAGTGTTATGAATAAATTATATGGATAATTTATTCTAAAGAGAGAGTACTTTGTATTGTTATTCAAATGGTTGAACAAACAATACAAGTGTTTTGTCCGCATTTCTTTTACTCATCCGCATTTACTAATATGGATGTGTTACTGAGAAAATACGAATGAATGTTCATCATCCGCATTTGCAAATACGGATGTGCATTTTGAAATGCTGAAGGAATTACTTCATCCGCATTCACTAATGCGGATAGTAAATGCGGATGAGCATTTAAGGACATGCTGATGAAACTGATCATCCGCATTTACAAATGCGATGTGCATTTTGGAAATGCTGATGGAGTTACTTATCCGCATTTACAAATGCGGATGTACATTTGGGGAATGCGGATGAAGTTTCTTCTTCCGTATTTACAAATATGGTTAGAGTTTGTTCATCCTCATTTACTATTGCAGATGAATATTAGAGAAATACGGATGGGTTAAAGGGATGGGTCCCGTCCATTTTTCTCTCACTCTGAAATTCAGTTTCATAGGACGTGCAATATATGATTGCATTCAACAACTCTCCCTGATAACTTACAACACACACAAAGGTGCAAATCGGTGTTACTGTAGCTTTTCTCTCGATCGGTCGAGGAAAACCAAGAACAGAACCCGATTCAAGTAAAGAAAATCCTAGCAACCTGGTGTATTGTTGGAAGCTTGGGGTAGATAAGCTTGAGGTTTCCTACTTTGGAACCTGCCGAGCAAAGATCTTCTTCCTCTGTCCCATTCGAGTGGTAGATTTCTAAACATCCTATGGTTGTTTGTAAGCATGGTTTTTCATATAACGATCCATTACGGGTTTTCTTTTAATAGATATATAAAATTGGTTTATATATTAACTGTAACAAGTTTTTCATACCATTTCCGCTGCGTTTTCATTTTATAAGAATAAAATAACTCTGATTAACTTGTGAAAACCCAACAGAAAAGTCTAAGGTTACACATTTGTATCATTACACTTTAAAGACTGTGACATCCCGAGCATTTGGGTCATATGTAATAGTTGAAATACAAGCAATATGAACTTCGCATTTTATATATTGCTAAATGAGAAAGTAGTGAGTAAATTGTCTATCTGAAATTTAAAGTTTTTAAATAAAAATTTTATGTTATAAAAGACCGTTTGAATATATAATAATATATATTATATTCAAACCTGCTCCGTTTTTACGAAACTTAGGTTGACTCGTAGAGAAAAATAAGCTCGTCACGAAGACATATTCAAAATTTTATAAAACATTATACATTGAAAATTATAAGAGAAAAACGAAGTAATTAGCTGAATTAATTATATTAAGTAAGCAGGCAGGCTAGCAGCTCAATTACATCCCACATCGGTCGTGCAGGAATTTCACCAGCCTACCTACTACCTTATAAATAAAAACCTTAAGGCTGAGTTTAGAGTATAAGTTTCTTTAGCAACGCTCTAATATAAAGAGAATCTCGAGTTCTCAATACCCCGTTGGGTGTTGTTAGTAGACATTTTTCGAGATCGAGTAGGGCCGTGAATAGAGAAGACTCTACATCAAATTGTCGTAGAGAGTTTTCAGGTATGTTCTCGTTTAATTATACTTTAGTTATTATAAGTATTATTATTATTATTACTATAGTTTAATGAAAGGTGTCGAATAATGCCAACAAATAGAAAAGGATAAAAAATTATCCTTAAAAAATTATCCTAAGTAGTTGCTAGCTAGAATGTAGCTTAAATAATGTTATTTTGTGTATAGAATAATACTTGATAGCCGTGAACCTGAGCAGACATATCACCGATCGCATTAGTTAAGGTGAGTTCCTCGGAACTGTTTTCTAAAACGTGATGTGATGTTCTGAAAACTGGTAATAATTGAAGAATTGGCTATCAATAGCATCTGTGATATGTGGTAATGCTTGATAGGATGCTTGAGGGCTGCTTGTCAGCTTGTATGATTCTGCTTTAGCCAGTGGAGTTTGTATACATAGCTTGGTTATGTCAATTTATACTATGATTACTATGTTCCTATCTGTTTGTCATGGTTGTATCTGCTTGATGCAATAGTTAATATTAATATGTTTTGAATTTTAAAGAATGCTATATTTATGAACTCACAAGCTTTATGTGAGTCCCAAATATTTTTATTTTATGGACACACATCCTAGGTGCCAAGTGATTACAGGAATAAGAGATTATGGACTAAGCTTATGAGGAGATAAAGGACTAAAGTGTTGCTGAGGATTTGAATCTCTTCTATAGTTAAACTGATGTAATATTAGTATTGTATTAGAAGACAGATGTAAAATACATTATAATTTATAATTATAGTTTGACTTCGGCTATGTATTCTCTTATTACTATGTGTTCTGTATATCAGATGAGTAATGCTTCCTAGGGTGTGCCTTGGGAGGCGAGTGTTACAAGTTGGTATCAGAGCTAAGGTTTAAGTGAACTAGGTACAAGGATAGTATCTAGACTTAAACTTAGGAAGATGCTTTAAGATAAATAGATTAACTACTTAGATATTAGGTAATGGGTTTTGGTAAAACATGGAGGATACTGGCTAGAACATTGTAAGTGCAATAGATAAGCAATGACACCCGACCATTGTTTTCTTATCTATTAGTAGTATTAGGTTCTGGATCATAATCCATCATGTGTAATACTAATCCCTACTTCTCATGTAGGTTTTCACCATCATGTGAATACTAATCCCTACTCCCTCATGTAGGTTTTCACTATGACAAGAGGAGGAAATACTCATGGTAGGGGTTGTGATGGACCTCCTAATAGTAGAAGGCAAATCATGTCATCTGCGAATGATGATCATGAAAATCTTCGTAATACTAAACCCGACGCGCAATAATTTGCTGGACCGAAATTCCAAGAGGCTATAGCTGGCGTAATTAAAGATGCTTTGCCAACCATTATAGCCGAGGTTATGAATGCCTCTAGGGGGTATATGTATGAGCAATGATAGTAATGGACATGATGATTATATCTATAACACCAATGGTAATGGAGATGCTGCTATGGGAACTGAACCTAAGCAGGGCTGTTCTTACAAATCTTTCAAGGGATGTGAACCTCTAATATTTGACTGGAAAAGAGATGCCATGGTGACCTTTTAGTAAATCCATGAGATGGAAACTGTTATTGAAATTAGTGGATGCACAGCCACGCAAGCTGTCATGTATGCCACTCACTCATTCAGGTTTGAGGCATTGTTTTGGTGGGACAATGTTAAACAAGCTAAAGGACCTGGAGTTATTACCGCTTTGACCTGGAATGAACTAAAGGAGCTTGTGATGGAAAAATTTTGTCCTGAAGTTGAAAGGGACAAAATTAAAGAGAATTCTTACAACTACAAGCCGGGACCTTGACACATCGTCAGTACACGACCAAGTTTGACGAGATGGCTCGACTGCTTCCTAAGCATGTAACACTTGAAGCAAAGCATGTAAAAAGATACGTGCAGGGGTTACCCCCTCATATTCGACAGTTAGTTAAGATGGTTTCCCCTAAAACCTATGAATCTACAATTGCATTAAATGCCATTGCATACGAAGAAGAAGGCATAATGACTAATAACAACAAAAGAAAGAAAAATGAAGATGGAAACCAAATGCCAAGAAAGGACAGAAAGATCACACTAAATGAAGGGAACCGTGTCATAAAACCATGGAGGAAAGATAAAAGTGAGTCTTGGAGAAAGTATCAAGATTCCAAATGTCTTAAATGTCCAATGGGTGATCATTCACGAAAGAACTGCCCAAAAATTAGATGCTTCAGCTATTGGGAGTATGGACATTTCCAAAGTTATTGCAAGAACCCTCCACAAGCACAACCTGTGGATAATCAGAACAACTCCAAGGGCCGAGTGTATGTGTTAAAAGAAGCTGGGGATGAAACTATAGCTGATACATTTCTCACTAACAACATATATGCTAGAGTTTTATTTGATACTAGCGCAAATAGAAGTTTCATTTCAACTGCCTTAGTACCTTATTTGAACTTAGTACCATAAACTCTAGATTGTGCATATATTATAGAAACTGCCAGTGGTGAGCAAGATAAGATAAGCAAGATTTTTAAGGATTGTGTTATTACCCTAGTTAACAATAAATTCTCTGTAAATTTAATACCGACCATTCTAAGTGAATATGATATCATTCTTGGGATGGATTGGTTGAATAAATATTATGCTCATCTCGACTGTGAACATGAGACGACGACAATACGTAAGCCAAATGGGGAAAAGCTACTAGTTCACGAAAGTGATGGAAATCCCAAGACCAATATCATCTCAATAGTGAAGGCAATGAAATGTATTCAGAAAGGATGCATAGCCTTTCTCTTGTGCATGATAGATGCTAAAAAGGAAATACAGATCAATGAAATCCTTGTAGGCTCCTTATCGTCTAGCCCCTTCGTATTGATTTAGTACCTAGTGCTAAACCAATCATGAAGGCTCCTTATCGTCTAGCCCCTTCGGAGATGAAAGAACTTATGAAGCAAATTGACAAAATCTTAGAAAAAGGGTTTATTAGACCAAGTTCCTCACCTTGGGGAGCGCCAGTATTGTTCATCAAAAAGAAAGATGGTTCAATGCGTATGTGTATTGATTATCGAGAATTAAACAAGTTAACTGTTAAGAACAAGTATCCTTTACCAACAATAGATTATTTATTTGATCAACTTCAAGGAGCTAACTACTTTTCAAAAATTGATCTTCGATCAGGTTACCATCAGTTGAAAGTACGCGAGGAAGACATTCCCAAGACCATATTCAGGACGCGTTATGGGCATTACGAATTTTGGTTATGTCTTTGGACTAACCAATGCCCCTGCAGCACTTATGGATCTAATGAATATAGTTTACAAAGCATACTTGGATAAGTTTGACATTGTCTTTATCGATGACATACTTATTTTTTCTAAGAACCAAGATGATCATGCCAGACATCTGAAAATGGTTCTAGAAACCCTTCGACAAGAAAGCTTTATGCAAAGTTCTCTAAATGTGACTTCTGGAAAAAAGAAGTTCAATTCCTCGAACACGTGATAAATGAGAAGGGAATAGAAGTAGATCCAGCCAAGATAGAACTTGTGATGAAATGGGAATCACCAAAGAATCCTAGTGAGATTAGGAGCTTTTTGGGATTAGTAGGATACTACCGAAGGTGTATTCAAGACTTCTCCAAGATTGCTACCCCTTTAACATCTTTGACTCGAAAGAATTTAAAGTTTGACTAGGAACCAAAGCAAGAAGAAGCTTTCAACCTTTAAAAAAAAAAGCTTAGCAGTGCTCCCATACTTGCATTACCAGATGGTAATGAAGACTTTGCAATATACTTTGATGCCTCATATAATGGTTTAGGTTATGTGCTGATGCAACGAAATAAGGTTATAGCCTATGCATCACGACAACTAAAAGTTCATGAAAAGAACTATACTACGCACGACCTTGAATTGGCCATATTGCTTGCCTTAAAGATTTGGCGACACTACTTGTATGGTACTAAGTGTGTAATCTACTCAGACCATTAGAGCTTACAACACACTTTAATCAAAAGATGTTAAACATGAGGCAAAGAAGGTGAATGGAACTTCTCAATGATTACGATTGTGAAATCAAACACCATCCAGGAAAGGCTAACGTAGTCGCGGATCCTCTCAGTCGGAAAGAAAGAGTTAAACCGATTAGGGTAAAAGCATTAAAGATAGATGTTAAGCTTGATTGGAAAGACCAAATCAAGAATGCTCAAACTGAAGCGTTGAAAGATGAGAATATTCAGGCTGAAAGAATGATGGGTAACCAAAAATTACTGAGTCAAGTAACGGATGGAATCCTATGATTTGGTCAGAGAATTTGGATCCCAAAACTTTGAGGTATTCAGGATAAAGTATTGGACGAAGCCCACTAGTCCAAATACACAATGCATCCTTGAGGGAGTAAAATGTATAAAGATATTCGGAATCACTACTGGTGGCCTAATATGAAAAGATCTATAGCCCAATACATTGCGAAATGCTTAACATGTCTGCAAGTTAAGATTGAAGATCAAAAACCAGCAGGCCGGTTCCAACAATTGGAGTTGCCAGTATGGAAATGGGATAGAGTGACCATGGATTTTGTCATGAAACTTCCAAGAACACGAAAAGGATATAATGCTATATGGGTTGTGGTTGACAGGCTAACTAAGTCAACACATTTTCTACCCATAAGCGAGAGCTATCCAATAGAAAAACTTGCTAAGATATATATTGTTGAAATAGTAAGTAAACATGGAGTGTCTTTATTCATTATCTCTGATAGGGATAGCCGATTTACATCTAGATTCTGGACAAGTTTCCAAAAGGAACTTGGAACCAAAATCAGTTTAAGCACTACATATCCTCCTCAAACTGATGGTTGGAGTGAACGAACAACTCAAACCTTGGAAGACATGTTGCGTGCTTGCGTGATTGATTTTGGAGGTAGCTGGGAAGATCACTTGCCTTTGATCGAATTTTATTATAACAACAGCTACCATTCCAGCATTAAGGTTGCACCGTTTGAAGCCTTATATGGAAGGAAGTGTAGAACTCCCATTTGTTGGACAGAAATAGGGGATGATTAGTTGACTAAAACAGAAATTATCCTTGAGACAACTGAGAAAATCCAACAAATAAGACAACGACTAAAGGCTGCTCAAGATTGACAGAAGAGTTATGCAGATAACAGAAGGAGGCCTTTAGAATTTCAAGAAGGAGACTATCTAATGCTAAAAGTCTCATCATGGAAAGGAGTGATGAGATTTGGTAAATGCAAGAAGTTAAGTCCTAGGTATAATGGACCGTTCAAAATCATCGTAAGAATCGGTACAGTTGCATACAAGCTAGAATTACCAGAAACCTTAAGAGGTATTCACGATACATTTCATATATCAAACCTAAGGAAATGTTTGGCAGATCCAACACAAGCAGTGTCATTGGAGGACGTGCAAGTAGACGAGAAACTAAACTTCACAGAAAGACCGTTAAAGATTCTTGGTTTTCAAGAGAGAAAATTAAGATAGAAGATAATTCCACTAGTATTAGTTCAGTGGCAAGGTCCAAAAAGGCCCGCGAAGACTTGGGAATTAGCAGAAGAAATGAAAGCCAAATATCCTTAATTATTTGAGTAGAGGACGAAATTCTTTTAAGGGGAGGAGAATGTGACATCCCGAGCATTTGGGTCATATGTAATAGTTGAAATACAAGCAATATGAACTTCGCAATTTATATATTGCCAAACGAGTAAGTAATGAATAAATTGTCTATTTGAAATTTGAAGTTTTTAGATGAAAATTTTTTGTTATAAGAGACCGTTTGAATATAATAATAATATATTATACTCAAACCTGCTCCATTTTTTACGAAACTTAGGTTGACTCGTAGAGAAAAATAAGTTCGTCACAACGACATATTCGAAATTTTAAAAACATTATACATTAAAAGTTATAAGAAAAAAACGAAGTAAGCAGCTGAATTAATTATATTAAGTAAGCAGGCAGGCTAGCAGCTCGATTACATCCCACATCGCTCGCGCAGGAATTTAACCTACCTGCCTGCTATCTTATAAATAGAAACCTTAAGGTTGAATTTCGAGTATAAGTTTCTTTGGAAACTATCACACCCTCAATTTCCACCAACGGGGTATTACCGTTAGGCGTGTGACATACCAGGATCTCAGCCACTAGTTACACCAAACGACACGTTCATTATAAAACATAATTAATTGTTAACGTTTGAAATTACCAAAGACAGAGTTATTAGCGTAAACATAATGATAGTAGCAGAAGCAAAATAAATCTTAAATGGCGCAACACGCACAAAACGATCAAATAAAGTTCATGAAAAACATAAATGTATCACATGAGGTGATAAATGCATGAATGATATGATCCTAAGCGTGCTGAGGACCTGAAAGAAGCATGCTAAAGTGTCAACACAAAGTTGGTGAGTTCGTAGGTTTTACAGAAAATAGTAATTATCTGTACTGAAATCCAGATTTAGTAATCAAAGCATATGAGTAAGTAGCTAGCCCACAACAAGTCACTATGTGTATGAATTTCGCGACCGAGCTGACAGTAATAATGTAATGAATGCCCCGGATGTGGGTACCAGACCACAGCACAGTAAAATAGGCTAACCATTCACCCGTTTGACCTCCAGTCAAGCTAGCGCGACTAGCCCGGGTGGGGTTTGTCAAACCCAGTAGATCTACTAACAATCACCTCGCCAATACCATATTAACGGTCCGAATGAGGCGTAGTGGTAACACCATAGTACACAAGTATATGCAGTATTACAAATCTAAGTAACGTATAGTATATGAAAACAGCATGTTTCTCTCCCCCAAAAGAGAATATAGTATGAAAGTGGGGCTGTAAACTCACCTTAAATGCATAGCAAAAGCAATTAGCGTAAACACGAGCGATTAATTTTCCGAACAACCTGGATGCACGTTTATTGTATAATTAATATTAATTATTAAATACTAACAATGGTTCGTACGGTTTCGCGTTCTCGGTTCAGTTACAAGCCAACGTACACTCAAACCCAAGCGACAAAATCAACACGACACATTCTCGCAAGCATAAAACTATATTATTCCCATGTACACTTCAAACCACATATGGATACTCTTTACACTCATTCATGGTTTAATGTTATTGATAAAAAAATCCACTTTATATTTATATACAACCCACCCATATAATATATATTATATACACCAATAACATAACATTTAGCATATACATTACATATATATAATTTTCGCACCCAAGAATGAAACCTACACCCACCTAACAATATGTAGAAAAGATGCTATACGTGCAAAACTCGCAAACCAAGATCTACCACACCATCCCTCATGCGCCCAACCATGCAACACACCCCCCCCCCCATGCGCCCACAAGAAAACAAACTCATCCTTCATGCGCCCAAAATCAAAACATACATGCATGCATACCCACGGCACCCCACTGCCAAAGCCCAAGCCATAAGCACCCATATATATATATATATATATATATATATATATATATATACATATATATATATATATATATATATATATATATACATCCATGCGCCCACAAATGCATACATACAATCATAACCACATACCGCCCATACACAACACACACATAACTCACACAGTCGCATAAAACACACACAGCACATGCATGCCCATATAACATCACATACATAGAACACAACAGCAACCACCCGCCAACCAGTAACGCAACAGAAACCCGCCGATCACACCCCCAATAACCCATACAAGAACCCTAAATGGGTCACGGTGAACGCACAACATGCCCCCGCTTACAGCCATGGTGAACACACCACCGAAACTCATACATACGTCACATATAATAACAAATATATACACACGAAACATAAACACATGCCATCACACAACCCGCACGTAAAACACAAGAGGGTTTAGCAACCAAAACCGTAGCCAACGTTCAAGATCGAGGGGCTGAGCCGTAACCGAAACTAAACGGGTGAGACAAGCGAAGAAAAAAAACATACAAAGAACGTACCGTAAGCCTGCCGCACGCCTGCCACCTCGAAGGAGAGGGTCGCCGGGGATGATTGTTGCGGGAAGAAGGGACTACCAGCCAGAGAGAAGAGAGGGAGTTAGGGTTGTGAGGATGTGAAGCCGAGAGGGGGGGGGGTCAAGGTTATAAGGGTTGTTTGTGTAAGAGTTACACATTAGCCCTCCAAGATTTCCTAATTTGCAATTTATGTTAATTGAATTTAATTGGTAGTTAAACTAATAATTATCATTATTATTTAGTAATAGTAATTTGATTAATTCTAACTTGTTTAATCATAGCATGACGGAGAGCGATAAGGTTAAGAAACAAGGTTATCCTGAAAACGCGGGGTGTCACATCATCCCCTCGTTGAAGGAATTTTTGTCATGAAAATTAGAACATCAGGTTTAAGAAGAACACCAGATTTACTGATCTGTAAGGTGTAAAGAATAGGGTTTTCTGCAAATCTAGAACAATGACAATAAGAGAAAATTGTAAGGTTTCACGAGAATCAAAGGAAAAGATATCTCAAGAATGATACCTTAAGAAGTGAATGGCTGATCTTTGAACAGTTACGGGTACTTCTTCTTCATCTGATCTTCGCGCTCCCAGGTAAACTCTGGTCCACGCTTTGAATTCCACCTAATGTGCATAATCGGAATTTTGCTACGCTTTAGGGTTTTGACTTCTCGATGCATAACTTCCACTGGCTCTTCGATGAATCGTAGCTGTTAATCAATCTCAAGTTCTTCCAAAGGTACAACCAGTGATTCATCAGCTAAGCATTTCCTCAGATTGGATACGTGAAACACATTATGTATTCCACTGAGCTCTTCAGGTAAGTTCAGCTGATAGGCTACTGGACCAACCCCTTTGATAATCTCAAATGGTCCCACGCAGCGCGGATTCAACTTTCCTCGTTTCCCAAACCAGATTACACCTTTCCAAGGTGAGACTTTCAGAAGTACTTTGTCTCCAATCTGAAATTCCAATGGTTTACGGCGCTTATCTGCGTAGCTCTTTTGTCGATCACGTGCCACTGCCATACGGTTTCGGATTTGCACAATCTTCTCAATCGTTTCGTGCACAAGTTCAGGACCCGTAAGTTGGCTTTCTCCAACTTCTGCCCAACAGACAGGTGATTGGCACTTATGTCCATACAGTGCCTCAAATGGTGTAGCTTTGATTGAAGTGTGATAACTATTATTATAGGAGAACTCAACCAATGGTAAATGAGTTTCCCAACTGCTACCAAAATCGATCACACAGGCACGTAACATATCTTCCAGTTTCTGGATCGTACACTCACTCTGACCATCGGTTTGCGGATGATACGCAGTACTCATTCTAGCCGCGTTCCCAATGATCGTTGTAAAGACTGCCAGAAATGAGAAGTGAATCGAGCGTCACGATCAGATATAATAGATATTGGCACGACATGCTGAGAGACTATTTCCCTTAAATAAATCCTCGTCAACTTGTCCATTTGATCCGTCTCTCAGATTGCCAGGAAGTGTGCGGATTTCGTTAAGCGATCTACTATAACCCAAATGGTATCGCATCCGCTGGGAGTCTTAGGTAACTTTGTGATGAAGTCCATAGAAATCTACTCCCATTTCCACACTGGGATTTTCGGTTGCTAAAATAGACCTAGCGGTCTTTGATATTCCACCTTAACCTTAGAACAAGTCAGGCATCTGCTTACGTAGGTGGCAACCTCCGCTTTCGTCTTCGGCCACCAGTAGAACTCCTTCAGATCTTGGTACATCTTGTCTGAACCCGGATGGATCGAGTAACGTGACTTATGAGCTTCATCCATTACCAGCTCTCGTAAATCCCCATATCTTGGAACCCAAATCCATTCCATGAAATAACGGATTCCATCGGCCCTTGTCTCTAATTGTTTCTCCATGCCCCGCATGGATTCAGCCTTCAGATTTTCAACTTTCAAGGCCTCAGACTGAGCAGCCTTGATTTGAGCAGGCAGATCAGAATGGATGATCATTTTCAATGCACGCACTCGACGGGGTTTCGGTGTTTTTTTTCGACTGTAATCATTGAGCAATTCTAACCACCGTCGTTGCCGCATATTCAGATCTTTCTGGTCATATATGTGCTGAAGGCTCTTGAGGTCTGTATAGATCGTGCACTTGGTTCCATATAAGTAGTGCCTCCAGATATTCAAAGCAAACACTACAGCTCCTAGTTCCAGGTCATGTGTCGTGTAGTTCTTCTCATGCACCTTGAGTTGTCTAGATGCATAAGCAATGACATTGTTGCGTTGCATTAGTACACATCCCAAACCTTGGATGGATGCATCACAGTAAACAACAAAGTCATCAGTCCCTTCTGGCCAGGCAAGGATCGGCGCGCTATAGAGTTTGTCTTTAAGTGCTTGAAATGCTGATTCCTCTTTGCTTCCCTATTTGTAGATGGTTCCTTTGTGAGTCAGGGCAGTCAAAGGTTGTGCCAACTTAGAATCCTTCAATAAATCGTCTATAATAGCCCGCCAAACCAAGGAATTCCCGCACTTCAATAGGCGTTTTCGGCGTCAGCCAATCCTTGATTGCTTCAATCTTTGAAGGATCTACGTGTATACCCTTTTCGTTCACCACATGTCCAAGGAATTTCACTTCCCTCATCCAGAAGTCGTATTTTGAGAACTTGTCATAAAGTTGTTCATTCTTCAGCAGATCCAGAATGATTCTCAAGTGTTCCTCATGATCCTCCTTATTCTGAGAGTAGATTAGTATGTCATCAATGAAGACAATGACAAATTTATCCAAATAAGGCTTGCAAACACGGTTCATGAGGTCCATGAAAACTGCTGGGGCATTGGTCAGTCCGAATGGCATAACCGCGAACTCAAAATGTCCATAGTGAGTCCGGAATGCCATTTTCGGGATGTCTTCCTCTCGAACTCGTAATTGATGATAACCCGATCTCAGATCAATCTTGGAATAGTAACTTGATCCTTGCAATTGATCAAATAGGTCGTCAATGCATGGAAGTGGATACCAGTTCTTGATAGTCACCTTATTCAGCTCTCGATAGTCAATACACATTCTAAAAGTTCCATCTTTCTTCTTCACAAAAAGCACTGGAGCTCCCCAAGGTGAAGAGCTGGGATGTATGAATCCCTTATCCAGCAATTCCTACAATTGCTTAAACAACTCTTGCAATTCGTTCGGTGCCAATCGGTACGACGCCAGAGTGATCGGAGCAGCTTCTGGCGTCAGCTCAATCTGAAACTTTACTTGCCAGTGTGGAGGAAGACCAGGCAAGTCTTATGGAAATACCTCAGGAAAATATTTAACAACAGAGATGTCCTCCAGTCGTTTCTCTTCAGTGACCTTCTCAATAATTAAAGGCAAGATCGCCAAATGCCCTTTTCTCAGGCATTTCTGGGCCTTCATGTAAGAAATGATGCCGACCATCACGTCACTCTTATCGCCTTCAACTGTAAGGATCTCATCACCCGAGATGGGTAACTTGATCATTTTCTCCTTGTAGATGATCTCTGCTTTGTCCTTGGACAGCCAATCCATCCCAACTACTATGTCAAAACTACCAAGTATGACAGGGATAAGATCTATATCAAAGGTGTATTCGGATAAGCCTAGGTTACATTTGTTGAATACTTGGGTAACCATTATCATCCTACCATAAGCTATTTCTATGGCATAGTCGGAATTTAAATCAGTAGGTACTACTCCTAGCACTTTACTAAACTTGTTAGACACATAGCTCTTATCAGCAACAGAGTCAAATAAAACAGAGGCATAACAACCATTATAGGAAATCTACCAGATACTACAGTAGGGTCATTACACCTGAGCCAATGACGAAAGCTCTACCTTTGCCACCGCCGCTTCTGCCACTGCTGTTGTCTCTGGATTTATCAGCAGCACCATTGCCGCCATTTCTCTTAATCTTTGGGCAATCCCTTTTGAGATGACCATATTGCCCACATTCATAGCACCCAGTCTGACTATTGTTGTGTTGTTATTGTTGTTAAGGTACTCTTGCTGAGAGGTTTACCCTGCAATTCTTGGCAGCATGCCCAAACCTTCCACACCTCTCACAAATATTCTTCGTGCATTGGCCGTTGTGGTGAAACTTACATTTTTTGCATTTTGGAACATTGCCATGGTAGCCACCAGAACTACCGGAGTCTTTGGTAGGTTGTGCTTGGTTGAACTTCCTGTTTTGCTGCTGCTGAGGAGTGAAGGATGAAGATTGTTTTCCATTGGTAGAAGGTTCCCATTTTCTCTTGTTGTTACTATCAGTAGTGGTTGACGCAGAACCACGCGGAGGTAGTTTACCTTGCATGACAGCCTGGTCAGTTAATCTATGGGCCAGTCTGATCGCCTCCTGTATGGTGTTTGGTCGGGAAACAGTAACCATACCCTGGATTTCTAGAGACAATCCATGCAGATATCTTTCGATTCTTAAAGGAGGAGGGTTTACCGTATTGGGGAACAGGGTAGCAAGCTCATGAGAACAAGTGGTATACGCCTCGATCTCAGAACCTGTCATTTTGAGGTTCTAGAATTCCATTTCTAATTTATGCACCTCGTCACGAGGGCAGTATTCCTCCTTCATCAGGTTTTTAAAATCTTTGGTGGTCTGATTAGCAATCTCAATACCCAACATCTGCACCTGGGTGTTCCACCAAGATAGGGCAGCTCTGTTCAGGGTGCCAGTAGTGTACTTGACCCGATTTGCCACAGGGCAGTTGCATATTTCAAAAACTGATTCGAGCTTCTCAAACCACCGCAGGAGTCCCACGGCTCCTTTCGCTCCAGTAAACGAATTTGGTTTGCAGTCTATAAAGGACTTAAAGGTACAGACTGCTTGACCTGCAACAGATTTAGATCAGGACTTTGAACTTTATTTGAATGTTATAGCTTGACAAGACTGAAAGAACGTTAATGTCAAGAATGAGTTTGGTGTAACTTACCAATAGGAGCGGGTTGAGGATTAGGGTGGTGGTTTGCCAGTGCATCAGCCACATGCTGATTTATGAGAGCGGCCAATTCCGCTAGCGTCATATTGATGGAACCATGCCACATCCACGTCCAGACATTCTTAAAAATCACAAGATACAAAAATAAGTAAATATGCAACATATCAACTTCATTTAAGTATAAGCAATTAAGAATTTAGCACACACAACTAAATGTTCAAATAATAATTTCTGGCAAAATAAATTGTAAGTACGTCTATAATCAATCAAACCAAATATCAAAATTTAAAAACATAAGTCGGATGGGAAACAACCCTTCCCATCTAGGTGCGAAATAAACGAATGAAATGAATAAGGTAAAAGAATCAATGCGAATCCACAGATCCGGTGCTATCTTCAGGCTCATCCTCTGGCTGCTCCTCCGGCTCCTCTTCTGGCTCTTCCTCTGGATCTACCACACCATCCCTCATGCGCCCAACCATGCAACACACCCCCCCATGCGCCCACAAGAAAACCAACTCATCCTTCATGCGCCCAAAATTAAAACATACATGCATGCTTACCCACGACACCCCATTGGCAAAATTCCAAGCCATAAGCACCCATATATATATATATACATCCATGCGCCCACATATGCATACATACAATCATAACCACATACCGCCCATACATAACACACACAACTCACACAGTCGCATAAAACACACATAACAAGTGCATGCCCATATAACATCACATACATAGAACACAACAGCAACCACCCGCCAACCAGTAATGCAATAGAAACCCACCAATCACACCCCCAATAACCCATACAAGAACCCTAAGTGGGTCACGGTGAACGCACAACATGCCCCCGCTTACAGCCACGGTAAACACACCACCGAAACACATACGTACATCACATATAATAACAAATATATACGCATGAAACATAAACACATACCATCACACAACCCGCACGTAAAACACAAGAGGGTTTAGCAACCAAAACCGTAGCCAACGTTCAAGATCGAGGGGCCGAGCCGTAACCGAAACTAAACGGGTGAGACAAGTGAAGAAAAAAAAACATATCGTAAGCCTGCCGCATGCCTGCCGCCTCGAAGGAGAGGGCCGCCGGGGATGATTGCTGCGGGAAGAAGGGACTGCCGGCGAGAGAGAAGAGAGGGAGTTAGGGTTGTGAGGATGTGAAGCCGAGAGGGGGGGGAGTCACGGTTATAAGGGTTGTTTGTGTAAGAGTTACACATTAGCCCTCCAAGATTTCCTAATTTACAATTTAATTTAATTGAATTTAATTAGTAGTTAAATTAATAATTATCATTATTATTTAATAATAGTAATTTGATTAATTCTAACTTGTTTAATCATAGCATGAAGGAGAGCGGTAAGGTTAAGAAACAAGGTCATCCTGAAAACGCGGGGTGTCACAGAAACGCTCTAATATAAAAAGAATCATGAGTTCTCAATACCCAGTTGGGTGTTGCTAGTAAATATTTTTTGAGATCGAGTAGGGGCGTGAATAGGGGAAACTCAACATCAAATTGTTGTAGATAGTTTTCAGGTGTGTTCTCGTTTAATTATACCTTTAGTTATTATAGTTATTATTATTATTATTATTATTATTATTACTATAGTTATTATTATCATTGTAGTTATTAATATTTTTGTTGTAGTTATTGTTGTTGTTGTTATTATTATTATTATTATTATTATTATTATTATTATTATTATTATTATTATTATTATTATTATTATTATTATTATCATTATCATTATCATTATCATTATCATTATCATTATCATCATCATCATCATCATCATCATCATCATTATCATTATCATTATCATTATCATTATTAGGCGTTAAGGCTATTAATGGGGAATGTATTTGGTAGCCCCAAGGGTTGCACCGGCATGACGAAAATGTTTGATATATGCCAACAAGTAAGGGTTGTACCAAAGGGTTGGCATATGGAAATAGAAAGTGTTGAATAATTCCAACAAATAGAAAAGGATAACAAATTATCTCTAAGATAGTTGCTAGCTAAATGTAGCTTAAATAATGTTATTTTGTGTATATGATAATACTTGATAGCCGTGAACCTGAGCAGACACATCATTGATCGGATTAGTTAAGGTGAGTTTCTCTGAACTATTTTCTAAAACGGGATGTGATGTTTTGATAACTGGTAATAATTGAAGAATTGACTATCAATAGCATCTATGATATATGGCAATACTTGATAGGATGCTTGAGGGCTGCTTGTATGATTATGCTTTAGCCAGTGGTGTAAGGCCCTGATCTTAGAAAACCCAAGTTGGTCATTCACAGCAAAAACATAGATTTAAAACATTCATTAGATAAACATTGCAGCTGAAAAGTGCATTAAGTTTCAATCCATTACGACATAATTCAAATAAAACATTAACATTGTCTTTAAAACATCAAATAGTCTTTAAAAGTCTTCTTAATAATCTTGTTAATCAGGGATGCCCAGCCTTTAGATGCCAAGTAGCTTTTAGAATCCATGCTCATATTCACTCAAGTCCAACAGCTCACCTGTCAAACTAATATGCATACAAAAGTCAGCTTCGCTAAATGAGTTCTAGGTTTATTTTATCGATAAATCATTTAGTGAGGTATGTTAACTTTATCATTCTAAAATAGTCATCACATGAACAAACACATTTACTAGACACAGATTGTCACTTTATCAATACTTTATCAATAAGACTTTCACTTATTTATTTTCTATTACTCTTCATTATCCATCAATTCCCAGTTACTATGTCTCGAGATCTGCCCAAGGATGAGACCCCCTCTTGTCATGAACACAAAACTTTACTTTATCCATGCTTGTGATGAATACAAGACTTTACTTTATCTATGAGAGCACAACAAATGCAATTCTCCTTTATCCTTTGCTTGCAAGACTTTACTTTAATAATGGTACATTATTATGAGCTCAATAACACTTTTTTAGATTTCACTTTCATCTTTAGTTATACATATACTTGTAGTCCATATATTCACAATCTTCACAAAAGAATACAAACAATATAACCAACCCTCCGCGGGACAGCGGGGGTTCGGGGGCAGCAGCCCCTGATAGCGGGGTTCTAGGGGTAGCAGCCCCTGATAGCGGGTAGCAGCCCCTAGTGGGGTCCAAGGGGCAACGCCCCTGGCTGGGGTCGGGCTGTTATAGAAAATTCTATTTTCTTGTTAAAACCTCTTGAAATCTTTGCAATGAAAATGGTATATTTAGTATGCATATCGCCCTAAAACATTAAACACGTGTAAATAAGGGGAATCTAAAACTCACCTGGTCAGTAAGCAACTTCACGTCTAAGTTTTCTAAGCTAGGATCACGGTACACGGTCTGCATATAAGTTAACACACAAACAGGTCATTTTCTACATAGTTTCGGCAGCAGTTTCGCACTCAGTTTCGCTGCCAGTTTCGCATGGCAGTTTCGCTGCCAGTTTCGCATGGCAGTTTTGCTGCAAGTTTCGCCCAACTTTCGTTGGAATTTCCCAGATTCGCTAAATCTAAAAATCTACCTATGCACTTGCAAAACTACCTACGAAGATTGCCTTAGTTTCGCAGGAAAAACTGGAAGTTTCGCTGGACGTAAAAAAATGACGAACTAGCTCGTTTTAACCCAAAATTTCAACTTTTCACGTCCAAATCCTTAGTTTTTCATCCATGAAACTATATCTAAGCTTTTTACATGATTTCATACTTAAAAATGTGACCTTTATGTGATTCTTTGCAACTTTTCAAAACCCAAAACCCTAGAATCCAGGTCTGACATACAGAGGCATTTAGAGGATGATTCTTACCTGTATTTTTTGCTCCTTTCTCGTGGTTTGATGCTCAAACACTCAGATCTTCAATCCCTTAACCATTCAAGCTTCAATCTTGAGTTTTCTTCACTTTCTCTCTCTACACACTCTCTAGAAAGTTGGTGGCTAGGGTTACAAATTAGGAAGATTATGGTTGGTTAGGTGGTTTAAGTGGCTGATTATGGGCCTTTAACCACTTAAATCTTTTTGCCCATAAGACTTATTTGGCCCTTAATCCATTTCTTTCCTTTATTTTTATTAAATATCCCTTAACTAAGCCCATTATTATTAAATGGCTTGTTTTGACTTTTAGGGGCATTACAAGTGGAGTTTGTATACATATGCTGGTTATGTGAATTTATATTATGCTTACTCTGTTCCTATCTGTTTGCCATAGTTGTATGTGCTTGATGCAATAGTCAATATTAATATGTTTTGAATTTTGAAGAATGTTATGTTCATGAACTCACAAGCTTTATGTTGAGTCCCAAATGTTTTTATTTTATGGACACACATCCTAGGTGACAGGTGATTACAAGAATAAGAGATTATGGACTAAGCTTATGAGGAGATAAAGGACTAAAGTGTTACCGAGGATTTGGATCTCTTCTATAGTTAAAACTGATGTAATATTAGTATTGTATTAGAAGAAAGATGTATAATGCGTTACAATTTATAATTATAGTTTGACTTCCCTATGTATTCTCTGATTACTATGTGTTCTGTATATCCGATGCGTAACGTTCCCCAGGGTGTGCCCTGGGAGGCGGGTGTTGCACTCTAAATGTGTAGTAAATGTACATGTGATGCAATCGTTTTTGATCATCTAATTGATGTAAAAGGTGATTTAGGTTATGTCTATGTAATATTTCAAGTAACAAAACAAGTTAACATGTTTTGCTAGTTGATGATAGAGCTTTGAAACTGGAAGTGACTATATCTTCATTTATAAGTAAATATTTCTAATTTTCAAGTTGTTTATGCAAATTAAATTCACTAATCAATCAATCATGAGATTTAAATATGCTAGGTTTAGCATCTGCAGTTCAATTTGACCTAAGCACTAACCACTAACTCTTCGTGATTCGACACCTCATTTACCCTATCTAATTAAGGTAATTAGGCTCATATTCTCTTTATCTTTGATCGATTTATCGACACCGATCAAATTTTGAAGCCATTGCCGGGGAGTAAGTGAGCTTGGTGTTTAAATTTAGTAGAATTGTTTAGTGTTCTTGCTTAGTTAGTAAAAAAAATAATCCAAAAATATTTTTAAGTCTTGTTACTTTTCTAGTCTTGTTTTATGCTTAGTGTGTGAAGTTTTGCAGGTGATAGTAATATTGCATGCATACTCGGGTTTCTAAAAGAACATCACCTTTAGCTTTTGATTCCGAGATAGAAAGATCAGTAAGAACCAATCGTATCCTACATAGAGCTTCTGTGGGACCATCACTTACGTTAGAGGGATTTGTTGAATCTATAAACGGTAGTAGTAGTTCATCAAGTATGGCAGATCAAGTTAATCAATGACCACATCAAGTAGGGAATGATAGGAATAATGTCAACCACAACCAAAATCAAAATGACCATCATAATGATGATCATTATTCTGAAGGGGGTGGTAGCTACAATGATGGAGGAGGTGGAGAATGGAATCAAGATTGGAATGTCTATAATGATGGATTTGGTGGAAACTTTAATCAAAACAACAATGTAGGTTGATTCCGAAACAACAATTGGAATCAAAACAACCATTGGAACCAAAATCAGAATTTTGGTGGAGGATATGGACCTCCACAAGGGAACTTCAACCATGGTCCACAAGGGAATCCTCATAACAACTTTGGGGCTCCTAACTTCGGTCAACAAGGAAGGAATGGTCAGCAAGCAATTTTACACCTACAATCCATAGGAACTCTTCACCAATTGTTCCACCCCATTATCAAGGAAGGCAATTTGAGATTAGACCACGATACTTGTACATCATCCCACCTTTTAGAGGTTTTGCATCCAATGAACCATATTCACATCTCTATGCGTTTGCAGCTATATGTAGCACCATCGGAAGTCAAGGTTTCATGCCAGATAAGGTAAAACTTAATATGTTTCAATTTTCACTTAAGGGCAAAGCTAAACAGTGGTTTTTAACTTTGCCATCGGGAAGTATTCGTACTTGGGATGAAATGCAACAAGAATTTCTAGACGAATATTATCCGATGGGAAAGACTAGTGATGTTAGGGCAACCATTAAATCTTTTAATCAACAATTTGGAGAAGCTTTTCACATGGCTTTCACCCATGTTAAAGAAATGTTAAGATTATGTCCTCATCATGGGATTGAAAAATAGGATTTGGTTAAGATTTTCTATGATGGTTTGCTTCCAGAAGCAAATCAAACGGTTTTCTTAAGTAGTGGTGGGACATTTCTAACCCAACATGAAGATCATGCATGGAACTTTTTAAAGAATCTTAGTAAGGGTTCTAAAACTCAAGCATCGGCTAGTCGAAGAGCTAAGCCGACCACTATTATGTTTGTCAATGATAATGTAGATAGGTTTAATTCACTTGAGCATAAAATGAATTAATATGTCGAAGTTTGGGAAAGGATGTGTCTCATGTTTCACAAGGTTACGAGTTATACGAAGATTGTGGAGACATTGGTCATGATGCCTTGTTGTGCCCCATGCATTTTGGTAAAAGTGAAGAGGTGAATCAAGTTTAAGGCGAAAAGAAGGCGTTTGACATAAAAACTAACACCTATCGTCCGGGGTTGAGGAATTATCCAAATTCGCGCTATGGGAATGCGTCAAATCAATTTAACCCGGACTTTCAAGGAGCCAATCAAAGTGGTGTAAATCAATATTTCACTGATCGTCAACAAAACTTTCAAGGTAATTACCCAAGGGGGATGTATTAAGAATGTGGTGGAAGACGTAGATTCTGAAAGTTACTTTGTTTTAAGTTGTAACCCCTGGTTAAACCTCGGTGTCCATTTGAGCAAACCATAAGGACAATCGTGTAATTTACTTTTTAAATATTTTGCTTATTAGTATTTTTAACAAAGTATATTTTATTAAATAAATAAAATGGTTTCTTTTAACAAATATATATATAAGGTGCTATAGCTAGTTCATGGTTAGATCCTGGTCAGATCTGCACCGAATTTGTAAGTTCTAGTGAAAATTTATTTGGCATACTAGATTCTCGTATTATATAGGCAGTTTATGATCGGATTATAGATCAAGTTTTAGTGATTTGTTAGTAAAATACATAGCATGGTTGATTTATGGTTGAACTGGAGGCTATTTGTCTTCTAAAGCATCTTTTAAAACTTTTTAATTAGAAGCTTTTATTATTTTAGGGTTTAAAGCTTCATTATATTCACCTTAGGGGATGCGAAGTGTGCGTATGGGAACAATCGAAGCCGACATTCTCGATGGGAATCCCTCCCCAACCTCCAAAATTAGGGAACCTATTTACTCAACAATTTGGCGACCAACCTCTGATACATTTACTAATGTGCGACAGTTTTTCTAGTTGTTAAAAGTAGTTGTTTGAGCATCTTTTAAAATACTAAAGATCATTTAGTTTTACCATATATATATGTGTGTGTGTGGAAACATTCTATATATATAGGGAAAAAAAAAAGTTAAAATACAAAGTCTTTTTTATACAAAGTATACAAAATGGTGGTGAATTATCATGTATAAAGGATTTACACTTGCATGATAATTATCATGCAAGAGAGGGTGGAACTATCACTCAAGAATGATTAATAATTGCGCAAATACTTCATAGGTGGTGGAATTATCACGCAAGAAAGTTATGCAAATACTTCGTACGTTTTGCACAGAAAACTCACTTTGTATCATAACCTTCCACTATATAAATATACGTTTGGAGAGTTCGGAACAAAAATTTTAACAAGTCAAGATTTCCATAACTACTCAACTGGTGAATGAAGAACTAAGGGGTTCATATTTCTTAATAAACTATCAAATTGGATCAAATGAATCCCAAATTTATGTCAAGATCTCCGCTGTTGGCACTGCACTTGGAGTTGGTATCTGTGGGTGTGTGTGGGTGTGGTGGAGGGATTAGAGTTTTGCATGTTAGCCCGCTTTAAGATGTCAGCCGCATAGTGTTGTTAATTTAGAAACAGGCCCTTATTGGTATTGGTAACCTCAATACCCAAAAAATGATGTAATAACCCAAGGTCGGTCATGAAGAATTCCTGAGAGAGCGATGAGATAAAGTGGTGTGGTAGGCGAGTGTTAGAGGCTGTTAAAATAATATCATCGACATAGAGAAGTAAGTAAGCCATATCATTACTATTGGGTTAATCGTTTATTTACCGGCACAAATACGAGTCACAAATTCGTGTTTTTTATATTGTTTTAAAGTTTTGTGTGTGCATGGAATAAGTATAAAGTTCACGTGGAATGCTGGAACTTTAGATTAAGGATTTCTAGTTTTATATTTGGGTTTATTTAATTAGGTTGACTTGGTATATTGGTTTGACCGGTTTATATGGTGGTGTACGTTAAAGTTGAATATTGGGTAAAACGTATACCGGGCATATTGGTAGAAATGGTTAGTAGGTACTAGTGGTTTGCTAATTTCTTGTTCCCAAGTTGCTTTTCGTAAGGCTATTTATGGTCATTAGTTTATTGAATAAAGCAGTACTTCATCTTTCTGCAACTTAGAATAATTTTTTGTTTTTTAACTCTTCATTATCATATACATATCAATCAGTCAAAAGATTTGTTTGAGTGTTCTGTTATTTTGAGGGTTGATAATCAACATTTGGTATCAGAGCGGCCTTCAGTTGAAGGGGGTATAAGTCTGATTTGATCGCGGGTCGAAAAAGGTGCAGTCTCCATCCTTAATCGACATGTTCTTGTGATAAAGGGAGCTTAACCAGAAAAAAGAACGGCGATGATATCTGTTAAAGAATGAGGTTTGATGTCGTATCAATGTCTGACTTTGACCCCAATGAATTATCCAGCGTGGGCGGTTAAAGTGAAGTCAATTATGGATGCACATGGGATATGGGAGACGGTCGAAATTAGAGTATTAGGTGAAGAACCAGATCCAAAAAAAAATCAAAACAAGCACTTGCGTTTTTATTTCAAGCTATGCCCCAGAAGATGGTGCCAAAGAAAGTGTGGGATGGACTGAAGACACATTATTTAGGGGTGGATCGGGTGAGAGTGGCTCGACTTGCAACATTAAAGAGGGAGCTAGAAAATTTTCGTATGCAGGGGCGTGAAACGGTTGATGATTACATGACAAAATTGACCGGTTTAGCCTCAAAAGTAAGAAGCCTTGGATACGAGCTTGAAGAAGTCGACTTGGTGAAAAGGCTGCTTGATTTGATGCCCAAATCGTTTCTTCAAATTGTGTCCTCAATTGAATAGTGTTTCAATTTAGACTCGATGCTATTTGATGAAGCAGTTGGTAGATTGAAGGCGTATGAGGAACGCTTGAAAGGAACCGAGATAATGGAGGATGTTCAAGGTAGTTTGTTGTTGACTAGTCAAGAAAAATCACACGATTTGTGAACGTTGTGGTGTTGGAGGTTCAAATCGGGGAGGCTTTGGATGTGGCCGAGGAAGAGCTCATGGGTCCGGGAAAAGTTGTGATGGTAATGAACGTGTCCAACGGGATAAATCCCCATTAGATGTTATAAATGTGGTGAACTTGGTCATTACAACAACGAGTGTCCAAAGTGGGAGGAGGCGAATTTGATTGAAGAGGAACCGACACTATTGTGATCGTATGAAGTGAATAAACGATTAAGGGGGTGATTGTTGGGTTAATCGTTTATTTACCGGTACAAATATGGGTCACAAATTGGTGTTTTTAGAGCATTCACAGCCCATTCCATATCCTTATCTTTATAATTCAACTAAATTTCATCATTCCTTAAATTTATCTATCATTTTCTAAAAACATCCAACATCCAATTCTCTATTTTTTTCTTTATATTTTTATTATTGTTTGTTTCTCTTTCTTCCCTTTACAATTTTAACCATCAATTATTTTGTCTTATTATCGTTTTCTTCTAAAGTTGATTTCCAATAAACTTTTGTATGAGTTTGACTATCCAATTAGTTTTTTTTCAACATCGGGTTAATTGCATAGGTATTTATCAAATGGAAACATCAACAAGTATTATAAACTATTCAGCAAGATCATTAAGCCATCTAAAAATTTCACAACCATAATCAACATAAATATCAACTACCATCCATAAATTTACGAAGAGGAAATTCTATTCATAGCAACACAAATCCATCTTTGAATTTAACTTGCAGAGATGGAATGACCATCAATGAATTATCCATCTTTGACAACTTACAGAAACCATTCTGTATACTTCTATCTATACTTCAAATAGTTGGAAGAATAGCAGCCATGTCGAACTCAAAAAAAAAAGAAAAAAAAAAGAAAAAAGGATTCTCTAGTGCTACCAGCAATATCCTAACCAATTTAGCAGCATCAGACTGCAACATCATAGCAATATACACAAGTCAACAAAATTGACAGAAGTATAACCAAATTGAGCAACAAACAACAGCATAACCAAATTGAGTTCTGACTATCTACTCATTACAAAACCAAAGAAATTAACACCCATAATTTAAAATTTCGAACATCAACCAAAAACATTAAAATCCGTAGCTACGATTCATAGTAGTAAATAACATGTATTCATGAAAGAAATAATATAACATAACATGATGTCATTTATTGTTGAGAATAGATTAGCCATTGATGTTCAATTAGATCATCTTGAAGCTGATGATGTGCCAAGCTATCTCTAATATGAACGTGACGCTAAATGAAGTCCATGAACTCAGTTGTATGGTTACGCGACAATACAGGAAGATCGTTAAGTTGATCATACTCAAAGTTGAGATTATGTAATATAACGCATGCTTTTATTATATTTGTTAGTTCCTTCACTTTGAACATTTGTGAAGGTCCTCGAATGATTGCAAATTGTTGTTGAAGTATACCAAATGCTCGCTCAACATCTTTTCTTGCAGATTCTTGTACTGTAGCAAAATTTTTATTTTTATTCCCTCTTAGTGATGGAATCATCTTCACAAAAGTACGCCACTTGGATAAATACCATCCGCAAGGTAATACCCCATAGTATAATCATGATCGCTAATTGTGTAATGGACTGGAGGAGCTCGCCATTGTGCAAGTTCGGTGAAAATAAAAGACCTCTCCAGCACATTAATGTCATTATGTGAACCAGGCATACCAAAAAATGCATGCTGTATCCAGAGATCATACGAAGCAACCACCTCTAAAATAATAATAGGTTCACGAATGTGACCAGAGTACATACCTTTCTAGGCCGAGGGACAATTTTTCCACTTCCAATGCATGCAGTCGATGCTTCCGAGCATTCCATAAAATCCTCATTGCTCACCCATGGCAAGCAATCGAGCAATACGTTGGTGTTTGGTGACCGCAAATATTCATTTGAAAAAACTCTTACTATTGTCGCACAAATTTTTTAAGACTTTCCATAGCGGTGCTTTCACCAATTTGTATGTATTCATCCATAAAATCTCCTGTAACTCCATATGCATCATTCTAATTGCTGCAGTTACCTTTTGCAAAGAAGATAAACCGAGTCTTCCAACATTATCTCTTTTTTAGACAAAGTACTGCTCGTTAGTCTCTACCTCATTTAGGATACGAAGAAAAAGAGGACGCCTCATCCGAAATCTTCTTCGGAATAAATTTGAGGGATATATCGGTTTTCTGCAAAATAATCACAAAATAGGTGTTTGTGACCCTGTATACGATCACGCCGAATAAACTTACGACGTTGGCGATTTTCATGATGCATTGATGATTGTCCATCCTCACTAAGAGCGGTATCACTATCATATTCAGAGGGTACATATGTAAACAATTACGAAAGAAGGTTTGAGCCATGTACGAGACTTTTAACTCTGCAAATCACAAAAATATAGCAGCAAACAAGTTGTAAATCAAAATTAAGCATTGGTTCAACTGCAAAAAATTCATAACTGATATAATATCCAATCCAAAACAATTCTTATTAACATTTAATTTATAATCCACTCCAAAACATTTTATCATAATTAAACCAAGTAAAATAACTCTCTGTATAGTTAAACAAGCTGATACTTTCTTCCAAAACCACACTTAATGGGCTAAACCAAACGACCCAGGCATTGTAAAACAAACAAGTATTAAAATACCACATGTAGACCTTGTAAAATATGTGTACTCACCCATGCATTTTACTTTAAGTGTTGGAATCTTACTTTAAGTTGTAGTGGACATATTTGGCGATATCGGAAAATCGCTTTAGTTGATAATATTTGGCAATTTGTTGAAGGTTTTACCAAACCCAAGTGTTGAATTTTATGTTTTTAGTTCTACAGTTGACCAAAAGTTTTGGTCAGCAATACCCATTATTGGTCAAAGGAAATCACAGGGCAAAATCCAAAAGCATAACTGCATAAGAGAAACTTCATATGATGCTGCTTAAATACTCTTTTTCAGCAGCTTAAGTCTTAACATACAACAACTAAAATTAGAATCTACACTACATATGTGACAGCTAAAGATCAAATTTTGGGGTCTGTGGTCATGAACACCACTGATGTATCAAAATGTAGACCTAAGTAAAGAATATTTTCTCTATATCTATTAGCAGTTTATTTGTCAATTTAGCATTTGCGATACAGGCATCAGCCCCAATTACCAATAGAAACATAACAAAGTAAAAAAAATAACCTTAATCTATTATCTATCCATGTTCTTTTGGCTAGCAAATATCAACATAAGAAAATAGATAATATTGACATAAACATCAAGAACTAAATACATGATATAAAAGCATCAGAAAATAAGAATGCAAACATCAAACTTGATGTTTTAAAAGGAAACAACAGTATCATCGTTACAGAAACCAAATTCCAAGAAAAATAAGAAAGAATTCGACATGAACCCAACAAAACCCTTGAAAACTCGAACAGAATGTATGTAAAGTTGAATATTAGGTTGATTTGGTATATTGGTTTGACCGTTTTATATAGTAGTGTATGTTAAAGTTGAATATTGGGTAAAACGTGTACCGGGTCTATTGGTAGAAATAGTTAGTAGGTACTAGTGATTTGCTAATTTCTTGTACCCATATTGCTTTTTGTAAGGCTATTTATAGCCATTAGTTTATTGAATAAAGTAGTCCTTCATCTCTCGGCAACTTAGAACACTTCTACCATTTTGTTTTTTTTTCACTCTTCATCATCATATACAAATCAATAAATCAAAAGCTTCTTTGAGTGTTCTATTATTTTGAGGCTTGATAACTAGCAATTATCACGTTTATACACAAATCACGAACTGTCCGATGTAGTGCTGCGAAAGCACAACGGGTGCCTGTGGCAAATCATTGATACCATGTTCTCCACAGCTGTTTAAGACCGTATAAAGATTTGTTCAACCGACAGACATGAGTAGGGTTGGTCTGATCAACGAACCCGAAAGGTTGAAACATAAAAACTGTTTCCTGTAGGTCGCTGTGTAGGAAGGCGTTCTTAACATCTAGCTGCTGAACAGGCCATGACTTAGCTATGGCTAGAGTAAGAAAGGTGTGGATGGTCATAGGTTTCACATAAAAACCAAGTGTACAAATTATGAAATCTTTTTCACTTCTGCAACCATAAACTACAAAAGCGGTTGTTGCCTCCACTGCAGTATGCAAAATGCTGTTTGTTCGGATGGGTAATACTTTTATGTAATGATATAGGTTTCTGGTTTAAAACTCAACTCGACCTCTAAGGGTGTGTAAATAGAAGAACTGAACCAAGACCAAGTTCGTCCCAACCATATTCGGCTGAGTTCTAAAGTTTATAGGTTCATGATATCTTAAAAGTTTGGTTCTTGGATTTGGTCAGTTCTATTATATTTTGTTTTAGCCCTGATGAGATAAGACCTCATTAAAAAATTCAAAATCATGCAAAACAAGTCCAGCTAGGGAGAATTCTTCCCTGTTTCTATAGAATCTTGAGTATTTTCAACAGGATCAAACAAAAACACTTGGTCAATCAATGCTTTTGGCTGCTGATGATGACGGCCCAGGGAAAACCTTACTTATCAGTGGCTCTGTTGATCGAGAATGGGGGAGGACACCCGAAGCTGCTGCCTGTTGTTTTTCCCGATATGTTGCCCAAGTCACCAGATATAACCCTGCTATGATCAACAAGCCTCCTAACACACTGTTCACAAATGCAAGTTAAAAAGTCAAATACAAAAGTGGGAATAAAGTTATCACTTCCGGTCTTTACAAGCAAGGGTTGGCAATTTTGGCCCATCTATTTATGCATGGGTAGGGTTGGGTTATCAAACAACTAAAAATAGAACTAAAAAGGAAAAGGATCCAAACAGGTCAAAAGGGGGCTAAAGTATATCTATAAAGCATTAAACTAAAATCTTCTAAACTGTAACATCCTAGATTTCATATTTTGTAGCATCCTAAACTGCAACAGGTTGATTTGCTATTAATTTGTTACCAGTCTTGTATGGTTGGAAATAAGTTCTTCATGGCTATGTAGTTGCACTTATGGTGTTCTATGCATATATAGCACAGCAATAAAAGAACAAGGTCTTGGATGTATACTTGACCAACAACATGGAATTGAGGATTGGATGTTGCTTAAGACCTAATAACATGTTAGGATGCATAAATATATGTTACAACTTACAACTTGTTTATTATGAGTTTTGAAGGTTGCAATGATGGTTTGGATTTTGGAAGCTTAAAAACATGAAAAGGGGACTAGCTAGTTTGCTTAATGCATAGTGATTGTGTGACCATGGGCCTAGCTAAGCCTCATACAAAATATCATCTGGTTCGTTGGGTATTGACTGCTTTTCATTTCTCCTAGATGAGAAAGAAATTTATAAAAAAGAAAGAAAAAAAGCATACTCACTTTTTTTTTGTGATAGCTTTTGGACAATCCTATTCAGCTTACTTTTGATATACAACCCATCATTCTTACAACAATGTGAAAAGGAACAATTCACTTGCAAGAAAGAGAGGTTTGGAGAAAAAGTGTAAGTGTGATGGGTTCTTATTTAAATTTCCACTTTTTATTCAAAGTCGTTGATCTAGATGATGTAGTTATTTCCACATTTTCACAAGAATGATGGTTTGTGTGTAATGACAAACAAGTGTAATAAATGAAATTGTTAACCAGCACTGAAACTTCTATATTTTTATGTAGGGACTATAATCCTATATGGACTAGTAGTAAAAGCAGAGGCTGAAGAACAGACCTTCCTAAATATATTGGGCTTCCAAGAAAGATTCTTGACAAAAAAGCAGTAGCAGCAGGTTGAAGTGGATTGTAAAGAGCAACCAAAGCAGGTCCAAGGATCTTGTTGGACCATGTTATAAGTCCATAGTTCAACGCCGAGGTGAGAACTCCCTAAAAGAAACCAAAATGATCATGTAAATAAGATATAATCTTCTCATGGGCACCCAGAGTTAGTGAGGAGTCCAAGTAATTAATGGAGGTGGCAATTTTGATCCATTTACTAATGAATGGGCAGATATGGGCCGTGTTTTATCACTCACGTAAAATCAGTCAATTAAGGAAAATTAGCTGAAAAGGAAATATGTCATTCAAATTATTATTGTGATAACATAGTTTTTATAATCATATTTAAAGAGTTCCCGTACAAAAAGATGTGTATGTATGGATTAATCATGTTAACGAATTCATCTCTTTCACATCTTTCTCATACGGTTGTTAATGCCTACAAAAAACATAGTTCATCTCTTGAAACTAGTCATACCAAATGTTAATAGCAATTATAGTGATTGGGTTGAACATTTATTCCTACTCTGTTAATTTAGCTGGTTTGAAAGCAGATACATGTATATATCTAAAAAGTTACATCCTATGCTGAAGAATCTTACAGCGTAAGTTACTGCCCAAATCTCAGACCCTGTCAACTTCCAGTTTATTGACTCGGTGCTCATGGTGACAGCTGTTGCTAACATAAAAATGGTACCAAAAAAGTACGAATATGCTGTAACGGATAGGTTTGCAGGATACTTGGCCAACAGGGGAGCCTGAATACATTTGAACAAAAAAGATCAAACTAAAAACTATTTATAAGTATATCACTTAATTATGCAAGAATCTTAAAAACTATATGTGACTGATTGGTGATTGCATGAGGTTCATAGTTTTTTTGAAGATGTTAAGAAATGCCATTTCAAGTGTGGATGATATCACAAGACACATAGATTGTGCATACAACATAGTCCAACTTAAATCTGGGTGATTCTTATAAACTTTTTCAAAGCAGTTGACGGGTAACCTTCATGCAATTCCATCTGTGTTTCTGAAAGTTAACACCTTCAAGCTGTGATTAGAGGAGGCAAAAATGGCTGATCGACTGTATTGGATAATGGGGCAAAACGCGTAACTCAAACTGGTGGGTCAGATTGACACAAAAAGCATATTAACTGTACAATTTAATCATTCATATAAATAAACAGTGTGCCAAATACACACGACAAAATACACTTCAGGCGATGTTGATCCGCGCAATCCATTTGACCCATTCCCTCTCTAGGTTTTAGTTTTTCTTTGATTTACCTTAGACCCCTTAAAGATGCAATAACTTGAATTGACCCAAAAATAAGTACATGGGCTGAAATTGACACCTCTAGGTTTTAGGTTTTATCGAGCTATGACTTATATAATATTAAGAGCTGACATTTGTCCTGGATTATTTTATGCACATGTTACATGTATGACTTTCTTTCAAAATAGGCCAGCTTATAGAGTAAAGTTGATGACTATACAAACAACAAGAACTTATTGGATGCCTCAAATTTACTTAAATATGAACTCGTTTGTTTGCTTTGATCTGCTTAATATCTTGCTGAAGAATTAAAACGTCAATGGTTGAATTTGGTAAAAGGTTACTCACACGAAAAGTATATTGCTTTATAGGTATTAAAATATACGGATGAGTACCTGAATAGCTAAAAAGGCTGCCATGCAAATACAGTTTCCTATTAAGCAAAGAACACCAAGGTGCCAGTTGTCAATCCCTACGGTTGCAAGACTGGAAAACATCCATCCACTAAGTTCGGGTTGACCCACTGGCATCATTTCTTGCTGTTGTGTATGTACATGGTGTCCATACCCTAGTAGGGCAGGTCCACGGAATAGAACCATTAAAAGGGCACCAGAAACACAAACAAGTGTACCTCCAACCTTTGCCTGCCCTTCGGTCTTGAGCACATTTAATGTTTCTATACTGCATGTACATCAAGTCATCAACTCATGTGAACTTAACAAATATATGATTATGAAATCATATATTACGTATAGATATAATTCGTATGTGGTACAATTATACTTAAAGATGACATGTTAATCATATTATAAATACATGTAGCTATACAATTATACACATTGTCCATGAGCAATACACACATATATACATATGTGATTACATACACATATATGTATCAGAATATATGTTGCACATATTTATAAATTTGTGCATGTTTTTTAGATGGACAAGAAATATTATAACACCATTTAAGAATCTTAAGATGGAAAAAGAAAAGAAATTTAATATGCATAGGATATTTTTGGTTTATATGAGTTTCTACATGTATGAATCTACATTTGTATATCGTCTACTTAAGTGCTCTTTTAAATATGTATTGAACTTCAAATTTCTTGAGGGTTATCTAATTATCCCTCTGAGAAGTCTGTGTGTCAATATCATAGAGGCAATGTAAAACTAGACCATGATACAACAGAAAATATAAATAATGACGTTCTAATTCCTTAAATAATTAATGAAAGGGAACATGGAAAGAGACATATCAATCCTCCACCACACACACACATGTGATGATTGGTTAATATGCATGCACTTAGTATAGTTAATATTGCAGTTTTAATATATTTTATATGTCGAACAATATTACTTTGTTGCGTGTTTGAAATGTAGGATAAATGAAGCTTAACGGACATTATTTGAGAAGAATACAAAGGATACCAAGATTACGGGTTGAAAGGTGCTGAAAATAAAGAAAACTGTGCAAGTTGCAGGGAGGCCGTAAGCTACGGCCTGAGGCCATAACTTACGGCCCTGTATCAACACCGTCTGTGAACCCCGTAAGACAGAAGGTTTGGCCGTCTGGTTGAAGGTAGGCCGTAACCTACGGTCTATAGGCCGTAAGTTACGGTCTAAGGCGATATTTTGGGGGTTGTTTCAAATTTCAAAACCTATTTAAACCCTAACATTAGGGTTTCGAAAGAACACTGACCCCCAACCCCAAGAACGAATCTTGGAGCATTTTTGAGTCATTAAAACCCTCTCTAATCATCAAGTAATCGAGGATTCGTATGCCCAAAGACAAGATTGAAGCGATTATGATGAAGATGCAAGGCTAAACCATCCGTGATCATCTCCGGGTGGATGGTTTGTGATTTGATTATGCTTTCTTATGTTCTTACCTAGTCAAGACATAAACTTTGATTGTTTAACAACTTTTATTCGTTTATGTGTTTTGAATCATGTGTTGATTAAAGATTCGTGTTAGTTGAGTTGATTATTACTTATCAAGTTATCAGTTTTGCATTGTTAACCATTGAGTAGTAATTAGGTTATCTTCATTAATTGGTGATTACAAATAAAGTTTCTAGATTGTGGCATTAGTTAGTTTACTAGTTAATTTACATAATCAGATATCAAGTTCCTGATTACCTTTCAACATATGTGATAAGCAAGTTATCTCTATGTAACTTTAAGATTGGGTAAAACATCAGCTATATATTCATTTACATTCCTGAAACCCGGGTGTGGTCCCTTTTCATCGCAATAGTTTTCAACCAAGTCCAAGTTTCGTCTTGCTTCAGAAAGTGATTATTTTAAGTAAAGATGAAAGTCTTATTCGGTTATTCATTATTCGTTCTTCATTGGAACTTTAATATAAATGTGTGGTCAGGTTTGGTTTAAACCTATTTCACTTTCTTCACTGTTCTTCAACAGGACCAGTTCAACAGACTATTTGGTGCACAAAAAAACCAAGAGTGAATTGGTGAGCCCTGGTTCTGGATGCATATGCACATGCCAAACTATAGAATAGATGACATTAATGAAAAATTCAGCAAAAGAAAATTCAGTTAAGCTTACCCCATCATTGTAGCGAGTATAAACGTGAAGACAGGAATTGAAGGTTGTAAGGCTGCAGCATATGTTGGATTTGTGTAGCCAAGACCAACAAGAAACAAAAGCTGGTTCCCAAATATCCTATTTAAGGTCAAGAAAGATAAAAAAAAATCTTAAGTAAAACAAGAGAAATAGGTGTTACCAAAAACAATTATAATTAATGTGTTACAAACATTTATGAATGACAACTTTTGAGATTATAGACTTACCCAGTTAACCCAAGAAGAAAGAAAGAGAAGAGAATGTGTCTAGTCATGGCTGGTCTGGTTCTCCTACAAACAACAACATATAAACCAGCATTTGTTCAATCACATTTCCCAGATGATGCCTGTGGTTATTACAGGCCAATGATATGATAAAAAAAGGTTATCTATATACATGAATTAGATATTAGGTTATGCAATCCGATTAACATATTTGACCAGAATCACTTTATCAACATATATTCATGTATAATGATAAACATTACAAAAACTTTCGAAAAAGATGCTAGATGTACATGGTGCTGATAAGCTTAGTCTAAAAAGGAGCAACCATGCAGGGGCGCTCAGAAAAACACACCAGGTTCAAAAAGGCATTGCACATGTAAATCTGGGTCAAAATTAGGATGTGTAGGAGGTTCATATGTAAAAACAACCAAAGGAATGAAGAAATTATGAAAGGTTTACTTGATAAATAGAATGATATGTAAAACAGAAAAGAGACACACAACTTCTTGTCGTAAATAAAGCTTATTTGGTTGTAAATAGACATGCACCTCACATATATGATGTGTGTGCCCCGTGCGTAGGCTTTTGGGACAAAAAAGCCTTGGAGCACCTTTTCCAAACCAATCTGATAAGCCATCTCAAAACATATATAAAATATCTTTCTCTCATCATGAATACCAGATCTCATTAATGTAAGAACAAATCAAATCAAATCAAAGAGTAAGAGAAGAAACTGGAACATAGCCTCTCATTAACAATTGGATTATGTCTTGCTAATATAGTGAAATAATAAATCAAAGTTCCAAGCAGAAACCATAACTCCAATGTTTTATTTAACAGAATAAACCAACTTTTGCATGCTTAGTTCGAGTGTTTGATTTGATACCAAAGAGCTTCTAGTAACGGCAGCAGTCTCCACCAGAACTCAGATATGCTCAATTCAATCTTAATTCCATGACCAAATCAAGCATACCATCTATCCTCTACCAGTCTCCTATATACAGAGGTAACTAACTATAGTAAAAAATATACTTGTTACTGTTCCCTAGTATGATTGCCATATACATAATGTGAGACAGTGATACTAATTAGATACATGTACATCCTTAATTACTTCTTCCGTTGCAATCTAACAGTGTTATAGTGAGAGCGATTAAACTCATCCCTAACAAACCTTCATCATTGATTGGCTCAAATATACCACAATAGTTCATCACAATCAAACAAAACACACGGAACCGATTGATTTCAAAGTAAGAAGAAATCAAAGAGGATTAACATCAACTAACATCTCACGGAAATACGCAATGGGAGCGAGGATCGCTAGGGCAAGGATGTCACGGTACACGCAGAAGACAATCTCGTTGACTCCACCGTTGAGAGCTACCGTAGTGATCACGTGATATCCGCCGTTGAACACCTGCACCAGCGTCATTGCCACGTGTGCCTTCCATGCTACTCCGGCAACAACACCACCACCACCGCCTGATGACATCGATCGGTCCTTATCTAAGTATGTAAACCGATGACAGACGCATACGAATTGAGAAGTGTGTTGGATGTGTGAGGTGAATCAGTAGGTAGAGGTTTCGTGTGAAGTTGATCTGATTTGAGATCATTGAATAAATTATTCGGTTGACTGTGAGATGATGATGATGAACATGATGATGAAATCATCTTCCGATTGGAATAAACTATAAAGAATGAATGGCCTCCACTATATATGTGAGTTTTGGAGTTTTGTGTGTCTTCGGCGGCTGTTTCAGTTGAAGTAACCATCTCAAATGCACAAATTCATCACCCATCGATTTCAAAAGGACAAAATTAAAATAATAAAAACAAAAACAAAAGAGACGTATTGATTCGTTGGGATATTGGAATATAACAAGAAAAAAACTTAAGCATGTATGTTTAGCACAAAATATTAAGGGTGATAATTATAAGTATATAAATATAAAATAATTAAGATAGAAGCTCGTGTATACATGCTTGAATAAATAGAATGTTCAATTAAATAGTCAACGAATGAAAAGAGGTAGTGTTGTAACACTAAATTTATAAAAGCCTAATGATAAGATAATAATAAATAACGTATTAAAGTTAATGTGAAGTTTGGTAGTTATTAAAATATAAAAACGCAAATACAAAAATATAAATATGTTATGATGATTATCACCTTAAAGCATCCCAAGTCATAAAAACTAATATCACTTGATAATGTTCATTCATATTCCTTGCCGTGAGAACGACACTTGATATAGTTTACAACACTATGGAAAACTATATTTTATTTAAAGACCTTAAAATTCACTGTAGTGTTCCCTTCTCTTATTATATTTAACAGGATTGAAGGTGACAAAATAATTTTCTTCATTAGCGGCCACATGAATTATGTTGATTGGAGCACACATTAATTCCATATGAAATCGTAAATATCCATGAATTCATTGCATGCTTTTCGAATGTGGTCATGAACATGTATGTTGTTTAATGAGATTTGATAATAATCTAGGTGAGTGGGCAAGTGGCTTAGGTTTTTTTTTTTTTTTTTTTTTTCAAACATTAATTCATCATGAAACATCATTCGTATGTGAAGATTTGTATGAGTATGTGAACATAAACTTCATCTATGTATCATTTACTTCAACCAAATGTCAACATGCATGGGTGACCCAATCATATTTAACTTTAGTGTTCACTAAAAAATATTTTGATCGGCTCTTGAACTAATTCAACATGTGGCAGGATATTTTTATAAAAACCCAAACTTTAGTGATTGATGTAAAAGCTTATAGAAATCACCGTAGCTTAGAGTTTAAAATTGTATAAATAGATAATGTGTCGAGTAAAAATAAACAGTTTGTGAATTATTAAAAAGTTATATAAAAGAAAAGTAAATTTATGTAGTTAAGAAATCCCGCAGGTTAAATTTTAATTAATTGAATTGTTATCATAATATAGTATGGGCTCGTTTGTAATGAGTCTATTTCTCAGCCCGTTTAGCTAATTAACCTAGAAGTCCTATTATATATATTGTCGTCCTCTTTTTGTTTATGTACACTTTTTCACATATTCTAATAAAAAACGCTAGCCGTATTCTGTGAATATCATTGCTCTTTTAACATGGTATCAGAGCCATAGGCTCTAATATCTGTTTTTGTTCTTGGATAGCCTCGCAATTGCGTTGTTCCGTTCGATTGAGGGTTGGTTGTTTTCAGTTCAATTGAGGGTTGTTCGATTGAGGGTTGTTTTCAGTTCAATTGAGCCATAGGTTCTGTTGTGGTTAATTGAAGATTGTTCGTGGTGTTCTTCGATTGCATTTGGTTAATTGAAGATTGTTCGTGGTGTTCTTCTACTCGCAATATGGCTGGAAAGGATGATTCTCTTCAGTCGATTAGCACCCAATTGGATGGTAAGAATTATGCTTATTGGAGTTACGTCATGAAGAACTTTCTTCATGGGAAATATATGTGGGGTTATGTCACGGGTGTTAAAGGGAAGCCCACTGATAAGTCTAAGCCTAACGAGTATGCATTGTTACTTGATAGATGGGAAACTGATAATTCTAAAGTTATCACTTGGATCAACAATTCAGTAAGTCAGTCTATTGGCATTCAATTGGCCAAGTATGACACAGCAAAGGAAGTTTGGGAACATTTGGAAAGACTGTATACTCAGTCCAATTTTGCAAAGCAATACTAGTTGGAATATGATATACGTGCTCTTCAACAGAATGATACGAGTATTCAGGACTTCTATGGTGCTATGTCAAACTTATGGGATCAATTGGCGCTTACAGTGTCTGCAGAATTGAAGGTGTTTAAACCTTATCTTGCTAGAAGGGAAGAACAACGTTTGGTACAATTTTTGATGGCATTACGGTTTGATTTTGAAGGATTGCGTGGAACAATCCTTCATCGATCTCCTCTCCCAACAGTTGATTCAGTTGTTTATGAGTTGATTGCAGAGGAGACTCGTATAAAATCTCAGGTTGACAAGGGGTCAAAAGTAACTACTACCCCTGCTGTGTTTGCGGTTCCTAATGATCAGTCAAGACAACAAAGATCCCAATCTTAAAACCACCCTAGACAAGGTGCTAAAGTTGCTTTTGATGAATGTGCCTTCTGCAAAGGGAAAAATCATTGGAAGTCTCAGTGTCCCTTGCTACTCAATAGGGCAAAACAGCAGCAAAAGCCTCCACAACAGAACAAAGCAAGTGGACAGTTTCAGTCTCGCTCAACTGCTTCATCTGGTTCATCTCAGTTCACTGTTGTTGCTACACCATCAGTAGATACAGATTTCCAGGCTACCAACATGCCTCCTTCTGCTTTGGATCCGCATGTATTTGAACAGTTTAGACAGTTCCTTGCTGCTAACCCCACATCCATGTCACCATCTATATCTCATTCAGGCATGTCTTCATCAAGTACCTCAGGTATTCCGTCATCCCTTTGGATTCTGGATTCTGGTGCCTCACATCATATGTCACCCTATCGGTCATCTTTTGTTTCTTTGTCTCCAATATCACCTGTTTCGGTGATGTCCGCTAGTGCCACCTCAATGTCAGTAGAGGGTGTTGGCTCTGTTGCTACTCATCGTGTGACTCTTCCTGATGTCTTTTATATTCGCAAACTTGCTTTGAATCTTATTTCTATCAGTCAATTGTGTAAATCTGGTCACTGGGTATTCTTTTCTGACTCTGTTTGTGTTGTGCAGGATCAACACACCCAGAGGGTGATTGGGATCGGCCATAGAGTGGGAGAATTATATGTCCTAGAAGAACTCAAAGTTTCTGGTGTTGCTGCTTCCAGTATTGATTTGTCCTCTTTTCGTTTGAGTCCCCTATCGTCTGAATTTTATGTTTGGCATTCTCGTTTAGGACATGTGTCAGCGTCTCGTTTAAAGTTTTTGGTTTCTACAGGTGTTTTGGGTCAATTGAACACTTGTGATATTTCTGATAGTAGTGGTTGCAAACTTGCTAAATTTTCTGCTTTGCCTTTTGAAAAAAGTATTTCTCTTTTTGTTACTCCTTTTGATATTTTGCATTCTGATGTGTGGGGCCCGTCACCAGTATCCACTAAAAGTGGGTCAATTTATTATGTATCCTTTATAGATGATTATACTCGTTATACCTGGGTGTATCTTATGAAACGTAGATCCGAGTTCTTTGGCATATATAAAAATTTTAGAGCCTATCTTAAGACGCAACACTCGGCTGTAATAAAGTGCTTCAGGTGTGACTTAGGAGGTGAGTATACCTCCAATGATTTTACCCAGCTACTTGTATTCGATGGTACAATACACCAGGCGTCTTGTACCGACACCCCTCAGCAGAACGGTGTTGCTGAAAGAAAACATCGCCATCTTATGGAGACTGCTCGCTCGTTTCTCCTATCTGCTGATGTTCCGAGTGTTTTTTGGGGAGAAGCACTCCTAACTACCCAACATGTGATTAATCGGATCCCTACTTCTCATAACTCTGGGATTTCTCCATTTGAAAAACTATATGGCGAACTTCCAGATTATAATGAACTACGGGTTTTTGGATGTACTTGTTTTGTTATCCGTCCTCATGTTGAACGCGACAAATTGTCCAATAAGTCTGCCTTATGTGTATTCTTGGGTTATGCTAGTGGTCCGAAAGGTTATGGCGCTGGACAGAAATGATATCGTTGTTTTGATCCCGTGAGTAAGAAGCTATATGTTTCAAGGCATGTTATCTTTCTCGAGCATATTCCTTTTTATTCAATTCCATCCAAATCGCACAATATAACAAAGTCCGATCTTTTGAATATTGATCCTTTTGAATGTGACATTGATATATCACCATCGTTCGATATTCCAACTACTGAACGTAATGGGTCGGTAGACCCGGATAGGTCCACAAACTCTGATGGGTCAGTTCAAGACACCCATACATCGTCAGACACAACTTCAGGTCCGACCGTGTCTGAGACGACTCCTTCGTTTATTGAGACGACTCCACCTCTGAGGAGGTCCATTCGTGAATATAAGTCCACAAACTACCAGATTTTGCGTACTCTACTTTCTCTGCTTTGTTTGCTTCCTTTCTCGCAAACATACATCAGCTATCTGAACCTGGATCGTATAGAGAGGCTGTCTCCAATCCTATCTGGCAGAATGCTATGGCTGAAGAGCTCACTGCTCTTCATCAAACCCAAACATGGGATTTGGTTCCATTACCTCCTGGGAAACATACAATTGGTTGTCGTTGGGTATATAAGATTAAAACAAAATCTGATGGGTCCGTTGAACGATATAAGGCCCGACTTGTAGCAAAAGGATATTCACAAAAGTATGGTATGGATTATGAGGAGACATTTGCCCCAGTGGCAAAAATGACTACAGTCCGTACTCTTATAGCTGTTGCGTCTGTTCGTCAATGGAAAATTTGTCAAATGGATGTCAAAAATGCCTTTCTGAATGGCGATCTTCATGAGGAGGTCTACATGACTCCTTCCCCAGGTATTCATCATAAGCCCGGTGAAGTATGTCGACTACAAAAAGCATTGTATGGTCTCAAACAAGCCCCTCGTGCTTGGTTTGAGAAATTCTCAACTGTAATTACCTCTCTTGGTTTTGTGCCTAGCAATCACGATTCTGCATTATTTATTCGATGTACAAGTGCATGGCGCATTCTTTTGTCTTTATATGTGGATGATATGGTTATTACAGGTGACGATTATGTTGGCATTGAGTCATTGAGGCGTGACTTAGCTCACCGGTTTGCTATGAAGGATTTGGGCTTGTTGCGTTATTTTTTAGGAATTGAGGTGGCTCAGTCTAAAAAAGGACACCTTCTTTCTCAGACAAAATATATATCTGATTTGTTTCAGCGAGCACGACTTACTGATAACAGAATTGTAGACACTCCTCTTGAAACCAATGCACGGTACTCTCCTAATGATGGTGTTCCTTTATCTGATCCGAGCTTATATCGTACTATTGTTGGCAGTTTAGTTTATCTTACGGTTACTCGACCGGATATAGCTCATGCTGTTCACGTGGTTAGTCAATTTGTTACTGCTCCTACCTCTATTCACTGGGGAGCTGTTCTTCGTATTCTGAGATATCTTCGTGGCACTAAGTTTCAGAGTCTGTTATTTCCTTCAACATCTTCTCTAGATCTACGTGCCTATAGTGATGCTGATTGGGATAGCGATCCTAATGATCGTAAATCTACCACTGGTTTCTGTGTTTTCCTTGGAGATTCGTTAATCTCGTGGAAAAGTAAGAAACAAGATGTCGTTTCTAGATCTTCTACTGAGGCTGAGTATCGTGCTATGGCCGTGACTACATGTGAGATAGTTTGGTTACGTTGGCTTCTTGCAGATATGGGAGTCAATATTTCTCAGCCTACTCCTCTACATTGTGATAACAAAAGTGCTACGCAGATTGCAAAGAATTCGGTTTTTCATGAGCGGACAAAGCATATTGAGATTGATTGTCACTTCACTCGTCATCATCTACAACTCGGGACCATATTGCTTCCATTTGTTCCTTCAACCTTGCAGATTGCTGATATTTTTACCAAGGCTCAATCGGCGTCTCGGTTTCGTTTCTTGTGTGACAAACTCTCAATGCTTATTACTATTGCATTGTGAGTTTGAGGGGAGATGTTATCATAATATAGTATGGGCTCGTTTGTAATGAGTCTATTTCTCAGCCCGTTTAGCTAATTAACCTAGAAGTCCTATTATATATATTGTCGTCCTCTTTTTGTTTATGTACACTTTTTCACATATTCTAATAAACAACACTAGCCGTATTCTCTGAATATCGTTGTTCTTTTAACATGAATAATATCAAAATTCAATTAGAATATTGTAAGTAACGGTTGAGCTAAAGTATAACCATTTTAAATCATTAATTAGAATTAGAATTAGAATACACTAATCAAATACAGGGTAAACCTTTGAGCTTATAAAATCATGACAAGTGATACATCATTATACTTATTTATTTATTATGTGTACATATTTGTTATTCGGTTTTTTAGTGATAGTTGTTTAAATAATAATATATATCACAAAATCATAAAATTATAAAGACATAGCATGTAAGGCTAATCATGCTCGACGTATGAAACTACGGTTATGGTTTTTTATCAAATGAGCTTTCAGACTCGTGCTCCTTTAAGCTTAGCTTTATTCAAATTTTTAAGAGGTTGATATCGACTGGCTCACAAGCTACCCGCTCGTTTACTGGTGACAAAAATGAATCAAGTCATTGGAAAAGGCTAAATTGTACAGGTTATCAATGATTCTGACGATTATAATACGATACTTAAGTAGGCATTCCAATAAGACAAGTTAGAGTGTTATTCAGCCAAGGTTAAAACGAGTTTTGACCAAAATAAATTCAAATGTCTAAAAATAATAACTATACATACAAAAGAGGCGAGGGACACTTGATATGATCATTGTTGTAAGAAAATTTAAAGATGATATACTAACTTTTCACGGAGATAGGCGATGGGTGCAAGGATAGAGAGCGCAAGCAAGTCACGATACAAGCAGAAAACGATCTCATTCACTCCACCATTCAAAGCCACTTTGGTGATCACATGATATCCTCCACTCAACACTTGCACCCAAGCCATTGCTACATGTGCTTTCCATGCCTCGCCTCCGCTAACGCCACCACGAGGCCCGCCAGATGATATTTCCATCCAACCCGCAACACGCAGGCACAAGAAGCATGGGTTATAAAACAGTAGGTTGGGTCTCCATTTCAAGTTCAACCGATGTGAAAAAGACTCGTGAGTTTTGTTAGGTGGAGTGAGAGTTGATGGGAAGATTAGGATGTCATCTTAGGATTCAAGTAAAAGGATTAAACTTGTGTGGAAAGGAAAGGAACTTTCTACCTTAATTTTGAAGTTTTTCCTTAGATTTTGTTTGAATGGGTCATCTTTGATTGGATGGTTTGATTAGTGATGGACCTAGTTTATATACTGGTGTTATTTTTTTATTATGTTACTTAATTGTAGATACAACATAAAAATCGAATATATTATACTGTGTAGCATATCAAAAGGAAATCTATGATTGATTACAAGTCCAAACCAAAATGGTATAACAAACCCATTTTCTCAGCTGTTCCCATTCTTCCCATAATAAATAAAATAACGAGTATGTGTGTATTTGGTGGTGAAAGATCGGTGATGAACAGTGAAAACTCAATGATTTTGATGGCCAAAATCTCCCCAGGAAGAAAATGAGAATTTCACTACCAAAGATTCACAATCGACAAATGTTCTTCAATGTTTGAAGATCTGATAGTATAAAATAATAACTTATTTCTGCTTTATGGGGTTACCAAAATCAAAGAAAGTTGTAGTTTTTGTTTTTGTATTTATATTTTTGAGCCAATGACTGGAGCTTGAACAAACATATAGGGGGGCTTGAAAGTCAGAGGACCTATAAAAATTTTCTAATCTCTATATCAGAGAGGAACTCAATACGTATAGAATTTTCAGACGAAATACGTACATTTCCACTCCTAAGCCAAAAAAGAGGGGGGGGGGGGGGGGGGATCTTCATTTTATGCTATTTCATCTTACTTTGCAGTGTGTTATGATCAAATTCAACACATTTTACTACTCAATTTGCTATAAAACATCAATGCATAATTTTGAAGGTGAACTGAGTAATCATACAAGTATATCAACAGAGCGTTATTGTTACTTACACCTCAATGAATTATGAACTCCACAGTATGATCAGAGGTTATCAAGTGGTATCGATGTTGGGATCAAAAGAATATTAAATTTGAATCCTCTGTTCGAAGAGTCGATATGTTAGTTTTTATTTTCTTTTAGGAGTTTGGATAGTAGTTCAGGTCATCTTGTAAAATAATGTTGTATTTACCACCTGCATATAAGCTGTTAGTACCAACAGTGGGCATTACCTTTGTTGGAGTGATTTGGGGCATTATTCAAAATAATATGCTAGTCTTTCTTTTCTTTTGCTCTGAGACATATTGATACATTTTGTATATAAGTGCAATGATACTGATATATTATATTATGTTGATGTTGATTACACACTGTTGCAATTAACCTACATGAATATGGAGGACCTCTCATGTACAGTTAGTTACAAAAACTTGTGGACCACGACACATTTTGAACGCGTAATGAGATTGGTATTCAGGTATGGACCGGTATGGAATTAAGTTTATATTTCATGGGTTTGTAATGGGTATATAATTAGCTGATACTCGCTGCACGTTTACTCGCATCAAAATCAGATATGATATACAACATATGATATAATCTTAGAAAAACATAACAAATTGTATACTAAAGTTGATAGAAACATGAAATTATCAAGATCAAACATTGCTTGAATCATAGTTTAATATTTTATACTTCAAGTCGGGTTTTAAGGTGAGTTTAAGATTGAGTTCTATGTAACAAGTATATTTAACCATCCAAGACTATAAACGGGCATACTTCTGAACCTAATGGATAATGTGTGTAAAGACACCCCGACGTATATGGGGATTGGGAAGTGTAAAACAATATGAGATGAGATCAGGTATGAAATGGAACTAAGCTTAGCAAAACTCGCCCCACACGAACCATATCACTTGTATCATGCTATAGGAAGTGCAAAAAGACATAATAATTACGGTAGCATGCTTCTCAACCCCTAGTTTGACGATTCAAGTAAGAAACCATACATTTTAAATAACAATCAACTACCTAATGATACCAGGTGTTTAATCAAGAAACATCAACAAACACTCTTTGTCACATGACATTAACATTTCAAGGAAATGAGCTAGGGACGAACCTTACCCGCAAGCATGAACCCCTTGTACACAACGCGCCTAACCAACTCCGCCCCGCCCCACACCCTCTCAAGTTCCCGAACCACATTTTCATCCAGCAAGTCAACACCGTTCTCCTTAGCAGTCACAACCGCGGACCACGACCTAAGCATGCCCAACACCCCTTCAAACGCCAACTCCTTCGGTATATCCACCTTCATCGGCCTCCCCTCGCACCCCAACCCGACACCCTCAAACGGGAAAGGCAACGTCTCGTACCCATCAAACACATACTTTATCCTCTCATTCCAATACGGGATCGTCGTCTCATGAAACCTCTTAAGCGCCTCGTCGATCTCAGGCGTTATCTCAAAGTCATTATACCCCCATACCGCAAACACACCCCCAGGTTTTCGCAACACCCGAGTGACCACCGAGTAGAACCTCGGGAGATCGAACCAGTGTACGGCTTGAGCCACAGTGACCAAATCCACACTACCTTCACCCCCGATCAACCTAACCAACTCATCATCCGACAAAGACAGTGGCGTGTGAACGTACCGAACCCGTGGGTGCGACTTCGCTAGCCGCAGCTGAGCCTCGCTGACGTCGGTCCCGATCACTTGCTCGTAATGCTCAGCAACCTGCACCGAATCATCGATCGTTTCACACAATAATAATAATAATAATAACCTGACATAGAATTCTAGAAACTTCATCTTGAATTGTATCGAAATTGAAGTGAAGGGGAGAGGGATTACACCGATAGCGGCTTGACCGTTGCCGGTGCCGACGTCCCACGCAAGGGAGTGAGAGGAGGTGCGATCGGCCAACATGGTGAACCAATCGGAGGGGTAAGTGGGTCGTGCATCGGAATATGCCGCTGTTTGCTTGTCGAATAGTCCGGCCATTGTTTCTCCGCCGTGGGTTCAGCAATCGATCGGAATTGCGGAACATGAAAGAAATAATAGCGTTTGTTTCTGATCATCTCATTATACGAGACTTAACATCACCTATAAGAAAAAGAAAACTCAAGGTAGGTGAAAAAACTCCCTGCTCACTTGAAACCTTTTATATTTTTATTACAGGTGAGATTTAAACCGACCTCCATTTATTTTTATAAGATCTTGAGTATCTCACGTTAAAGTTCCGACTTAAGGACCATTAACAATAATAGTGTTAGATGCCGACACGCCGGTCGCAAGAAGATGAAGATACGTATGAAAATTAATTACCGAGTTATTCTTTCTTTTCCTAGATAGGACATAAGTGACAGCCTAGAAATTCATTTTTTTAAGGGTTGAATAATTTTAAGGGTTGGTATACTATCGGTGGGTATTATTTTTTTTGTTATAGTTTGGTTCGGACGGATTACACAATAACAAAATATACATAATCAAAACAAATAATTTGATAATTGATCTACCAACAAATATTAAATTTTCAAGTTGAAATTAACATTTAACATTAGAGGTGTAAAAAAGTTGACTTGGCTCGTGAACTATTCGGGATTGGCATGCTTGAATCGGGCCAAGTTTAAACGAATCCGAGCTCGAGCTCATATTATGACTAATTTAATAAACAAATTTAAGCTGGATTTTCACGTATCAAGTTTGAGCTGTCTCGTAAGTCTAATGAGATTTTTATTTAATCTATTATACACACACACACACTAGGTTATAGACCCACAGGGGCGAATCTACTACCAAGGGAATGGGGTCACCTAGAGTTGCACAAAACGGGTTTGGGCCGGACCCGGGCCCGGGTACAAATCGGGTTTGGGCCCAACCGGGTTTTTTGTACCCGGGTATTGGTGAGCCCGGGTACGAACCCTGGTCGGGTTCAGCGAGATACAAACCCTACCCGGTATACCCGGGTAGGGTCGGGTCGGGTTCGGTTCGGGTATGAAACCCGGGTTCAATCGGGTTTTTGCTTTTTTTTTTTTTCTTTTTTTCTTTTCTTGTGTGTGTGTCGAACACCGGGTCGTATGTTTTTTTTTTTCTTATATTTTCTTTCATTTTTTTTTTTTTTTATTTTTCTTTTCCTAACCGGGTTCACTTGAATGACAAAAATTTAAACAACTTAATATATAAATATATACAAATCTTGAGCAGAAAATGTTACATTTATAATATACAAATATTAAATACTTTTTATATAAAACATTTGAATGACAAAGAAATTTAAAAAGAACATGAAAGACATATAATATTAAAACAACTTAAAAATAACAATATCGTCTAATTTTATTTACTACGAGATGCTTGATCAAATGCTAATTCTTCATCGGATATGCCAGAAGATACTCCGTCTTCTACCTCTTCATCATGTACTTTAGCTTCGAGTGTAATCTCGTCTTCGAGGCTTGTTTGGTCTTGTATACGATCCGTTGCGTCTAAGTGATCCTTTAAACAAATGCACATCTCCACTGCTTTCGGAGTTAGTCTTGTTCTTCGTAATGATATTACCCTGCCACTAAGAGAAAAAGCAGATTCCGAAGCTACCGTAGAAGCTTGGACGCTTAGTAAATCACGGGCCATAGCAGAAAGAATCGGAAATTGAGATTCTTTTCCTTTCCACCAAGCCAAAATATCGAATGCACGATAATCTTCGGTAGTCATAGTGGAAATAAAATTCGTTCCACTATATCTACCGAGCTCACTTGTTGGGGTGTTACCCCTTTGACGTTTAGCCGTCACATCCCGAACAACATTCAATATAGTCAAAACAGGGTCTTTAAGCGAGGTACTAGCACTTGAGGTTAATCCGCTTGGCATGGTTATGTTTACGTTAGGCCCATATCTATTTAAATAAAATTTATAACTTGTTTTCAAACTATGATTAAAATTTTCTTTTGCCTCGTTTGAAAAATCAGGGTTTTCGTCATGCATATCCAAATTGTCATTTATCTCATCTATCAAACATTCAACCCCCGCAACATTTAGAAACGGATTTAAAGCGGTGGCACACGTAAAAACGGGTGGTAAGTCCTTAAAATATTTTTTAAACTTTTCTTTCATTGGTTCTATCATTTGATTAAACATATTATTTTTATTTTGAAAATTTTTAAAATTCAAAGACATAAAATATAGTTCTTGAAGCACCGAATAACTAGTGGAATAATAAACTCCCGATAATTTTGTTGTTGAGTTTTTAAAAACCTCAAGAAACTCGGATAGACGTTGAAGATTCTCCCAACCCGCATCCGGAAATGGGTCGGCTTCACCATTATCCGAAAGACTATTATGAAAAGCTTTCAAAGTGCCCTTTTGTTTTAAAGCACATTCAAACATGTGACAAGTCGAATTCCACCGAGTAGGTACATCCCAATTAGGACCTAAAAATCTAGAGTGCGTATCCTTACAAAGTTGTTTATAATCTTGATATCTTCTTCTACTTTTTTAAAAACGTCATGTAACATAAATCGAAAAGATATAATAAAGTTATTAACATATTGCCCGGATAGTCCGTCTTGCACTACTAAATTAATAATATGTGCAACAAAACGAGTATGGAAAAAATCACCGTTTGCAATCGGAAGATATTTTAATTTTAATTTTTCAACCGCGGTTGTGTTGTTAGAGGCGTTATCAAATGCAATTGAAAAAAGTTTATTTTGTAATTTAAAAGTACTTATTACATTATCTAAAAAGTAAAACAAAAATTCTCCGGTGTGTGGATGTGGAAAAAGATCAAATGCAATCGTACGTTTCATCAATTGCCATGAATTGGGATCCACCCAATGAGCGGTGACGCAAAGGTACGATTCGGGTAAACCGTGTGGAGCCGACCAAACGTCACTAGTTAAGTTTACACCGGTATTTAAATTTTCAAATAATACAATTAAATCATTTTTTGCTTGTTTCCATAATTTTAAACAATAACGTCTAAGTGTAGTACGACTTACGTGAGTGTAACGAGGTTGAAGCGTTTCTCGAATTAAGTTGGTCAACCGAGGATTGTCGAAGTGACTAAAAGGCAAAGCTTCTTGAATCACGAACTTCGCCATTCGATCTCGAACCGTATTAACATCGTAATTAAAGATTCCACCGTCTCCACCCAATTGTGTTTGTTGCGAATGCGGATTACTTTTCAACGACTTACAAAACTTCTTGCTAATGTGTTTGTTTAAAGTCGTGTTAGAATCTTTAGCAAGCAAAGCTCCACAAAACTTGCAACGAGCCTTTACACACCCGTCACTCAACTCAACCATATCCCAATTGCACCAAACATCCATGTTACGATTGTGTGCAAGAACACGAACGACGGTTGGAGCGTTGGACGAACCTTGACCAACGGAAGATTGTGAGTGAGCCATATCAAGATTGAAGAGAGTGAAAGTGTAAAACGAGAGAGTGAACGTGTAAAACGAGAGTAAACGAGAGTATTTTTTGCGTTTTTTGCTTATGTTTTTGCGTTTGAGACTTGGGTACTAAACCATATCAACCCACACCTATTTATATCAACTTATAAGCCTAAAAGTGACAAAAAAGGGCCAAAAATCGATCCCAACGGTATATAGCCGTTAAAAAACGGCCACTTTTTTAAAAAAAAAAATGTCAAAACCGGGACCAACCCGGGTTCAACCAGGTCGGGTCGGGTTCTAAGAAATTCTAAAAAATCATACCCGGTTCCAACCCTACGGGTTTTTTTCGGGTCCAACCCGGGGTATGCATATACCGGGTCGTACCCGTACCCGGTTCCGGGTCGGGTCCGAACCCGGTTTTTATGCCCAAGTCTAGGGTCACTGACCCCTTGATTTTTGAGTGTCTAGTGTACTGTATAATACCGAAAAATCGTGTGAACTCATAGTATTTTAGGAGGTGAACCCCTAAATATTATTATGAAGTTCAGAGCGTAACTAATATTCTCGTCCTAGCTCACTAGTTCCGAGCGCTGTCACTTGTTTCTCGCATCCTCAGGTCACGAGTTCGACCCTTACAAGGGTCTTTTTTTTTACTTCTTTTTAATAGATAAAATTACTTTTTTACCCATAAATATAAACATCTTAACCTTAATTCAAAACCATCCCGCCCACAAAAACACAATCGCTGTTCTACTCCTATGCGCATCTCACATCTGCTCGCGTCCATCAGACCATCAACGATTCACCGCTGGTTCGCCGCTACCTTTCTAAACTTAGACGACTCCGACAGTCAGCACTTCGGCCTGTTGTGAGGCTGCTGGCTGTGAATCTGCGATTTCCTTTGAAAGAATTTAAGGTTAATTTCTAACTTAGTGTGAAGATCTGAAGATGCCCATGGCGATTCAATATTTTAGAGTTGTTGCAGGAAACTTCATCCTCTAGGGGTTTTTGGTTCGTTCTCTATTATCTTTGTGATTTTGATTTTTTAAACTTCTTTGATATCTTCTTCAGTCTTCTCTCTTTCATCAAGGAGGGGAGACCTATGTTACCCGACCGAACAAGTCAAATATTTTATATTGTTTCGTTACAAATCAAATCACCGAAAAAATAGTGCCCCTAGAAAAATATTCCTGGTTCCGTCATTATAGATTCCTGTACTACACGGGTTGAATGGAATTATTAGTTCAAAATATAAATGGTCAAAAATGCAAACGACACAATTCATTCAATTGTATTGATGGATATTATTGCCAATTATAATTTACCTCTATTAGTTTATTAATTTTATTTTTTAAGTCTTAGTTAAAACAAATATATCAGATAAAGTTTGAATTTTTGTATGAATATTAGGATAGGGTTCTACTAAAAAGGATGTTTAATCTAAAAAGCATAAGAAGAATTGAGGGCTTGACACGTGCTCTTCTATTATTTTAAAGTGAAAAGCATTTTGTTTATTGTGTCAAGTACGTCAGCTCATTGTGTCTTATAAATTCATTGTCAAATATCAGTTCATTGTGTCATATATTTTCCATAATTTATTATGTGTATTAATCATTGTGTTTTACGTTTTAGATCATTTTGTGTTATTTTTGTCATTGTTTTATAGATTATAAACTTGTTATCTATCATTGTGTTTTACAATTAGAATACACAATGATATACTTTCACCAATTTAGTTTTTAAAACTTATAGTGTTAAAGATAACATAATGTATTATTTTTGTTAATGTTTTTTAATAGACTATATAAACTTGTTATTATTCATTGTGTTTTACCATTAGAAATACACAATGATGCTATTTCAATAGTGTATTTTTCAAAACTCATATTATTCAAGATAACACAATGACAATCAAAACACGCAATGAGACATTATGTTATTTTGTTATTATTTTTAATGTATTAGATTAATTAGTTGTTAATTTATTATTGTATTTTATATATTAAAGATACACAATAATATTATTTCATCATTATATATTTTAAAATTCAACAAAAAATATCATTGTGTATTTTACTTTTCAAAATTAACACAATAACCAACAAAAAGATACAATGAACTGCACTAAAGACACAATGACGAGATATGAGCTTAAAAATATCAGTTTTTTTAGTTTTTTATATAACAATACTATGCTCGTTTTAAAGATAAAAAGGCTCGTTTTTATGATGTAATTTTTATAAAAAAATAATGTCGTATATAAAAGTTATAAATGTTTAAAAAAATGGAGAACTTGCAAAAAATGTCAACAAAGATGGTTATTTCTAAAATATCTCTCTAACAAACTTTACCCTACAATTTGATCTCAACCACTATTAAGAAGGTGAACGATTAAGATTACTTCTTAGACTTTTTAGTTTTAAAAGACTTTCTATTTAAACATTTTTCTTAATATAAATAACAAAATTAATCGATGTGGGTTGTTGATTTAGGCGGGAAAAACATTCAATGGATTCATAGAATTGTATCACGTGACAATCAAGTTAATTGTTTATTCGAGTTTAGTAAGTAAACCCACTTGTTATGATCAAACTCTTATGGTTTAAAATTTTAGATCAAATGTCAATACCAAACCAAATGAAATAGATAATCTAAATATGATTATGAGATTTTATTACATAAAAAGCAAGTAAAAAAAAAAGCTGTCATAGTAGCCGAAGTATAAACCCAAAATGTCTATAATGTTGTTTAAAATTTTAAATATGTTGAAGATTTAATATTTTTTTTTATGCAAACTTGTATAGTAGTCAACATGAAGTAAATAAACAAAAACCAATAAAATTACATCAGTTATTTCCATTCACATCATATAATAATCGTATTTCTTAGTTGATTTATTCCTCGTTTAAGTAGTACCGATGGTATTAATAAAATCATTTTTGTAGCAAAACTTATATGGTTATGCATAAGATCAATACCACATGTGTGAACTTACAATGAAGAAAGAGAAATTAAAGAAGCTTTAAAAAAAATTAATCAATAAAAAATAAATTATTTACATACGTGTTTTGTCATCATGGAATACATGTTGAGCATAATAGTTGTCTATAACAAATAGCATGAATCGCATTTTAACATTCACAAGGTTATTTACTTTTCATATAACTTCTAACTTAGTCTAAATTGTTGATCTCATGAAACGATGGGGTTGATTGGCCCGGTTAACATTTAGATAGGGCAATGCACCCTATGACATTGTCGTTGTCATTGTGATCAACTTAAACTTGCATCACAAGCGAGACCCAAGAAAAGGTCAATCATTCATTTTGAATCTAGCAATGATGCTCTTGATCTATCTAAATTTTTTGTTCACATTTTAAATGGTTAAAATACAAAAAATGAAGAAGAACAACAATTACGCTTGAAAGATGAGAATGTTTGAGAAACATGTTGAAAATGAGAATGTAGGAAAATAGTTTTGATTGTTTGTATTTATAGGTAAATTAATAAAAATTCAGATGCATTTTTTTAATTTATCATTGGTTAACGGGTGGCTCAACAGTCAAAATCACACTACCGTGAATGACACCAACTCATGTTCCCTCACTCATTTATCACATCTTCAACATTTATTTTACACAAAAATAAAAATTTATAACAACTATTTTATACGGATAAAAAGACATGTAACATTTACAATACTAATTAAAGTAAATGATGTTATGATTTAAACATTCAAAGATAGTTTTTAACAGTTTACAAGTTTTTCAACTTAACTTTATAAAGAAGTATAGGGCTGCAAACGAACCGAACGAACACGAACAAGGTCTTGTTCGTGTTCGTTCATTAAGAAATAAAAATGTTCATGAACTGTTCACGAACACTTACCGAACGAGTTTCCTTGTTCGTGTTCGTTCATTAAGAAAATGAACATGTTCATCAACTGTTCACGAACACTTACCGAACGCAAACGAACACAAACAAAATCAAACGAAAACAAACAAATGTTCATGAACATGACGAACACAAAGAAGTCCATAAACACAAATGAATACGAATGATCACATATTTATTTTAGAAATAAAATCAGCATTTTCATCACAAAGTTTACAAAAAATAAATAAACATATAACATAAATATTCAAAAACACTTGACATACTTGTCATAAAATAACTAACACAAAAATTAAGAACATAATCGAACATATTAACGAACATAAACGAACACATTATCGAACGTTCACGAACGGACATTAACGAACATAAACGAACACATTATCGAACGTTCACGAACATAAACGAACGAATACGGCTTGTGTTCGTGTTCGTTCGTTTAACTAAACGAACGAAATTTTCTTGTTCGTGTTCGTTCATTTACTAAACGAACGAACATAAAAGAACTTCCCGCCGAACAGTTCACGAACTGTTCACTGAACGTTCAGTTCGTTTGCAGTCCTAAAGATGTATGTATTTACTTACAAAATTTCATTTGAAGCGACCTATAAAAAATATTAGTAGCTTTCAAAATATTTTTGAATTATCAAAACCGTAACATATTAAATTAGCACTAATATTGTCATACTCTCATTTTCTCCCAGGTGATCCTCTTTAATGGTATTGATGATATTAAGTCCAAGATAGCATGTTTTGTAAGGTAACCAATAGAACTTTGCAACTCCTCTAAGTATAGAGATTTTAATATTTAATATTTACCTGAAATGATATACACAAATCGATTTTTAATAATCAAACACTTTTGCTTCCAAATATTAAAATTTGAATATATAACCTGTATTTTCAACCGTTAAAGTAATAATGCTTTTAACATATGTCAAGAAAAATTAAGAAAAAACATCTTTAATTATTAAAGCAACAACAATTAAAACTTTGAAAGAAACCCACCATTCCACCAAAAGTGTGACAGTAGTTCATGATATTAGAGGTTAGTTTATAATATTTGAAATATAAATAAATTGTTTTCTAAATGATACATTTTGTTTTGAACTTTATCTGTTGACTTCATTGGTTACCTTAAATGTAGTTTGCATATAAATTTAAATATATTGTTATCTCCACGTAGGGGAGAAGAGGTTTGGGCGGAAATTTGAAGTTAAGTGATTGTGAGGATGACATTGTACTTTAAATGTAAAAGATTATTAGTGTAGATTATCAATTGCTAATATATATATAGAATTATAATAAACGAGCCGAGATCGAGTCTAGACAAGCTTAAGCTTGACTCGTTTCATCTCGTCTATACCCGTATTTTGTACTCATAGTAACATTCAATATACAAGCATCTAAGTAATAATCAACTAACAAATCATATGATCTAATACATGAAGCTAGTAATCAATGATCAAATTATTAATCTAACAAACAAGTTTTTTTTGAAAGGCAGAAGATTTGATAAAAAAAACTTCTCTATCCAGAGGATAAAGAAGGAACAATTATAGCAAGACATAAAAGAAAATTACAACAAATGACTACCAATAACAAAACGAACAACAGAGAGACTAGATATTGAATTTGCTCCATATACTCCAGTCCAGAAAGGGAATGTTTGATTGATGCTTTACCCAAAAGTAACTTGTCCGGTGCTTTATAAAAAGAAAAGTACTACACCGGAAGGCTATCCAGAACGGATTTGATTAACACAACCCGACCACCACTTGATAGATTCTTGGCCTTCCATAACAATAGGCGAGACTGAAATCTAACAAACAAGTAACCAAATGAACTGAAGTTTTTGATTTTTATCAGGTTTAAAATTATGTATAAATGATTGAATAGTTAATGGAGTTAGTTATATGGGCTTCACTGGAAATTGGAACCACGCGTTGCCGCGAGTCACTTTTGAGTTTGGTGTTTTTACGGAATTGTGATCTGCGTGTTGAACAACCGTTTAAAAGAAAAATCTTGATGGGTAATTTGTAAGTTTTCAGAAAGAACACTCCATTTTGTAGCCACGGACGTAGGCAACACTAGAATGATCAAGTAAGAGTATGAAGATGGAAGGTTTCATCCATGAAATCAAAAGAGACTTCCTAGAACCCGCAAATGTGTAAAATAGAACTCTTGTTGGTTCCGAAAAAAAGAGTTTGAACATTGAAGCCATCGTCGTTCTTCTTATTATTGCTATATTGACTTGGTTTCTTTAACCTTAAAGAATTAGATTTCACCGGAAGAAAAGGAGTCAAAATTCAATTCTTTGATATCTAAATACCTAATAAATCAACTTATACATCTTTAATTTGATAACTTTTTAACTTTCTCTTCATTTTTATTTTTGTGTTCTATTTTCATTCCTTTTGTTTTCTACATAGGTTTTACAAAGAAACCAAATTTAACCTGTAGTCTTGTACCTAAAGTACTTCTTGTAAACGTTGTTGGTTCGATTCAATCTCTATTAATTTTAACTCTAAAAATAAAAGTTAATCACCTCTATGCAAAACTTTGAATTTGGGGTGATGAATGTGAGGAAACTTTTAAGCTCAATGAGTAATTGTCTTGCTGAAGGCTTCCCTTTGAAGCTTACTGCAGAATAGAAGAAAATAACAAAGTTAGAACAACATTTCTACAACAATCAATATCTAACAACAACACAATTCATTAGGAAAATTAAAAGCCTTCAACGTAAGAATATGAAAAAAATTAACAATTTGCAATAATTTGTTAAGAAGTATATTTTGTAAATAAAACAAAACAGATAAACAAAACACCAAAGTCAATATATCTTGACAAAAACCTCATCACAATTTCTAATCTACAAGTAGAGATGAGCCAGCTGAAACAAACAATCATTCATCAAAGTATGACCTACGGACAAAAGATTATTTTGTATTCAGTTTTCCGTAAAGGTCACAACCACTTATTCTTCGTTTGTCAACAATTTTGCAATTCTATATTTCCAATATAATCTCAAAACATTTCCTGCTATAGAAATTAATCTCGACACCAAAACTTACCAAGATCAAAAAGATAAATGTTAAAGATGAACGAATTCATCTAAATTCTTCTTCTCAAATCTCAATTGATTCAATCTATTAAATCCATGATATTTTCTGTTTCAAATCAAAAAATATATTCAAATAACGATTCACAGGATGAAGATGCTAACCAAACAATGAAAAACAGTGGCTAATGCGGAAAGATATCCCTTGTGGTAAGATAATAAGCTTCAAACCTTCTACCTCTTTTTTATCAAAATTGTATTAATTAAACTTGAGGGACTAAATGTGTAGTTTCTTCAAAACCACAATAGTAGTTATCTTGGAAAACTTCAATTCCGTTTATGTTGGGATTGGTGGTCAAGAAGAGATAGAACAGGGAATAACTCAAATTACAAACAGCATTCAAAATTCATACGAATTCTTGAATCAATTTTATCCGATCAAATTATTGGTATACACTCCAATTATTGGATCTGAAAGTGAAATCACACGACTTCAGAATCATCGAGTCATTGCTCTATTAAGAAATTCCCCAACAAGAAGAAGACGGTGATGAGAGCGTGCGCTTGGAGGACTATGCTTTAATGGCTTCCGAGGTGCTCCCTTATAGCAGAAACCAAGAAATTTAGAAATTAAACATGGAATGAATCGTAGTAGAAACCAAGATTTTTAAGAATAAAACAGGGAATGATTGTAACAACATATGCTTACACCTAAAACCCTAATCTCGACCAATTCTAATTGGAAAAGAGACCCAAAAACTATACTCACATGCTCAAATCAAAGACGGTGGCTGCTAGATGGAGACGTGAATTGAAGGTGTGTGGGAAGTGTGTATTATGTCTCTTCTGACATCGGGATTAACAGGCAACCAATCGCCTACAAGGATGTCGTGCTGGAGAAGTGGTGGTAATGCGACAACGGATGAAGGTATGGCGATATGGTCGGTGGAGAGAGGGAGATGTGAGGTAAGAATGGTGATCAGTGATCTCCATTCGATGTTGAAGAAAAAGTGAAGAAAGAAGAAGAACTGTTATAGGGTCGTATGGTGTGCATAGTTGTTAGTACGGTGCCAGTGTAGCCACCGACCAAAGCATTTAACATTAACTCTAATAAACCAAAGTAGTCACGTGTCTCTTTTCTAGCCATGTTTCTTTTTTCTTTCCTGCCTACGTAGTTAACTCGAAATTAACACACGCGGATCTTATGATCCGGACTTGACCCGTTTACTAACCTATTCATCCACACCTGTTTTCTTCTTCTCCCTTGCGATTCTAGAAAACCCTAATTCTCAATCTCCTCTTAATTTCATCGATTCTGCATCAAATCGTTTTACTGTAAGCTTCGTTTACCTTTTAAGTTGTTGAAACTGATATTCCACCGTTTAACATCTTTCATCTCTTGCCCTAATCGACATTAAAGTTATGTCTCATGCCTCATAATCTTCAACCTTCTCACCTGTATACATGTAAGTTTATCTTTAGTTTTTCTTTATTCATAGTATTTATTTTGATTTTCATTTTATAGTTTTAAATATTTGACTTTAATTTTGTGTTTAACTTTCATTTGGTTACAATGGAGAAGTATCAATCACTCAATCGTGCTGACCTAGAAGCTTTTGTATACGTTGAAGCCAATCCAATACATGTCGGCAAAACCTTTTAGGTTCAATTTCAGAATTAAATTCTTAAGTGCTTGTGAAGAGTGGTGTATATCTGTGTTATTTGAATAGGTATGGGTGGCAAGGTTATGGAAGATTGATCCTTCAAATTCGGAACGCAAATAATTCATATCGTCATCAAGAAACAAAGTAAGATTCATATTCACCCTAATCACTTAAAATTGTTCTGTTTGAGTACATTTTTCTTTCTTTTTATTTACCCTTTCTTTTTTCTTAGATGTTCAAGATTTTTGAGACTTTTAGAAAATTGTACATTAAGAATTCATATGTGATTTCATTTCTATTTACCATACATAACAACAAAAGTCAACACTTGAAATCTTGATTTTGTATTTTGTTTGAGGAACTTATTTCACAAGCGGTTTATGCTTAAATCTTGTACAAGTTAACTAGTTTGAAACCAACATAGATTTTAACTTTTCCACCCTATTTCTTTCTGTAAAAAAGATTGAAACTTAGATTTACCAAATGATGTTTGCAAGTTTGAAATTTTTAAGGAAGTGAATCAATGATAAGTGAACAACAATTAAAAAAATGTAAGTAAGCTCTTTTATGATGGGCCTAATGACTAACTAATAAAGTTTAATAAATAAAAATGGTTATCTGTTCACATAATATGCTTATTTGTTACTCAAACATGTTTAAGACCAGTTAATGTGTTTTATATATTGAAAAATGTTGGTGTTTTAGTCTCATCAAGTATTTTAGTGCGTCAAATTTACTTAAAACAAAGGAAATCGGAATATATATCAATACATGGAATTAACTAAAGGATGCAGGCATGGTGTTTTAAAATTCTGACTAGATTAGTTCTTGAAGCAGGTTATCCTTTGGCTTCTCACCCTAATGTTGATAAGGTTAAGTAAGCATGTAGTTTTTTTAGTTTAACATATTTCTTGCTTTTAATATTCAAAAGGACACGCAAATAATGTTATCTTCAGTAAAAATATTGCATAATTTGCATTCACAGGAAGAAATGCTATAAAGAGCAAGATTATGAATTATGCAGCTCAAATGTTAAAAGTATTACTATTCCTAAAACCGTCCTTATTCCTATCATTAATAATGATGGTGAGTTGAACATATAAGTCTATGGAAGTCAAGATATTAATGCATTAAATTTTGTGTAAGTTGATGTGTATATGGCAAAGGGTGTTGCTTTTGTAATTATGAGATATTTCATTTTTTCATGCATGTACATGAAGTTTCATTTAAATCAATGACATTAACATCTAAGAGGTAGTGGTTGCATGTCATTTCTCTTCTCATCAACATATAAGATTTCGGATTATATACCTTTTTTTTCTTATTACCTATGCTATTTTTATCTTAGTTGATTTTACTACCCTTTGCTCTTCGCAACTGTATAAATCTTTCACAATTAACCATTCAAGAAATGAATAATTATTTTCAGGTATCTTTGTGGTTCTCTTATGTTTTATACTAGCTTATACTCCATGATCAGTTATTGTACTATATATTTTTTTTGTTTCAAACTCGAATGCTGAGTTTGTACTTTTGTGTGACATAAACCTATGTGTTGTAGGTATCTATTATTATTCCTGAAATTTGTGGTACTGTGAATCCAACCATTAAATTTGATTACACCATGCATGCATTTTGACCTGTGGAGCTCCGTACCATTTAAAGAAAGGTACAAAGGAACACCATTACGAGTATGCTAGACCCACTGTATGCGTCGTTGCAATCTACTACATGACTGCTGCTAGATTGTAAGGTATGAAGTTCAGCATCATATACTTTTTATTTTGGTAGCTTTCAAGTTAAAGTGTATTAAGTATCAAAATAAATTATTCTTGTACCTTAAGATTTAAAGTTAAAACTTTAATGAAATTGATTACTTTATATATGAATAATATTGAAATACACAGTTAATGATTATATGTAAAAAACAAACAGTACTGTTTCCTTCGCCCATCTTATGTATCGGCTTGGCTTCATACCGAACCAAGGAGGCATTCTGGTGGGTGCGTGTGCAATGCAAGGGTCTGAAAGAGTTCAATACATTATTTGAGTTGTGAAATATAGGCTAACTTGGTTGTTAATCATGATTTTCAGTTCAGTTAATAAAGCTATGATATTTAACGTCACAACTCCAATAATCCCCTTAATTGCTTCATGATTCATTTTTCATGAGAGTTTGAAATTCGCTGAAGTGGCACATATGGTAACAATTATATGTTAAGAAGAAAAATGATCATTATATAATTTAACAACTTATATATCAAACACATCTTTATATTTGTTATATCTTTTTATTGATTGAACAATTGAATAGAGGTCTTTTTGTTATTAGTATTTGCTTTTCAGGTATTACTTTCAATTTCTTTAGGGCGCTCTTTATACTTGGATCGGCTACCAAGATGGCTGCCGCAGAAGTGCGTTAAAAATCCATATGAAACAATAGTATTCTTATTCTTTAAAACCCTTAAGAAACTAAACCATTAAATATTTAGTTAGTTTTTACGTTACCCATTTGAAGCTTTTAAGATGACATGTTTTTAAAGATGAAATTGTAATTGATTGAGAGTTTTGTATGTGGAAAACAATTATATAGTAAATTACAATGAGAAAGTTATGGTTGGTATTTATGATGTATATTAGATTATTTTATATTCAATCGCACAAGCTGTTATATTAGCGGAAGAAAGAGTTTAACTATATCACTGGAATACCAAGCCGTTGAGACAAATTAGATTACGAGCACTTTAATCCAAAGAATTGTTAATACTATTGTTGGTAACGCTAATGAAATTGTAAGTGTTTGTGAATATAATTGTAATTTGTTTTCCTTAGGCAAATTTAATTAGTATTTTATTTATGAAATTATTTTAGATAATATAAATAATATATGTTTATTTTCACTAACCGTGTAGTACACGGGTATTAACGTATTATATTATAATAAGCTGACAGTTAAAGAGTTATGAGTTTAATAGTTGATAGTTTAGTTTAGACCTTAATTATACAAAATAGTTGTTTTTAAATGGGCAAAATCATCCAATTTAATTGTTATATATTCATTAACTATTTTGTGGGGTTTAGAGTTTGGATCGGCCTCAAAAAATTTTGGGGTTCGACGTTAATATTTCTTGGGGTTGGTCTTAATATTCTATACGTGTCTTTGGGGATATAATCTTTTTTAAATATATAAACTACTTTAAATATTGTGTTTTTAAAAGTAATTTTTTAATCAAAAAATAATTAAAATTGAGAGTTTATAATAAGAAAGTTTCTAAAAACAATATTTTAAACATTTTCTTTGAAAAATTTATTATTTTACTTATAATAAGGAAGATTTCACTCATATCTTATATTTGAATATTTTTTATAATTAATAAAATTTTATTTTATACATATTTTATTTATTCAACCTATGTAACACACGGGTTTTTGATACTATTATCATATTGAATGAAAATTATAAAGTTAATAAAATTGTAAGTTTGTCTTAATTGATTTTTCATTATATTTTAGAAATGAAAATTGAAATTTTGAATTATTTGGTATGTATCACATGATTGACTTTTGTTTAAAATAATAGGTTTATTGTGATGATGACACACAAACAAATCTTAGGTGGACTTTCTAGACATCTAAATTATTCTTTTACAGTATGTATAGATAATAAAAAAAATCTACTTTATGGTGGGTGGGGATTTAATCATATATATTATTAGAAAAAAAAATTATGGGGTCATGCGACAAACATCTCTAAACACTAGGTCCGCCCTTGCTTGAACACAAAAGAAGGTCTCTCAAAGGAGGCTGAGAATATCGTTGAGTATGAATACTTATTATAATAAGTACTAGAAAACATTAACGAGGATGTTTTTTAAGACTAGCACTGATTTTTTTTATATGAATCAATGTTTCCAACATTAAGATAAATAAGAACAGTGGAAAATAAAATGAGTTGAAACAGATTATCATCGTCTCAAAAAAATGTTAGAAAATAAAAAGGTGTTGAAACGGAAATAAAGTGAATGGGAAGTTCAAAGAAAATTCATTTACAAAGATTGAAAAACCAATTACCAAACGGATTCACTCATTCACCCACCTTAAGAGTTGATTGAGTCAAATATACCAACAACTATTGCTTCACTAAGCTTAATGTTCTAAGAGGACAACTGCATAGTAGTGTTGAGTCTAAGACACCATAGTATGGCACACAATATGTCTATGGTCCTAAAAGTAACGGAATGGGTTACAACGGTTACAGTGACTTTAGAGGTGTTTAGCAGCATCTGAATCAGCCTCTTAATGGTTCAGATGTCTGAATGGTTCAGCACTTAATGGTTCAGACTGTTTGTTTCGCGAGCAAATGTCTGAATGGTTCAGATATTTGCCTCTGAATGATTAAGCATTATACTAATGCCGAATGATCAAGAGGTCTAATACTGAATGGTTAAAACATCTTATCTGAATTGGTCAGACATTTGCCTTTGAATAGTTAAGCGATCTACTAGCTCTTAATGGTTCAAACCTCTTAATGGTTCAGCACTTAATGATTCAGACCTCTTATTGGTTCAGCACTTAATCATTCAGAAATTACCAAATAGCTCCTTAGTGGTAGAAATCCAAGGTATAACGTTCATGACAACCTTTTTCTAGATACGGTATTGGACTGTTGTCAGAGCTTATGGATATGCTCTATGGGGTGGTTCTATCATGGGTAGGGGTGTTCATAGTTTGGCTTTTACGATGTTTAGGTCATGCCATAAACCGAATTGTCAGTAACGATTTTTATTACTAAAATCCAACACTAAACGATAAAAAACCAAACCAACCCAACCCATTATACCGTTTTTATTTCGGTTTTGTTTCGCGGGTTGGGCTTTTTAGGCCCTTTAGACCAAGCCCATAAGCTTTAAAACACCCAAAACTAGACTTGGGCATAAAAACCGGGTTCGGACCCGACCCGGTGGACCCGACCCGGAACCGGGTACGGGTACGACCCGTATATGCATACCCGGGTTGGACCCGAAAAAAAAACCGTAGGGTTGGAACCGGTATGATTTTCTAGAATTTCTTAGAACCCGACCCGACCCGACCGACCCGACCCGGAACCGGTTGAACCCGGGTTGTACCCGTTTTCGACCGTTTTTTTTTTTTTTTTAAAAAAAGTGGCCGTTTTTTAACGGCTATATAGCCGTTGGGATCGATTTGTGACCGTTTTTTTGTCACTTTTAGGCTTATAAGTTAGTATAAATAGTGTGGGTTGATATGGTTTAGTACCCAAGTCTCAAACGCAAAAACATACGCAAAAAACGCAAAAAATACTCTCGTTTACTCTCGCTTTACACGTTCACTCTCTCTCGTTTTACACTTTCACTCTCTTCAATCTTGATATGGCTCACTCACAATCTTCCGTTGGTCAAGGTTCGTCCAACGCTCCAACCGTCGTTCGTGTTCTTGCACACAATCGTAACATGGATGTTTGGTGCAATTGGGATATGGTTGAGTTGAGTGACGGGTCTGTAAAGGCTCGTTGCAAGTTTTGTGGAGCTTTGCTTGCTAAAGATTCTAACACGACTTTAAACAAACACATTAGCAAGAAGTTTTGTAAGTCGTTGAAAAATAATCCGGATTCGCAACAAACACAATTGGGTGGAGACGGTGGAATCTTTAATTACGATGTTAATACGGTTCGAGATCGAATGACGAAGTTCGTGATTCAAGAAGCTTTGCCTTTTAGTCACTTCGACAATCCTCGGTTGACCAACTTAATTCGAGAGACGCTTCAACCTCGTTACACTCACGTAAGTCGTACTACACTTAGACGTTATTGTTTAAATTATGGAAACAAGCAAAAAATGATTTAATTGTATTATTTGAAAATTTAAATACCGGTGTAAACTTAACTAGTGACGTTTGGTCGGCTCCACACGGTTTACCCGAATCGTACCTTTGCGTCACCGCTCATTGGGTGGATCCCAATTCATGGCAATTGATGAAACGTACGATTGCATTTGATCTTTTTCCGCATCCACACACCGGAGAATTTTTGTTTTACTTTTTAGATAATGTAATAAGTACTTTAAATTAGAAAATAAACTTTTTTCAATTGCATTTGATAACGCCTCTAACAACACAACCGCGGTTGAAAAATTAAATTAAAATATCTTCGATTGCAAACGGTGATTTTTTCCATACTCGTTGTGTTGCACATATTATTAATTTAGTAGTGCAAGACGGACTATCCGGACAATATGTTAATAACTTTATTACATCTTTTCGATTTATGTTACATGACGTTTTTAAAAAAGTAGAAGAAGATATCAAGATTATAAACAACTTTGTAAGGATACGCACTCTAGATTTTTTGGTCCTAATTGGGATGTACCTACTCGGTGGAATTCGACTTGTCACATGTTTGAATGTGCTTTAAAACAAAAGGGCACTTTGAAAGCTTTTCATAATAGTCTTTCGGATAATGGTGAAGCCGACCCATTTCCGGATGCGGGTTGGGAGAATCTTCAACGTCTATCCGAGTTTCTTGAGGTTTTTAAAAACTCAACAACAAATTATCGGGAGTTTATTATTCCACTAGTTATTCGGTGCTTCAAGAACTATATTTTATGTCTTTGAATTTTAAAAATTTTCAAAATAAAAATAATATGTTTAATCAAATGATAGAACCAATGAAAGAAAAGTTTAAAAAATATTTTAAGGACTTACCACCCGTTTTTACGTGTGCCGCCGCTTTAAATCCGTTTCTAAATGTTGCGGGGGTTGAATGTTTGATAGATGAGATAAATGACAATTTGGATATGCATGACGAAAACCCTGATTTTTCAAACGAGGCAAAAGAAAATTTTAATCATAGTTTGAAAACAATTTATAATTTTTATTTAAATAGATATGGGCCTAACGTAAACATAACCATGCCAAGCGGATCAACCTCAAGTGCTAGTACCTCGTTTAAAGACCCTGTTTTGACTATGTTGAATGTTGTTCGGGATGTGACGGCTAAACGTCAAAGGGGTAACACCCCAACAAGTGAGCTCGGTAGATATAGTGGAACGGATTTTATTTCCACTATGACTACCGAAGATATCGTGCATTCGATATTTTGGCTTGGTGGAAAGGAAAAGAATCTCATTTCCGATTCTTTCTGCTATGGCCCGTGATTTACTAAGCGTCCAAGCTTCTACGGTAGCTTCGGAATCTGCTTTTTCTCTTAGTGGCAGGGTAATATCATTACGAAGAACAAGACTAACTCCGAAGCAGTGGAGATGTGCATTTGTTTAAAGGATCACTTAGACGCAACGGATCGTATACAAGACCAAACAAGCCTCGAAGACGAGATTACACTCGAAGCTAAAGTACATGATGAAGAGGTAGAAGACGGAGTATCTTCTGGCATATCCGATGAAGAATTAGCATTTGATCAAGCATCTCGTAGTAGATAAAATTAGACGATATTGTTATTTTTAAGTTGTTTTAATATTATATGTCTTTCATGTTCTTTTTAAATTTTTGTCATTCAAATGTTTTATATAAAAAGTATTTAATATTTGTATATTATAAGTGTAACATTTTCTGCTCAAGATTTATATATATTTATATATTAAGTTGTTTAATTTTTGTCATTCAAGTGAACCCGGTTAGGAAAAGAAAAATAAAAAGAAAAAAAAGGAAAGAAAATATAAGAAAAAAAAAACATACGACCCGGTGTTCGACACACACACAAGAAAAGAAAAAAAGAAAAAAAAAAAAAAAAAGCAAAACCGGTTGAACCCGGGTTTCATACCCGACCCGAACCCGACCCGACCCTACCCGGGTATACCGGGTAGGGTTTGTATCTCGCTGAACCCGACCCGGGTTCGTACCCGGGTTCACCAATACCCGGTACAAAAAACCCGGTTGGGCCCAAACCCGGTTTGTACCCGGGCCCGGGTCCGGCCCAAACCCGTTTTGTGCAACTCTACCCAAACCAAACGAATTGTTTAACTTTGCCCACTAAACATCGTAAAAATCTTCTAAAAAAGTAGCCCCAAACATTGCCCAAAGGCAACCTAAAAACTTCTCAGCACCTGCCAAAAAATGACCAAAATCAGTCAAAAAAAACCAACCAAAAAATCTGTCACAAAAACTACTAAAAGTTAATCAAAGACGCACAAAAAAGCTTAAAAACACAGTCTAAAGATGTTTAACAAACTAAAAGATGTCCAACAAGGTAAATATGTAGTTCTATTACATCAAAGATATCAAAAATAAACTTAGAGGATGTCACTTCATATTCAAAAGATGTGTCCAAGCCGTCCAAAAATAGTCTAAAACGGAAGCCCACTTCATGTTAAAAATGTTGTCCAAGATGACTAAAATGTTATATATAAATTCAAAATAAAAAAATCACAAAAAATAGTTAAAGATTTTTTTTTTACAAATTCTAATATAATAACATGAGAAGCTAGGTATCTTTCATTCAATATGGTATGTGCAAGTATTAAGTTTGTTTGCATAGTTTAAAAGGGTGATGTTATTTTACAAAGTGTATTTAGCTACAAAGTGTATTTTGGCTACAAAGTGTGAGAAGACACAATGAGTTTAAAAAAGTCATAAAAAAATTATATCTCACAATCTAAATCGAATTTCAAAAAAGTACTTCGGAGTCTTTGTTTCTCTCATCGTCCTCTTTCAGAAAAAAATAAAAAATAAATAAAAAAATTCAATTGTATATTTTATGACACAATGACGTCATTGTGTCTTTCATAAATGACATATAAAAAAAAACGTTAATTTTTTTATTTTTCATTTATTTTTTTTTCTTAGTGAAGACGGCTAGGGGAACAAAAGCTCGGAATTAATTTTTTGAAATTTGATTTAGATTGTGAGATATAATTTTTTTGTGTCTTTTTTTACTCATTGTGTCTTCTCATACTTTGTAACAAAAATACACTTTGTATTTGAATCTATTTTTTCAAAAACAAATCATATTTTGTTAGGACACGAAATAAGAAAAAAAAATATAATAACTAATTAAAAACTACTAAAACATATTATTTTCGACTTTTTAAGCTTTTCAATATCTTTCAACATTTTTATCAACATATCTTTCTAATCAGCACTTGTTTCTTTTTTAAACTCAGCCAAAATCCAATTTAGTGTATATATGAGCGCTAGTGTAGTTTAGGAGGAAAACTACACCTAAATGGATCTAAAATTATATCTCATGTGCTAAATGTGGACTCTGGAGCAATAGTTTTCACAACCAAAACATTCCTTGCAATCTTTGCTATAATCTTAATTTTTTTTCATCTATCTTCCACCAATGAAGCAGTCAAATGATACATTCATTGGCTCCTTTTCTCCCTTCAAATATATATGTAGCTCACTTAGTTCACATGTTAACCAATCTTCTAAGTATGACTTATATTTTCGAGTACGTGTATGCTAAGACCATCACCAATCCTATTCAAATTATGACTGTTATTTGAGGAATGCTTTTAAGAATCCTTAGGATCTTTTACACAATAAGGGTTGTACATTCTAATCAAAGTTTCTTTTACTTTCTTCTTCAAGTTGGTTGCATCATATCATCCAAACTATAATAAACATACATTAACTTGTAGAGAGTATCAAGTACAACAACAACATACAATAAAGAGTTCATCTTCTTCACATCTCCCTAATATATATCATACTTTAAATATATTTATAGCCATTCGTTGTCATTTTGTATGCATACATCAATATAGGTATGCATTAACACGTATCATGAAAATAAATAGTTGTAGTCACATATATAGACCCTTAAAATCGATTCATCACTTCATAAAAACCTTAAGAAAAGTCAGAAATGATTGTACAATACCCCAAATCAATACCACTAGAGGGCCAATTTTAGTCACATCATATTTTTTCTTAGCATTTTCTTCATCTAGAAAATAACTAGGAATCACATTGAAAAATATAACATATTCCCCATATTTTTGCAACCAATTAAAGGCTTTTTTATACTTCAAGGTCATCCACCTAGTGGAAATATTCAAACAAACATTTCCAGCACTAATTATTAATTTTTTAAATGACAGTCTTCAAACTTAGCCAATCTTACAGACGGTGATCTAACACATCTCAACATTTTTAATAACTTGGATTGCAAGATCATAATCTTATAACCCCTCACACATAACTAAGTTTAGCACATGGCATAACACATATGCAATTACTCTACGTATAAAATTATATTCCTTGAAATTTAGTTTCTTAATTTTTTAAAAATTGCTATATCATTAGAGCTTGTATTATCCATAATTATTGTAAAAACACTTTTAATACCCCCATGAAAATAAACAACTCTCAATCATTTTATCAATTGTGTCACCCTATGAGTAGAAATAACTTCAAATTTAAATCCTTTTATGCATATTAAATAAATTCAAAATTTAAATCATTTTATCAAGGGCATGTAGTTAAAAAAAAGAAGAAAGAAGTTGAGTTATTCAATACTTCAAGATCGATTTTTCTTTATGAATCAGTGTATTGCATGTATTGTGGGTTTATTGAGAATACCAAGTATGACCATAAACCAAGACAAAAGTGAAAAAAAACCACTTTATTGTCACGTGCAAGTCAAGTGAAACCTCTAAAATGAGGTCAAACGATTGACTTAGACTTGAATGAGATCAATGTTAAAACAACATAATATAGGAAAGTTAGAGACTAAAGGTCAAAAGACAAACCCCGATGAACAAGGTGTTCACGTACGCATGGTCTAGCCGGTGTTAGTCCATTAGGCATGATGTATGTATCCTTACACTTTATTTCTAGAGTTAGCCTATAAGACGTCATTTTCAGATCAAAGAACCATTTAAAACTTAACGGTAACCTACATTTCTAAACACCAAAACTTAAAAATAATTACTTAAATAAAACACTTAATCTATTATATCAATCTATCAAAACAAACACATTAATATTTAGATCATCACCACCTTTAAAATTTAAATAAATAAAAGTTAAAAGTAATAAATTAGAGATAAAAATACAATATTAAGTTAAAGTTTTAGTTAATAAGGTTTTTTTTAAAAGTATAAAATTTATAAATAAAGTTCTATTTTAAATGAAATTTTGTAAATTTAAAAGCTTAATTTATAAAACTTATAAAGTACAAGTAAAAATAATAATTTAAACCAAATTCATAAACTTTAATTTTATAAAAAACTATAAAGAGTAAATTTTGTTTTTAGTCACTAAGGTTAGAACTGTTTAACCCTTTCAATCCAAAAAAAAAATCTTTGACGTATCAAACCCTAAGGTTTGTATTTTGTAACGATTTTAGTCCTTGAAGCTAACTCTGTTAAATTTCTAGGTTTATTGTAAGGGTATTTTAGTCCTTAAATGTAATATGATCACCCTAATACCACCCATAACACCACCGACACCACCATTATCATCTTCATGTCTCACCATCATTATTCTTCATCTTCCTCATCTCTTATTGTCGGCCATCCACCACCACCATCGTCATCGTCATCTTTGAACATAACCACATCATCATCTGCTATTAGGTTATGGATGGGTTACAGAAAAAAATCGATTAGGGATTCCGACCAAATTAGGGCTTCGAATTTGTTCAATTAGGTTTGGGGGTTTCAAAAGGATGGTGGTGGTGCGACGACGAACATGAAAGAGGCAACGAAGGTGGCGGTCTAGGTTTTCATCTGCGTAGTGATTGCTGCTGTGGTGGTAATCATGGTGACCGATGGTGATGGTTGGGCTAAGTTAGGATTTGATTTTGGTGGGTTTAGGTAATGGTGTGGCAGGGCGTGGTGTGTCAATGGATTTAGGACTGAGAGGTGTGGAAGTGATGTTGGGGCCGGTGGTTTTGTGGTGGCGGCAATGGTGGTTGTGGTGATGGGGGTGCCGATAGTGTAGTGATGGTGCCTTGATGGGAAAGTTGTGGCTGGAAGGGATTGTGGTGGTGGCACTAGTTTTGTGGCAGTAGTGGTGGTAATGGGGTGCTGGTAGTGTAGTGGTGGTGGCCTAACGGGAATGTTGTGGTTGTGGTGGGGTGATCATGTGAATATTTTAGTATTTTTATTATTTTGAGCAAATGACACAAACAACCCTCAAATTTTAAAAAATATTACTAATCTACATAAACAGTCTCTTAAATGTAATATGACTGAAATGCCCCTACACTTAACAGAAAAATCTAACTGAGTTATTATCAGGAACCAAAATCGTTACAAAATGCAAACCTCAGAGACTTTATATGTCAAAAGATTCCTTTTGGATTAAAATAATTAAATAGGCAAAACGTCAAGGACTAAATACGAAATTTACTCTATAAATTTATAAACAAAATATTGTTTTATGACAATTTATATATTGTGGGTTTTTCTTAATATTAAAGCCCAACCCCAGCCCTGCCCCACCTGCCTACACCACCTTGGTTTTTTGTTGTAAATGATGGGTGAAAACCGAACCCCACCAACGGTGACGAACGGCAAAACCGACCACCATGGTCCGTGGGTCAAAAGGCCTTTGATCAAACATTCATACCCCAAATCACAATCATTTCAACTCAATCCTTATGTTCACACAACCATAAACATGTAATGCACCCCAATGTTCGACGTTTTGCTCATTAGAACTTCTGCAGTATGCAAAATCAAACAACGTGCTATAAAGGTTTATACCCTTTTTTACTCTTTGTTTATTTACAATTTAGCAACTTTGACAATTTCTTGGTGATTTTGTGATGTGGGTGTGGGTCCTCTTACAAACTTGGTTTTATTTATTGAATGTGTGTCTGTTTTATATTTGTTAGTTGCCCATCTTGTTTCCTTTTGAGTTGACTTGAGACCTGAGAAAGTGACTAATTATTTTGAATTCTAGTAAGAAAAGCTTCTTAGTGGGAAACATGGGTGGGATTTTGAGCTTAGTGGTACTCTTAGTTAAATATTATGTTATACACTCAGTTGTACTAGATTCCTTAAGTTATTGTGGAGGTAAGCATTAAGCAGAAAGCTAGTTCTGTATGATTTAAACTTTTTAATTCATCATTGAGTTGAATGTCCCATTTAAAGATTGTAGTGCTGTCACACAGTGAAGCTTCAATTTTTAATGTGGTACGGACAAGTGTAGATTTAGAGCCTTTAGTTATTATTATTCCCTTTGGATTTGGAGAATCTTCGTGTTTGATCTTCTGATAAACACCTTCAATATGGATTAAGTATTTTATTCCCGAAAGTTGATTCACAAGTTCCTCAAAGCAAGAATGGTAATTTGTTTAAGTTCTACTTTGCCTTTACAACTTTCAAAACCGTTGAAAACTGAATTAACAATATTAATAATAGTACTAGTTGTGTCTTTATATATTTCCAGGGTTGAGTATACTTTTGTGGTAATCGACACAATTATTTGTAGGGTAATCCTATGCCTCAAGGATATAACATAGCACTGTTGTTTAAATATGTCTTTTGAAAGTGATTATGTGATTTGAATAATTGGGAACAAAATACTTATCTCTAACAAAAAGGGTTGTTGAAGATAATGTTTGACAATTTTAGGGACTACTTGTTAGCATAAACCAAAATTACTTTTGGGAAAAGAGGAGATATTTTGTGAATTGAGAGTAAAAGTCTTTCGCGTTAGGTTAAAAGAAGGGGTAAGTAATTTGTTTTTACACTTAGATATTAGCTTTGTTGTAGTTAGTAGGAAATTGAGTTAATCAGATAATACATTCTGTTTATCCTTTGCACCTATTCACTAAACATTGCGTTTTCATTTGAGGTCACAATATTTAGATAATCAGTTCCGAAACGTAAATCCAATCACCCCTTGAACAAGCAAATAATTTTTCTTTTTTCTTTTTATATTTCCTTTTTGGTTTCTGTTTAGCTCAGTTGCTTAACTAAAGGTTTATGGGATAACTTGTACATCAATCTTAGCCTAAACAAGGACAATAATTCCATTGATGATACTGATGCAATGAATAAACCTAAGAACCACTTACTTTGTTTGACCATTCTAAAGTTGCCATATATTCTAAGATAGGAAAGCAAATCAAAATTCTTCTAGAGATTTGGAAATGACATCTTATGAGGGTAGGAAATGACAAATGTGTGTTGTTTTATTTGTCAATTGAACTTTAGTGTGACCTATTTGGTTATTCTTATCACCATATTTGAATCAGTTATCAATATGTCTATATTAGGAAAACACGTGCTTTAGGTTAAAGATAACGATTACGTTGATGTCAGTTTGATTCTACATGTTAATTAGCTGTTTTGTATGTTGAGTTTGATCTAAATCTCAAATTTCTTCTTAATGTTTAGAAAAGATGTACTTATAGTGGAAATATTTTTGCTGACTACTGAATATATTCTAGCGTCATAGTGGTTATATATAGGTACGCAACTATGCATTACACGAGCTTTTAATTCCCAATTTCCCATTGATGTCACTTTGATTCTTCATGTTGGTTAGCTGTTTTGGTATGTCCATTTTTCCGTGAATTTACGTATAACTTATGCATGATTATGTAAACTATATAACTGAAATACTTGTTGAATAAAGTATCTACAACATTAACATGAAAATTTCTAAGTAAATGGGTTGCAATTGCCACCTCTATTATGAAATGGAAGACATCAAATTGTTATTATTGATTTATGAAAATCCGTAAATGACTTGTCAAAACTATATAATAAATAAAAGCAATTTATCTTTCTTTTTTCCAACAAATTGATGTAATTTATCTAGCAAGTTATTGGATCAAATGATGACAAGATCTCTCTCATAATGACCAATTGGCCAGGAAACAACTTCTTACTAATCCAAACATCATATTCATAATTAATCCATTTAGGATTTTTTCTTTATCTTTTTTCCTTGTATTCATGAGTTAGTTTTATGCATACATTTGCCATAAGGGTTAGTAAACAAGTACTTCCCCGTAAAAGACTGTCAAAATTCTGGCAACAGTTATCTAAATCTAATATTATTTCTCTTCATATCTCCAAGAAAATTCAGTCCTTTGGAAACTTCACCGTACCTTGTGCAGTGCAAGATAAGCAACAAACCGATACCCAATCAACATTAATGCCATAACCAAACAGATCCATAGCTAAGTTACTTAATCCAACTGATTTAACCGCTTGAAAATCTGCAACTTTGCAATAAACCCCCTTTGAGCATTCATAAAGATCATTCTCATCATATTGAACCCCAAGAAGAAGCTTGTAACAATAGTAACTATAGCTTAGATACTTTAACCACACTATGAATGGAGGGATTTGTTGTACATAATAACCTCCAGCTATTAGGAAAACCAGGGTTGTAACTGAGGCTAAAGTAGTGGCTTGTTTTACATCCATAAGTATAGCACCAAATGCTAACCCGAGACTTTGGGCCACTAGAACAGTGTAGAGTACAACTAGCCAGGAAAGGATGAAAGTGGATGGGTCGGGTTGAGCCCGCCCATCCAATAGAGTATGAAGGTGAAAGCGGTTGGGAGTGCAAGCTCGAGTGGGAGGTCACCTATGGTTCTTGCTAGGAAGTAAGAGGACAAACGGTACATTCCTGATGACCGTTCTTTTATAAGCATTCTTCTTTCTTGTGGGAAAGTAAAAACTGCATTGTAAAGTGGGTAAAATCCCCAAAAAACTGAGAAGAAGAAGAGCATCCCTATCTGCAAAATGAAAAAAAAAAAAAAAACGAATTGTTTGTGTTAGAAATCTAGTGAAAATCATAGACGTGGCAAGATGGGTTGAAGGGGTCAAATTCCAAATTTCAAATTTGGGCGGGTTGACCCGCAAACAATATTTAGTCTTTCTTTAAAAAATTTTTTTATATGTTTCCTTTTGATTACAAAAATAATATTATTACTAAAATAACCTGCATCTTTGAATAAGATTGCAGGTTGTAGTATTGTACTCATTACAAGTAGACTTTGAATCCCTTTGACTAAATCTTTTGATTTGACTGGTTTGAGATATGACAAAAGCTCAAATTGACTGACTTATAAGCATGTTTTTGTATATTGATGAGGTTTTAGGATTAAAAATGCTCACACGATCTGTGATATGGGATGTCGGAGTGTGCCACCATAGGAGTCCGGCCAATATAGCAACACTTACAACTTGAAAGATTCTAAGCTTATTGAAAGCTTCAAATCTCCTTTCTCTAAGTCCCCTGTGAAGAAGCACCTTAAATTGATGCCACCAGCTTGTGCACCACTGCTCTGATCGAGTATGCCTTCCTGCTTTTAAACAAACTTAGCGTATATACACAAATACTAGCATCTAGAGGTGGAAAAATGGGCGGGTCATCAAAGTTGAGTAACGGGTACAGGGATAATTTTTTGTTATGAGTAAGGCCACGTTGACTTTAAAACACTTTTCGTCCAAACTTTTTCTACTTTTTTATGATTAAAATCCTTATCATTTTAAAAATAACCTATATATTAAATAATTTTCTTTTTTTATAGTTATGTTAAAAAATTATTAAGTCAAATATGATTATAATTTCTATAACCTGTTAACATATTAGAGATGAAACATTACCTCAATTAACTCATTATACAAATAAATGAGTTGAAATTGCCACCTTTGTTAAACATAGTAATCCTCTTTATTGTACTTACTGGTCAAACCCTCTTTTGCTTGATTGTAGCTGCAAACATCCAGATTGTACAAACCCGTTTCTCGTCTTGTTGAAAAGTTTGTTTCAAAACAAGCGACGAGCTTTTGTCTTACTGATTTCTGCTCTTCCTCTGCATTTTCACCTTGCTCGTAATCATGCATTGTATCAGGTGGAATCCCTGTTTGACATTTCAATTTTTTTGCTTAGTAATGATTAAAGTTTCTCGTACATTGTTAGTTTTTATGCCTTTATAATGGGGCCTTTGGTACAATCATGAAAACCACTCTGTTAGATGAAAATAATGAGTATGAGATTATAGAAAGTTAGAAGAACATGATCAGCTTGAAAGAAGTAATTTACCATTAGCAAGATCCAGTAAAAGGTCAGCAGGGTTGACGGTGACAGATGTCGAAAACCCGATTGAAGAGAAATACTCCAAAGCTGTGGAAGCAGGACCATAGTAGATTTGTGAGCCTTCAGAAAGCAACACCAGTTTATCAAACATGTGGTAGATCCTGCTAGACGGCTGGTGAATTGTGGTGACCACTGTTCGTCCACCACTAGCCAACCGTTTGATTGTTGTCATGATCCGCTGAGCCGTGGTCGAGTCCAAACCAGAAGTGGGCTCATCCAACAACAACAAGCTTGGGTTAATCAACATTTCTTGACCTATGCTGACCCTCTTTTTCTCCCCACCTGATATACCTCTAAACAGTGGACCACCTATCATACTGTTTCTACACCTGGTCAAACCCAACTCAGCTACTACCCGGTCAACATGGTTGACTTTCTCGTCTCGGGTCAAACTGTTTGGCAGCCTTAACATAGCAGTGAATAAAAGAGTTTCAGTCACAGTAAGATGAGGATAAAGAACATCTTCTTGAGTCACAAATCCAGTTCTCCTTTTGATAGAGCCACAGAAGGGTTGGTTGTTATATGTTATCTTTCCCGCCAGGTTTCCAGTTAGCCGCCCCCCAAGAGCCGTTAGCAGGGTGGTTTTACCACTACCCGATGGACCCAACATGGCCAGCATCTCTCCTGGACAAACCATACCCGTAACACCGTTTAGGATCACCTTCTCTCTTGTACCCTTGAGGTTAACTTTGTATACAACCTTATCAAACTGCAAAAAGCAGAATTAAGATGAATATCACTTGTAGATATACATTTAGAAGAAATTAGCAGGGTGGAAATGGAAGAAACCTTTAAAGTTATGGGGTATAAAGCCATGTGCCAAAAGGACTGTGAATGAGCATGGTTAACAGGATTAGCAGGGTGATCATCATTGGGTTTAACTGTATTTGGAACTTCTTCTTCCATTGGGTTGTGGTGGTGGTGCTATGTATGCTTTGGTTTTTAACTCTTGATTGTCTTGAGAAAGTAACTTGCATTATACAGGTATATATACATACATGAGTGTGTGTGTGCGCGCACGCATGCTTGAGTGTAAAAGATTGTTTGGATTCTGGTTCTGGGCATTTAATTATTTTAATTTGAAGTCTACACAATTAGTTTTTAATGTTTTGAGTATAACAAATATCCTACTTTTTATTTGATTATTCTAGTTTGTTAATTAATTTTAGACGATTAGCTTCATAGAAAAAGCCATCTTTTTACCCCAATTTGAGATGCTTTTACCTTCATTTCACAAAACATCAGTTCTTCTTAAATATGCCATTTGTTTACTAATCTATATTTTAATCTATTTAATAACAAGATCTTATAAAATATAAAAAATTGAATACCTAATAACTACAAGTTCATAAAAAAAAAAATAATTTGCTAATGACAAAGATGTTATCTGTCAAAGCCCAAGGGCACTCAGGAGTCAGGAGTAGAGGTGCACGTTTCGGGTTTTGGGTCGTACCCGGGCCCGGGTACAAATCGGGTTGGGCCCAATCGGGTTTTTTTGTACCCGGGTATTGGTGTATCCGTGTACGTACCCGGGTCGGGTTCACATTCGGACAAACCCTACCCGATATACCCGGTTAGGGTCGGGTCGGGTTCGAAACCGGGTACAATTCGAGTTTTGTTAAAAAATCACAAGTGTTCAGGCGCATGGGCACCCATGCGTCTGAACAGTGCTCATGCGCCCGAAATTTCAGGCGCATGAGCACTGTTCAGGCGCATGGGTACTGTTCATGCGTCTGAACACTTGTATTTTTTAAAATTCTTTTAATCAATAAAAAACGAATGAATAAAATAACATAAATTAATCGTCATGTATTTTTATAACAATATTAAAACAACTTAAAAATACATAAAAAAATCAATAAAAAATACTATAAAACTTTTATTTAAGTTATCGTCTAATTTTATTTTCAACGAGATGCTTGATCAAATGCTAATTCTTCATCGGATATGCCAGAAGATACTCCTTCTACCTCTTCATCGTGTACTTTAGCTTCGAGTGTAATTTCGTCTTCGAGGCTTGTTTGGTCTTGTATACGATCCATTGCGTCTAAGTGATCCTTTAAACAAATGCACATCTCCACTGCTTCCGGAGTTAGTCTTGTTCTCCGTAATGATATTACCCTGCCACTAAGAGAAAAAGCAGATTTTGAAGCTACCGTAGAAGCTTGGACGCTTAGTAAATCACAGGCCATAGCAGAAAGAATCAGAAATTGAGATTCTTTTCCTTTCCACCAAGCCAAAATATCGAATGCACGATAATGAGCGGTGACGCAAAGGTACGATTCGGGTAAACCGTGTGAAGCCGACCAAACGTCACTAGTTAAGTTTACACCGGTATTTAAATTTTCAAATAGTACAATTAAATCATTTTTTGCTTGTTTTCATAATTTTAAACAATAACGTCTAAGTGTAGTACGACTTACGTGGGTCTAACGAGGTTGAAGCGTCTCTCGAATAAGTTGGTCAACCGAGGATTGTCGAAGTGACTAAAAGGCAAAGCTTCTTGAATCATGAACTTCGTCATTCGATCTCTAACCGTATTAACATCGTAATTAAAGATTCCACCGTCTCCACCCAATTGTGTTTGTTGTGAATCCGGATTTCTTTTCAACGACTTACAAAACTTCTTGCTAATTTGTTTGCTTAAAGTCGTGTTAGAATCTTTAACAAGCAAAGCTCCACAAAACTTGCAACGAGCCTTTACAGACCCGTCACTCAACTCAACCATATCCCAATTGCACCAAACATCCATGTTACGATTGTGTGCAAGAACACGAACGACGGTTGGAGAGTTTGACGAACCTTGACCAACCGAAGATTGTGATTGAGCCATATCAAGATTGAAGAGAGTGAAAGTGTAAAACGAGAGAGTGAAAGTGTAAAACGAGAGTAAACGAGAGTATTTTTTGCGTTTCTTGCGTATGTTTTTGCGTTTGGGACTTGGGTACTAAGTCATATCAACCCACACCTATTTATACTAACTTATAAGGCAAAAATGGCAAAAATCGAAGCTAACGGCTAGTTTTTCAAAAAATAAAAAAAAAAAACGGTAATACCCGGGTTGGACCCGGGTACAATCGGGTTGGGTTCGGGCCGGGTCGGGTCGGGTCGGGTTCTAACAAAAACTTAAAAACTATACCCGGTTCCAACCCTACGGTTTTTTTTTCGGGTCCAAACCGGGTACACCCTATACCGGGTCGTACCCGTACCCGGGTATTTTGCCCATCTCTAATCAGGAGAAGGTTTAGATTTTAGAAGGTGGTGTTATTTGTTAAAAAGATTAATTTATTTGTTAAAAAGATTAATTTAAAGAGGTCTTTATTAATACAATTTTGGTATTTGTTATTTGTGAAAGACAGAGGTCTTTAATAATATAATTTCTTGAACTCTCTAAGAAATTTCATACATAAAATTTAATTCAAGGATTTTTCAATCATTTTTATAATTCAAGGGACTTAAGCATATACCAAATTTAGGTAGAGGGACTTTAAGATGAAAATAAAAAAATATATTGGTTTTATGGTATTACCTCATAATTAAAAGAATAAGTTTGGTCTAAAACGTTGCTCACTTTGTAACACGTGCATCTTTGTGTTGATTAAATGCCTATTATTGAAGTATTATCGGTCCACACGACACGTCCTAGACGAAAGGTTATATAAGTCGGGAATCATTAACAGTAACAAAGGTAACGACCGACAAACTCTTGATTGAATTCGCGGGTCCCTTGAAAATGAAAGCAAATATTCAGGAAACTAAGAGGAAATCAAAGTTAAAGCAAATTAAGAACACGAGCCAAATTAGTGTTTAGGGGAATCCAAGTGGGGAGAGAATTGATGCTAATACTAATAACAGTAATGGGTCAAGAACAATGTAGAGGAGAAGGTGAATTATTCTAAGACTAGAAATCAAATGAATACTTTTTTCATTAAAAGTAAAGTCAACAGATTCTTTACATACACTTTACTTTAAAATTAATGTAGGTTTTTTTTATAAAAAAGTTGACATATGCTGATCTTGTATGAGCAAGGGCTCGTAACAAAACCCGGCTCAAAAGGGTTTGATATTGGTTCCAAAAGAAGAAAATTTGAATTTTGGGTATGAGTCATGAGTGTATAATTATTTATTATGAGAAGAGTTGTGAGTTACACTACTAGAAAAAAATAAATTTGCTACGCGTTTTTCCGTCGCAAATGCGTAAAAAAATCGAATTTGCTACGCATTTGCGATAAAACAGATTGACATATTGTTATAGATTTAAACCATATCATATATTATATATACAAATTTAGAATGAAAATTTATAACAATATTTTACAAATTATTAGATAGTTTTTCATACAACATTTGTTGTTCTATTTATAACATTACATTCTTTATCTAAAAGTAATGATTTAAAACATTCTTTATTTTTAACTCTAGATAATGTCACGTACAGCTGACCATGGGTAAACACGAAATGTTTCAAGTATAAACCAACTCTCGATAATAAATGTCATTGACTTTTGTTGATAGTCATGCTAAAACATAAAGCTAATAGAAACTACGATTTTATATAACATAAGATAAAAAGACATACCTATTGTTTTATTTTCTGGAGCAGTTCTATCCTTAACGGATTTGGATAGGAAAAATCCATGAAACAACCTGAAACTATTATTGCATTTTACAATTTTGGTATCATAAAAATTATAAATCTTATACAGACTGTTAACATACTTAAATTTATTTTATGTTTTTATTGATAGTGGAACAACTAATCTTAAAACATGCTCCTTGTTCCAAAAAAACCTATCGAAACAACTAAACCATTTACTCAAACAAGTTGCATGCACACAGGTTCCCTTAAAGATATTTATAAATAATAAGTTATAAGTAATAGAAAGTTATAATAAGTGCTAAAATGTATTGGATGGAAATAAATAATTTTCTCATCAACAACTATTATTTCGATAGAATAGGTTTCATTGAGGTTTGGTTACTTTCACATCGGTTGTTTGTTATTTTATTTGTTTCCAACAAGCCATCTAAAAAAAATAAAATGAATCTAAAGTTAAATAAATATCATTTTATTTACAAAGAGAAAGAGAGAGAGAGAGAAAATAGTGAGAAATTTATTAAGAGACTGACATCTTTCAAGATAATAATCAAATTTGAAATCTACAAAAGTAAAAATTGATTTGTTAAAAATATAAAAATTGAATAAAAGCTTTTACGTTTTCAAAATTGATTTTTATGATATTATGATATTATTTCAAACTTACAGAGAAGTTGGAAATCTCATCAAACCGTGAATATGATTTAGAGTTAAAATAAAATCAAGTGCAATGATTTAAAATATAAAATATGTAGATAAATGAAAACAAAATTTTTTGACAGAATCTTATGGTTAGTAAATAACTTGAAATAAATTTCCTTGTGAATTTCATATTTAATTTGAAATTACATGTAATTTGGAAATCACATCAATTAGTACTTATGATTTGGAGATTAAAAAAACACATTTCTATTTTTTTATTTAAATAATATGTAGGTATTTTAAGAAATAATTGAAGACTAATTCAAAAAATGTTAGTTTTTTAAAAATGGTCTTAAAAATATCATGTGCCACAAAAGATTTTTTGTATATTAGAATAGTAAGATAGTAAGATTTCATGATAATACATTTTTCATAAAATAGTAATTGAGATTTTTATTAATTTCAAGTTATACCTACTTTCAATTCATTTAATATATTTAATCTTTCACACACATAAGAGAGAATAGTAAGCCGTAAGGAAAAATTTCTATACTAATAAATAAAAATAAATCCGGATACTTGTCATCATTCTAGACCATTTAATAATTGTTTTTTCCGCTCCTCGTTCCTCTTAGTTTTGAATGTTATAGTAGCTATTTATTAATTAATAAATATTCATAATTAATATTTCAAATATGTTAAGTTCAAATTTTCAAATGTCTAATACATTAGTTTATTCAATCAGTATAATACATAATATTTAAGACATAACTTTTTATATTATTAATCATGTAACAGTAAATTTATTTAGCCCATGTATTAAATGGGATTGTAACCTAGTTTCATATACAGAATATACATACATAAAGCATTCATTTTTCTCCATCATAAAACTTAAAAATCTAGCAAAACTTTAAGAGATTAAATGTTTTATTTTTTCAATTAATCTTTTCTCCATTCATAAAACTTAAAAATTTAACAAAAATGATATAAAAATGTTTCCTCTTCCATTTAATCAACTTCTCTCTTCTGACCCTTCTTTTCTTTAAAATAACTTTCGTAATAATTTTTGCAATTTACTCACAAACGTGTAAGTTTGAAAATTATAGCGACCCTATATATGTGTAGATTGAAAAAACATTAAATCTAATGTATGTAGATGTTAATATAATAAAGGCCGTTTTGTATTATTTTTTTTATATGTAAATACAAATGTGTGTTCAAAATAAACAAAAATTAGACATTATTCCTCGTTTCAATATAAACTACATGTGATGCATAAATGACATGTTGAGAAGTTTGAGATCTGTTCATAAATTGAAGTTTGAAACTATAGCATGATATGAAAACTGAGGTTTGCATTTTCAAACATTAAAATATATGGTAAGAGGTGGGTTCATTAGGGGTAGGGTTGAAAACGAATCGAACGAACACGAACAAGGCCTTGTTCGTGTTCGTTCATTAAGAAATAAAATTGTTCATGAACTGTTCACGAACACTTACCGAACGGGTTTTCTTGTTCGTGTTCGTTCATTAAGGAAATGAACATGTTCATGAACTGTTCACGAACACTTACCGAACGCAAACGAATACAAACAAAATCAAACGAAAACGAACAAATGTTCAGGAACATGACGAACTCAATGAACACAAACGAATACAAATGATTACATATTTATTTTAGAATAAAATCAGCATTTTTATCACAAAATTTACCAAAAATAAAAACACGTAACGTAAATATCAAAAAACATTGATATAATTGTCATAAAAATAACTAACACAAAAATTAAGAATATAATCGAACACATTAACGAACATAAACGAACACATTATCGAACGTTCACGAACGGACATTAACGAACATAAATGAACACATTATCGAACGTTCATGAACATAAATGAACGAACACGGCTATGTGTTCATGTTCGTTCGTTTAACTAAACGAACGGAATTTTCTTGTTTATGTTCGTTCATTTACTAAACGAACGAACATAAACGAACTTCCCGCCGAACAGTTCATGAACTGTTCGCTGAACGTTCAGTTCGTTTGCAGCCCTATTAGGAGGCATCGAAAAAATTATATTCATCACGGTACATCTGACCTCCTTCATCTACATTTTATCTAATGACTAGAAATTAATTTCAAATTTCTATTTGTTTTTTTGGTGTACATCTGTGTACAGAACCAAATCCAAAAATTTTTCTAAAGAACATATGATAACTAAAATATCATGAGTATATAAAATAATTAGATTAAATAGATTACGTCATTAAAACAACCATTTTATCATTAAATAATACCACTCGTGATGGCTTTTTGTTGTCCTTTTTAGATTTTTATGAAGTAATTAAAAGCTGAATTCACATAATTGAGTTTGGGTAAATCACATGTGATTATTGTAGATCACATGTGATTAGTGCTGAATTTCAATTTATGGGTAAGATAACACTAAAAGATCACATGCTAAAACAATTTGCATAAAAATATAATTTACATAAGGATTACAATGAACCATTACTTATTAGCCAATGATAGTTACTTATAACACCCCATCCGACCTCGACCAACAAATGACTTATAAAAATCGAATATAAAATAAGTATAAATCAATTTGTTGGTGTGGCTGCATTCTTTTGATTCACTAATTATACTACTGGGATTGCTATTAGTAATAAAAGTAAGTTGGGTGTGTCGTTGGTTAAATTAATAGCATTGACTATTATCGGTCAGTAAAAGTTAGGATTATTAAAATTTAATTTACCTTCATTTATCAAACAAAATAAAATAATAACAGTAAACCATTCACTCACTAAAACTCTTTAATTAAACAGTTCATTAACAAAATAATTACTATGAACATTTATTCACTAAAAACTTAGAAAACCATTTAGCAATCAATATAAGTAACAAAAACATTAAACAAGAATCTTTTAAACATTACCAGGAAGGCAGGAATTAATTATTATGCCTAATAACTAACAATAACAATTCCAAGTATCAGCAAATAATAAAACCTACAAATTCATAATATTTATGTCTCCTCGACTCACATTCATATTTCCTTCTAAATTAAACCAATACTTTTAAACATATAAAAAATTAGATATAACAAATAATAAAACTTTGATGAACTGCATAACAAATTAAAAATAAATTTTCGTTTATGTCCTTAAACTCTCAAACCTAGTCTTAGTGCCAATAAATTCTTCAACGATAGAAGAGAAAAAGTGCCATACGAGTCTAATACTCATCCATATGTATTGGAAAGTCAACACTAAAGTAATGACTAAAACCCAAATTGCCAAAATATCTAAATGAAATAGAAATAATAAACATATAAAACTTAGTTGAGAGTAAAGATGTTACGATGAAAAAAAATAGCCATCGCCATTTTTTAAAGATTTGGGTCTATGGACGTTTTCTGTTTCCGTTATTGTAACGCTTTAAATTCTAAACTATTTTGTTTCACGACTTCCTTAAGGTACTATTCTAATTTCGTCTTAGTCTACCAGCCCTCACAAAATCAAGAAGAAGAGAATTCTCAAGATGTGAAAGTGTTTAACATTATCTTCTTGCCGAGAAATATCATTTGATTTGTTTGGTACATGTAACATCCCAATTATTTGGGATTTATACTTTCATCTACTAAACATACATTCACCTCTTGACATAAGGGCCCAACTTGACCCGTTACAACGAATAGGTCATCATCAATAATTAAGCATACAACCAACTTTGTGGCATAAATGCCTAACCTTTTTTTTGAACGGCAAACACATCCTATACTCCTACTTTTAAATTACTTCATATTATACTATTGCCTGTATTTGGACCCAGATTCTCTCTTCTAAGAGGCAAAACCTAACTTGACTCGTTATCTATTAGAACAAATAGGTCATATGTAGTCAACAATTAAGGTTACAATCAATATCTTGGCATAAATGCCCAACTTGACCCATTCATCAAATAATTGATATGGAGGACTAAACATTCAACCAACAATGAGAATTTGACGTATGAATCCTTTTTGGGTAAATAGTAATTTGTTCATTGTGTTGCTTGCTTTGACACGTTGATCACCTTAATCATTAAAATATAGTCCACAACTTGTCACTTTCACTGGTATATATCACCTCATATTTGTAGACTTATGTAATCACCTTGACATAACATCTTAGATTTATCATAATTAAAGCCAACATACATTACATATTCTATATATTTTAAATTCAATAAATCCATAGTTGATCATTAATTCGTTATATTTATTTGGTTGAGGCATTTCAACAAACAGGAAATACATATTTAAATTCTAACTATCATATATGTGGATTCCAATTCATTCTTTTAATTTGTTATTATCAAATTGAAGTACTAGACATCATAAAACACCTATTATTACCAAGGTAAACTACAAATTTACATCCTTTTCCATTAACACATGAATTATATACCAAAATAAGTATAGGGTTTGTTCTACGATCTACACCCAAGTTATATAAATCTTAAAGGATCAAGAATGATGCCATAATTGAAACATGAGTTTAGTATTAACATACATAAGCAAAATTACTAACTCTATAAAGAAATCTGAGATTGTGGCATTAGCTGCAGTGGACAAAAACACTAAGTACCTAAGAGGTTTGGTATATAAGATTCTATTTGCCCTAAACCAATATCAACACACTAGCTAAGGCTTATAGTCAAATGTACAATGGAAAGCACAGAAACTTACGTGTTACACATAACATAATTCATGGGTTCATTATGGATGTGATTTCGGTTGAGTTTGTTAGTATATAACAAAGTCTAGATGATCATCCAACCAAATATCTTAGGTACAGACTTAGTGCGCAAGTAGCTGTAAAGATACGATTAAAGTCCATCTAAAGTTCTCTCATGGTAATGTATTAATTTCCCTTTTAACTTTGTTAGGACATATTTTTAGCCCCAAGCTAGTTTGATAGGCTAGTTTAGAAGTATAGAAGAAAACGCAAATGCTAAAGTGAGGTCTCTTAGAGAATAGGATGAAAGTTATCATATATCAAATAGGGTCTTTGTACATTTAATACTTGCAATTTAACAAATACACATCCTGTTGTATCCGAGAAGAACTTGTGAGTGTGTGCGACTTCAGTACTCGACAAGCTCTTTCGATGGCAAAGCAGTCAGAGTGTCAGAATAAAGTTGTCTGGCACCATCACGAAGAATTTCCTACAACTACACTAACCTAAGAGCCAACAATGGCATTCCTTAGCAAAGCAACCAATGAAGTTGGTGCAAAGATTTTTACATGAAGGGCAAACCTTTAGTTTCACTATATATACATGATCAAGGTGAATCAATTCAAGAAGCAAAAATAAAAACACATTCTTATCAACCTTTTAATTGTTGTTTTATTTAAATAGGATTCGGATATTTCAAGGTTTGTATTGATATTATTTTATCTAAACAAAAACATTTACTCTTGTCTTAAGCGTCATAATTTTGATTTCTCTTCATGCAGCTTTAATCTTTTGAGATCATTAATCACCACATTTATTGTTTGTTTAACCTTACACCCGAACTAACAAGTATAAAATATGGAAAGCTTACACATATAGATTGGAACACATGTGATATGTCATCCCAATGTATGTGATTAGACCCACAAGTATGGTAAGGTAAAAGTTTAACTTCTTAATATTTTTTGACATACGTAAGTTTAAAACTAAAAGAGCTACCTATGTGAATATAAGGTTTAGCAAATTGAAGAAGCTTGCAATTGGATTCTACATACTTATCAGATGGTAGTGACACATGCATTGTATATAATAATGTCAAGTAGAAAATATGAGCATGTTGAACTTATGTGTATATTATCATCATGTATTCAAATATAGAAAATAGTTTTATACCTGGGAGACACCCATATATTTATATAGTTGGAACGTGTAATATATTAAGAAGAAATCTAATATTAAATACATTTTCAATTATGCATGATTTTATGTTCAATATGCTTAGTTAAAATGAATTAAGAATTACACTAAAATGGGAGAAGAAGGTTGTTATTTTTAGTGTCATCAAGGTTATTTTGGTATAGTTTGATTTATTTAAAACTAAAGAGAATTTATAGTCTACATTAATACAAGAAGGCGAATAGTACACATTTCTTGTGATAATTGTGAATTTTAGCACTTACAAACCTTAGATGTTCTATGAGGCAATGCTCCCTAGGATCATGGGTTTTCTAAGGAAAGCATCGCGCATTGGGGGTGGGGGTGGGGGTGGGGGTGTTGGCGTAACGTCTCTGGTGGGGGTCAAATTTGGAATGCCCTTGGGAATAAACATTATATGTCACTTCATCAAGAGTAGGGTTGTTCATAAGCTCATTCTAAAAGTTTATCTTTTTTCACTAAGCGCTATATATGAGGTAATGAGTAACTTCAATCGATAAAGGATCAAAGGATCCCTTGCATCCCCTATGATTCCACCGATGTTTATGTTTACTTGACACAAACCCGGATATAACATGAACCCACAAATATGATAGGCACATGAACACGAACATAGATGAGTTCCTACATGTTGACAAGGACACGACCCATTTATCCTAATATTTTATTTCATTTTTGAATAATAGTGCTAGAATGATAAATTTACAGTTATAAATGTATAAAAAATAAGTATGTTTAAGCTGCAAACTTGATGCGATTTCTCTTTTATCTTCCAAAATTTTGGCATAAAATACTAGACACTAGACAACTCTGAAATGAATCTATAAAATAAACATGTTAAACATGACAACCCGTAAAATATCAAGTAACCTCCAACACGACTTTTTTAGCTAAATATGTTCGTGGGTTTGATCCCATTATGATCTCTATCCGTTTAGAGTAAATTCAAACCCACAAATTTTGATTTATTTATTATTTATTTTTTTAATGCTTTAATATACAATAATGATAATCATTTCTACTATATACTTAGGGACATACAAATGAATTTTTGACGATGAAGGACATATAGTTTAAGATAAAGTTATAAGCTTGTTACTATTTTATTATTAAAAAATCCGTCTTAAGCCAGTACTACCCTTTTTATTACTATATATTATGTGAGAGGGTAAGATTAGGATGGTATTAGATGCTAATCAAAGTTTTGTTCTTAAACAACCCCAGCCTCAAATCCCCCTTCCACTCCATAAATTGAAAAAGATATCAAAAGAAAATATTATCAACTAAAGAATTTCAAACCAAAGAATCTACTTTTTATACAAATAATACGATACCTAATGTAGTGAGTGGTACTACTGTTTCAATTTTTATATGTTCACATTAAGTTATCATCTTTACAAATTAAAAACATTCTTTAACCATAGTCTAAGATCTAGGTTCGTTTTAAAGGTCATATTATGATTTTGTTTCAGTACCAAGAAAAAATATACTTATACATAATCAATTTTGAAAAATGTAGAAGAAACTGCGAGCTAACCAAATCTAAGGTGTTTTGATGGCTTGATGATCAATAATTTTGTATGTTTAAGAGAGTAACGTATTGAAGAAACGATGAAGCTGTAAAATCTGGTAGAACATATATGATGTTGAATTGTTGAAACATTAGAGGAAAATGACTTTTCATTAGCTTTGTATACAAATTATATACAGCCACACACATATATAAAAGATATGTGATTAGTAATGTATGAGAATGCGTTCTTTTTAAGGAGAGTTATCATGTGTCCAAAGTATAGCTAAGGTGGGTGAGATATTGATATTAGGCAAAAAGTTTGGAATTAAACTTGAAAAGAGAAATTCGATTAAAGGATTTCTCCCATAGTCCAGTGAACACACTTAAAAAGAACTTAAAGGTGCGAATATGATTAGAAAGTTGCAACTAACGGGTTTTAATCCCACACCTATACATGCAGGCAATGACTTAGAAAATTCAGAGATGTGTATGACCATTGATCAATCATCCATAGGCATAAACGATGGATCAAAATTATAGGGCTTGAACACGTCAGGTGTTCAAGTTAACATGTGACCATCTCGAAATATGAGTTTAAATGTATCAATTAAATATGTCTAAGTGTAACATGTAATAAAAATGTTACTCTTTGGTTTAGCTAAAAAAGCTCATCAACTAATTTACCTGCACTCAAAAAATAATGAAAGAGTAAGAGATATAAAAAAGAACTCCATCACTATTTTGTTCCATTTGCAAAACAAGAGGTTGAGCTCTCTTGTTCGATTAACAAATGCGTAAACTATGTTCTACCATGCTAGAGAACATTTAACATTGAGAAAACCCAATGCTATTCTAAAAACTCGTTGGCCAAATCCGACGCCTTTGATTATTGTACCTTGAGAGGCATGTGAATAATCATGTAATATGTTTAGGAGAAGGGCACCCAATATGAGTCTTAAAGAAATCTTGTTATTTATTATGGTTTGATTATGTCTTTTTTATCGTATGTATCGTTTACAAGTTATTTGATTTCCGTGAATACGAACAATTACATTTAAATAATATAAGAACTTTCTTAAATTTAACATCCTCCTGTTTATATAAAAACAAAAGAATAATAGAAGAAAACATGAGTGGGTTGTTATCAGGTAAATAACAAGATATACAAGACTTTATATTTTTCTTAACGGCGGTGACCTTTTAAAATGTTTACTTAGTATATTTTCATACAAAAGTTCAAATACGACTTTTTTAGATGTTTTTGATAATGTTTTTTATTTTTATTTTTATTTTGTCCCAAATAAGATAATTATGAATTTTAGTATATTAGAGAAACTAGATTCGAAGGTCAGTTTTTATTATTATTTGGGTTATCTCATAACTTGGAAGTTAGTGGCCTTAAATGTTTGACGTGATGATATGTCGTTTTCTTGGTCATCTAGTTTTTCTTTTGTTCAAGAATGATAATATGATGTGACAATATCAATGATAATTCAAGAAATATTTTTAATATCTAGGTTATTTGAAAACCTGAAAGTTAGTGGCTTTATTGAGTAGACATGGTCGTATGTCGTTTTCTTGGTTATCTAGAACTTCTTTTATTCAAGAATGATAATATTAGTGTGTAGATGAATGTCAATAGAGGGGTGAGAGAAAGTGCCGGTGTCATTGTAGAAGTTTTAAAGGTTCGTTAGGGCTTTTACTAGAAAGTTTTTACGTGAGTGTTGGTGTGACTTCGACCGGTAGGGGTCCACTAAGAATTTATGAAAATAATAAAAACAAAGCACATTGGATTTTTAATAATTCAAACTATTACCTATTAATCGATAATAATTCATACTATTAATTTGGCTAGTAACACTCTAAACTTTCACTTTTATAACCAATATCAGTTCCAATGACATAATTTTCAAATTTTTACGTTTGGTTTATATCTATTTTAGTCTTAATTTAACTTGTATTTATAATTATTGTTGCAAACCGAATCGAGGCCAAATCAAACGTAAAAAATTAAAAATTATGTCACTGGGACTGTTATTGGTAATAAAAGTGAAAGTTAAAAGTGTTAACAACCAAATTGATAGTATGGATTATTATATGCTAATAGATAATAGTTTAAATTATTAAAATTTAATTTGCCTAAAAACAAAGGTGAATATAAATCGATAACAACAAAAATATCTTTTTAAAGAAGCAAACATACTATATGCATCTTGGCGTATTCACTTTAAAATTAGAAGTATTATCTGAAATAATAATTTTTAAATATGAACAATATTGGAGCACTTCTAAAATTCTGTTAACTATAATTTTATTGAGATTGATTAGAATATCCAACATATTTTAATAGAAGGAAGGTCATTTGTAAATTACGAAATCTAATTAATATATACAAAGAAAATTATATTTGTATTTACCTTTTACGACATCTATATCTATATCTATATTTATACTATTATATAAAACATTTGTATGGACATACTTATAGTTTTACTTAAAATTTAAGACACCTAATATAACTTTATAAAGATAAGATACAAGTGCTATATACAATAATTCCTAATTTGCCTATATTTAATAAATTTCTCCCAATTAATACATAATTTAATATACATCTATTTTAAGTATTATCATAATTATAATTTTTTAAATTAATATTAAAAAATATATATTTATTATTAATATTTTTATAACTTAATACTATTTGATATAAGTATCAATTTATTTATACACTTAAGCATATAATCACTAAATATATATATATATATATATATATATATATATATATATAGTTATAATAATAATACCCAAATATAGTAACGTTTAAGACAGTTCAAAAAAGAGCCTCGATAACCCTGTCGTATCATTATATATAACAAATAAAAAAAATTATGAGTGGTGAAGGTGTAGGTGTTTTTAATGTTACCATAATAATTTTAATTTTCTTCAAACTAATAAAAAACATGCTTTGTTTTTTTCTTACAATTTTACATTTAAACCTCTAAGGATTTTTGAAACCAACCACAACACTTTCTCCTTCTTTGTTTTGTTTTTTTTTTTTAAATTAATACATACTCATTTTGTCTTCTTTAAAATTTTATATTTATGCCATCTAGTTATATCAATTTACATTTAATCACCTGATTTTTTTTTTAAATTTTATACTCAAGCCTTTGATTTAAGTCAAATTTACATTTAATCATCTAAATTTCTTAAGTTTTATACTTAATCCTTCGAGTTATATCAAATTTTTTTTAATCAATTTACAATAAAGCTCGTAATTATACTAAAGTCACCATTTGCGCAATCGTTCTTTTTCTTCTCTATTTTGAGGTATTTACTTTTTTATAGTATATATTTTTTTCTATTACACTTTGTTTATCAGTGTTTCGCATGTAATCTGTTTTTGGGTGGTTAGTACTAACGTTTAAATCGTTACAATTTAATCTTTCAACTTTTATAACCTCCGCTGCATAGCGCGGGTCACACCCACTAGTACTATATAAAGCGTTTGAGATGGACACAATAGTAATTCTACTTAAACTTTAAGATACCTAAGACAACTTTTTAAGTATATAATATAAATCATTTATGCAATAATTTTTGAATTACCCTCATTAAATAAACTTTTTTTAATCAATACATATTATATTATTTAGTTCACTATATTTAAATTAAAAATTATATTCAAATATATTATTTATATTTTTGGGTTGAGTTATTATTAAAAGTGAGAAAACACTAAAAAAGATGAAAATGATTATTATCTATTAGATTTTAGATCCTATAGCTAAGAAAATTCGATAGCCTAATCTAAATCTATACTACTATATAAAGCAAAACCTTGAGACATAAGTGAAATTTTATAAAAACATTAAGACAACTAATATAACTTCTTGAGCATTAGGTACAAGTGTTTTATGCAATCATTTCTATTTTACCCCTCATCTAATAAACTTCTTCTAATTAATACATGTTATTAATACATAATTTAATAATATAAAATTATTTAGTTCACTACATTATATATTATATTATTTATAATACTTTAAATTAACATTTAAATTTACTAATAAGTATTATCTTATTTGAATACTTAACTATATAATTACTAAATACCATTATAATAATAATATTAATACTAATTAAATTTAGAATAAATTACATTTTTCGTCCTTTAGATTTATAGTAAATTTCAGGTTTCGTCCTTAAACTAAGGAAATTATAGTAAACATTCTTCACATTTAAGAAAGCTTGCACGTTTCATCCTTTCTACTAACGGGCGTTAATTTTGTCCATTAAGTTAGGTCATGTGCCTTGCACATGAGGGCAATTCAGTCATTTTAGCCCATATGAATGTTAACACAATAAAATTAAAATTATATAAAAAACATATTCAATCAGACACTCGTCTCTCTCTCCTCTCTCTCCCTCTCTCTCTTTCTCTCTCGATCTCTCTCTCTCCACCCCAACCCCAACCCCAACCCCAACCCCATCTCACCACCGTATGGTTGCCACCATATCACTGTCCACCATTACCGCCATATCACGATCAGGCCCACCACCATATCGTCGTCCACTATCACGATCAATATCAACATCATCGTCTTCATACATCCACCAGAGCTACATATTCTCCCTCCCTCGTCAGAGCTGCACATTCGATCTAACTGGTTGTGGGGGTGGTAATGTAGACGAAGGTGGGGGTAGTTGTAAGGCCCCGTTCCCGGAGACCTCACAGTTGGACATTCACAGCACAATTTATAAAACATTTCATAATTTATTATCACAATGCAGTGGAGTTTAAACTTCAAAAGCCATTCATTAACTTTATAAATGATGTTGCTAAGCAATACATGTTTGATAACAGTTACAAAAGATCATTAGCTGTATTACGAAATAACAATGTTATCTTCTTGAATGGACGTCAGCCAAATCCCGACGAGTAGCCTCCCCGAGTGCCATCCTCAGCAAATTACCTGTCAACTGAAAACGTATAAAAGTCAGCTTTGCTGAGTGAGTTCTAGTTTTAAAATCATAAAAATATCTTGATAGATTTGTATACAAAATACTTCTTAAAAAAAAGTATCTTATCTTTCTTTCGGATGTGATCACACATCATACATACAAATCATACCCATTACATCATCACAATTCTCTTTCTTGCTTATTTATTATAATCTTTCACTGTCGATATGGACCAAAGTGCTATGCCCCCCATATAATGCACATAAACCTGGTACTGGGCCTTGAAGTCTATAAATAGACTCCATCCGTGGTGCATATATGCTGACTCCAGTACCGGGGTAGCAACAGTGGTCCCCTCAATCTTAAAGATTGACCCTGTGTACATCCTTTGGGTTAGCTAAACCGTACACAGTTGAGCTAACGACAACATGGTCGTGCACCTCCTGTAAATTTTTACTTGCAAGTCTTTTCATTCTTTATGTTCCACTTTTCCTTAATATTAATCTTTCACTTGATTAATAACAATACTTTATGATCATAGGAATCCACATAAAGTCACATGTTAACATTATAATAGGCACATAAGGACAACCCACAACATGCATAAGATAATCAGATACAAGCATCAAGTCAACCATGGTCAAACCCTAATTTTTGATATTCCAAAATTCCAGAAAATTCCTTAAGTCTTAAAGAAATGCGGGTGAACAAAACTAATGCGGGTGAACAAAAACTAATGCGGGTGAACAAAAACTAATGCGGGTGAACAACTTGCAAATGCGGATGAACAACTTGCAAATGCGGGTGAACACTTGGTAATTATTCTGTCTTAAAAGAAATGCTGATGGACACTATAGCAAATGCGCATGTATAAAAAGAAATGCTGATGGACAATTAGGCTGAATTTAGGTAAATGCGGGTGAACAACTGCAAATGCGGGTGAACAACTGTAAATGCGGGTGAACAAAACACTTAGGTAATTATCACAGTGTAAATGCGGATGAACCATCAGACCTGTAAATGAAACTTATGCTATAACCAGTTCTAAAACCTCATTTTCATACATTCTTAACATAGATCTATCATGCTAAACTCTTAGAACAAGCTTACAACCTCATAGAACATAGAAGTTCATACACATACATACACAATTATCATACATAACGGTTGTAAAACATTTTAAATGCATTTTCATCCCCAAAGAAGTATAAAAATATAGAACCGGGGTCATAGAACTCACCTAGTGTAGCAAACAATCAAAACTCCTCCAAACCTGCTTGTACACGATTTCAAACACCTAAACAAGCAAAACAACCAACCAAAGCACATACAACACTTAGAAATCGGTTTCTAAGGTGGAAAACCTCAAAGAACCGAGCCAAACATCAACAAAACCCACTAACCTTGAAGATTTCCGTTCTAATTCCTTCTTGGAACCGAGAGAGCTGGTCTGCAGCTTTCTTTCTTTTTCTTTTCGGTCGAACAACAGCAACAACAAGATGATATGGGCGGCCATGCCCATATAAAGTGCATTTTGACTTTTTTTTGGTATTATTTACACAAAGCACCCCTCAACTTTGCCTTCTTTTTATTTTCTTCAAAATACTTTTCTTTCCTTTTTATTTTGACCGAGGTTTCAGGTGTTACAAGTCTACCCCCTTAAAGAGGTTTCGTCCCTGAAACCTGTCACTCTTCAAATAACTGTGGGTAATGTTGTCTCATCTCTTCTTCAGTCTCCCACGTAGACTCAGAACCCTTCCGGTGTTTCCACTGCACCCGCACAAGTGGAACCACTTTATTCCTCAACCTCTTCTCCTTTCGATCGACGATTGCCACTGGTTGCTCTACATAGTTAAGTCGTTCATCCACTTCGATATCTTCCAGTGGTACAATCATGTCTTCGTCGGCTAGGCGCCTTCTCAGATGAGATACATGGAATATCAGATGAATTACACTTAACTCCTCAGGCAATTCTAATCGATAGGCTACCTCCCCTACTCGTGCAACGATTCGGAAAGGTCCTATGTATCTCGGGCTCAGCTTGCCCCTCTTCCGGAACCGGATGATCCTTTTCCAAGGTGAGACCTTCAACATGACTCTATCACCCATGTTGAATTCAATCGGTCTACGCCTTTTGTCAGCATACGACTTCTGCCTATCTTTCGCCGCCTTCATAAAGGCTTTGATCTTTTCCAACTTTTCAGTTGTAGCCTCGATCACCTTGATACTTCCCAACTCTTTCTGCCCGATGTCTCCCCAACACACGGGCGTTCTACACCTTCTACCGTATAGCATCTCATATGGTGGCATACCAATGCTGGCATGATAACTGTTGTTGTAAGAGAACTCTGCTAACGGTAGGTGGTCATCCCAGCTTCCTCCAAAGTCGATCACACATGCTCGGAGCATGTCCTCGAGCATTTGAATGGTCCTCTTAAACTGACCATCTGTTTGAGGAAGGTAAGCCGTGCTAATATGTAGCCTCGTCCCCATGGCATCATGAAATCTCTTCCAGAACTTCGACGTGAACCGGGTGTCACGATCCGACACGATAGACACCGGCACACCATGATGAGCTACAATCTCTTTGATGAACAGATCCGCCAATCTCTCAAATGAATACGTCTCGCAGATCGGTAGGAAGTGGGCACTCTTTGCAACCGATCAACTATCACCCAAATAGCATCGTACCCCCTTGCAGTACGGGGTAGCTTCGTGATAAAATCCATAGTGATGTGCTCCTACTTCCACTATGGTATATCCAACGGTTGAATCTTCCCGTATGGTTTCTGATGTTCTGCCTTTACTTGCAAGCAAGTAAGGCACTTACTTACATACTCTGCCACGTCACGTTTCATACCAGACCACCAGTAGTCTTTCTTCATGTCTTGATACATCTTGGTAGCACCGGGATGAATGGAGTATCGAGTTTTATGAGCTTCGTCCATAATTCGCCCACGTAGATTCCCATATCGAGGAATCCACATTCGCCCAAAGCGGGTTTTAACACTGTGGGTATTCTCCCCCAATTCTGCTACTAGACCTCTCATTCGTTCGGAGTTGAGGCGATCTTCTTTTAACGCCTCATTTTGAAACTCTTTAACTTGCGTTATCACATCTGAGGTCATCACCAACTGATACGCCTTTACCCGAATCGGTTCGCGTCTCTCCTTCCGGCTAAGGGCATCGACCACTACGTTGGCCTTGCCCGGGTGGTAATGGATCTCGCAATCATAGTCTTTGATCAACTCTAACCACCTTCTCTGCCTCATGTTGAGATCTTTCTGCTCGAAGAAGTATTTCAAGCTCTTGTGATCCATGAAGATTGTGCACTTGGTCCCGTATAAATAGTGCCTCCAAATCTTCAACGCAAAGACCACCGCAGCCAATTCTAAATCATGAGTGGGGTAATTAACTTCGTGGGTCTTTAACTGTCGGGAGCGTAAGCTATCACTCGTCCACGTTGCATTAGCACGCAACCCAGTCCTGAATAAGATGCATCTGAATACACCACTAAGTCTTCACTTCCTTCGGGCAATGTTAAGACAGGAGCTTGAGTTAATCTTGCCTTTAACTCCTCAAAAGCATCCTCTTGTTCTCGACCCCACACGAACTTCACATCTTTGCGGGTCAACTTAGTCAAAGGTGAGGCTATCTTGGAAAAGTCTTGAATGAACCTTCGGTAATAACCCGCCAAACCCAAGAAACTGCGAATCTCGGATGGCGTCTTTGGTGACTTTCATTGCATCACTGCCTCAACCTTTGTCGGGTCCACCATAATTCCTTCGGTATTCACCACATGACCCAGAAATTGAACCTCGCATAACCAGAAAGCACACTTAGAGAATTTAGCATATAACTTTTCTCTCCTAAGTGTCTTCAACACTTCACGTATGTGATCGGCATGTTCTTCTTTGCTCTTTGAATAAATCAAGATATCATCAATGAACACAATCACTGATTTATCCAACATTGGTCGGCATACTTGATTCATCAAATCCATAAAGGCAGCTGGCGCGTTGGTTAAACCGAAAGACATAACGAGGAACTCGTAATGTCCATAACGCATGTGAAAAGCTGTCTTAGGAATGTCTTGCTCCTTCACCTTCAACTGATGATAACCCGATTTCGTGAAAACCAACTGGCACCTTGAAGCTGGTCAAACAGGTCATCAATCCTTGGTAGGGGGTATCTGTTCTTCATTGTCAACTTGTTTAATTCACGGTAGTCTATACACATCCTCATACTACCATCCTTTTTCTTTACGAATAATATCGGAGCACCCCAAGGAGAGATACTCGGTCTAATAAACCCCTTGTCCATTAGTTCCTGTAGCTGATCCATCAATTCTTTCATCTTGGTCGGAGCTAGCCGATATGGTGCTTTGGAAACGGGCTGCACACCGGGGATCAGGTCGATCTGAAATTCTATCTCACGGTCCGGTGGCACACCTGGTAGATCTTCAGGAACACATCCGGGAAATCACGTACCACTGGCACTTCTGATAATTATGGTATCGACACGTCCACATCTTTCACGTATGCCAAGTAGGCATAACATCCGTGTCTCATACACTTCTCTGCCACTGTCATCGAAATCACTTTCGGAACCGTAGTGACGCGATCACCATAAACTGTCACTGAACTCCCATCGGGTGCAACTAACCGAATCATCTTCTTCCGACACACGATGTTCGCCTCATAGGCTGCTAACCAATCCATCCCTAGTACTACATCAAATCCGCCTAGGGACATCACATATAGTTTAGCAGAGAACTTATGGCCTTCTAGTTCCATGTCGCAGCTTTCCATAATATCCGAGATTCTGGTAGACTTACCAATAGCAGTTTCTACGTCAAAAGGTTCATCGATGCTTCTACTACTAACAGGAAATTTAGCACAGAAGGCAGCAGATATGAAACTCCTACTAGCACCAGAATCAAATAATACAGAGGCACAAGTTTGGTTTACTAGGAACACACCTGACACGACGTCGGGGTCTACCCGGGCTTCCTCTCAGGTCATCGTGAAGGCTCTTGCACTTGCCTCCCCGAGTGCCATCCTTAGCAAATTACCTGCCAACTGAAAACGTATAAAAGTCAGCTTTGCTGAGTGAGTTCTAGTTTTAAAATCATAAAAATATCTTGATAGATTTGTATACAAAATACTTCTTAAAAAAGTATCTTATCTTTCTTTCGGATGTGATCACACATCATACATACAAATCATACCCATTACATCATCACAATTCTCTTTCTTACTTATTTATTATAATCTTTCACTGTCGATATGGACCAAAGTTCTATACCCCCCATATAATGCGTATAAACCTGGTACTGGGCCTTGAAGTCTATAAATAGACTCCATCCGTGGTGCACATATGCTGACTCCAGTACCGGGGCAGCAACAGTGGTCCCCTCAATCTTAAAGATTGACCCTGTGTACATCTTTTGGGTTAGCTAAACCGTATACAGTTGAGCTAACGACAACATGGTCGTGCACCTCCTGTAAAGTTTTACTTGCAAGTCTTTTCATTCTTTATGTTTCACTTTCGTTAATATTAATCTTTCACTTGATTAATAATGATACTTTATAATCATAGGCAATCCACATAAAGTCACATGTTAATATCATAATAGGCACATAAGGACAGCCCACAATATGCATAAGATAATCAGATACAAGCATCAAGTCAACCATGGTCAAACCCTAATTTTTGATCTTCCAAAATTCCAGAAAATTCCTTAAGTCTTAAAGAAATGCGGGTGAACAAAACTAATGCAGGGAACTTGCAAAACTGCTGATAAAAAAAATGTATGCTGATGGACACTTAGGCTGAATTTAGGCAAATGCGGGTGAACAACTGCAAATGCGGGTGAACAACTGTAAATGCGGGCGAACAAAAGAAATGCTGATTATTATCCATTAGATTTTAGATCCTATAGCTAAGAAAATTTGATAGCCTAATCTAAACCTATACTACTATATAAAGCAAAACCTTGAGACATAAGTGAAATTTTATAAAAACATTAAGACAGCTAATATAACTTCTTGAGCATTAGGTACAAGTGTTTTATGCAATCATTCCTATTTTACCCCTCATCTAATAAACTTCTTCTAACTAATACATGTTATTAATACATAATTTAATAATATAAAATTATTTAGTTCACTACATTATATATTATATTATTTGTAATACTTTAAATTAACATTTAAATTTACTAATAAGTATTATCTTATTTGAATACTTAACTATATAATTACTAAATACCATTAATAATAATAATATTAATACTAATTAAATTTAGAGTAAATTACACTTTTCGTCCTTTAGATTTATAGTAAATTTCTGGTTTCGTCCTTAAACTAAGGAAATTTAGTAAACATTCTTCACATTTAAGAAAGCTTGCACGTTTCATCCTTTCTACTAACAGACGTTAATTTTGTCCATTAAGTTAGGTCATGTGCCTTGCACATGAGGGCAATTCAGTTATTTTAGCCCATATGAATGTTAACACAATAAAATTAAAATTATATAAAAAACATATTCAATCAGACACTCGTCTCTCTCTCCTCTCTCTCCCTCTCTTTCTTTCTCTCTCGATCTCTCTCTCGCCACCCCAACCCCAACCCCATCTCACCACCATATGGCCGCCACCATATCACTGTCCACCATTACCGCCATATCACGATCAGGCCCACCACCATATCGTCGTCCACTATCACGATCAATATCAACATCATCGTCTTCATACATCCATCAGAGCTACATATTCTCCCTCCCTCGTCGGAGCTGCACATTCGATCTAACTGGTTGTGGGGGTGGTAATGGAGACGAAGGTGGGGGTAGTGGCGGAAGGGAGTAAACTGGTGGTGGGGGGTGGGGGTGAATAAACAAGTTGAAAAGGTAGGGATGGTGATGGTGGGGTGTAAACATGATTGTGATGGTGCCATAATAGGCGATGAGGCAGGATCACCGGAGGCGACGGTGGAGGAGGCAACAACGGAGGAGACGACGAAGTGCAGTGTGTTCCTGGAGGCGAAGTGGTGGCGGTGTTGATGACAGCAGGTGGCGGTGGCATGGTTGAAGAAAAAAATGGGATCTAGGGTTTTCTAGTGATTGATGATGATGGATGATAATGACGATGGATGATGATGATGTTTATGGATGGTGATATGGACTTGGGGGAGGGTTGGGTACATTTTGTTTTAAATACATTTATTTAATGTTTTTTATTAGGTGAAGTAAAATGACTGAATTGCCCTCATATGCAAGGCACATGACCTGACTTAACGGATAAAATTAACGTCCGCTAGAGGAAAGAACGAAATGTGTAAGCTTTGTTAAGGATGTTTACTGTGATTTCTTTAGTTTAAGGATGAAACCTAAAATTTACTATAAACCTAAAGATCGAAAAGTTTAATTTACACTTAAATTTATAAATAAGTATTTTCTTATTTGAATATTTATTATATAACTATTAAATACCTCTTTAATAATGATGATAATAATAATCTATATCTATATTATCTATAATTTTATATAAACCATTTGATGAGGATACACTTGTTATTTTACTCAAAATTTAAGACCGCTAATATAACTTTTAAACATAAGTTACAAGGGCTATATACAATTGTTTCTAATATTTCTAAAACTTAATTAATTTCTTCCAATTAATACATTATTTAATACTAGCATGACCCGCGCACTTTGCTGCGCGAACCACGCGTTCAATCATCAAAGAAAACGTCATGTTCCAAGTTCAATTATGTTAGGGTAGTGAAACGAATGGTCATTATATCAAAGGATACAAACTACTCATGTGAAGTCAATACATTACAATGAGACTTGATAATCACAAGACATTTAGAAATAAGTCTTGTACCCGAAATTATTCACTGAGTCAATTGTGCCCTTATGGTTTAATAACACACACGTTTTGCCGGTTTAATCGTTTGCTCGCGTGTTATCGTAGGTGTCTCTATTTTGTCACCTCTTAGTCGTTGTGAATACATATTTTTATTATACAATTATTCTGTTTTGTATATGGTGATCTTTGAAAGTCTAACATTCATGACACGCGCGTTTTGCCTATTTACTCGTTTGTCTGCGTGTTATCGTAGGTGTATCTATTTTGTCACCACTTAGTCGTTGTAAATACATATTCATGATTATACAATAATTTTTGTTTTGTATATGGTGATCTTTGAAACTCTAACATTCATGACTGCAAAGATTGAGATAAAGATAATGGATTCAAAGCACATTTAATATATAAAATGATAATCTCAAACTTGTCAAATTCAAATACAATAACAATGTTCTTAAGTCAAATACAATAACAATGTTTATCTTAAGTGTCTTAAAATTGAATGGAAATTACCAATCTTATCCACCTATATAGGTGGTTCCTCCATTTTATAGAGTGAAATTAGGGCCTTCATTTTATAGAGTAGATGGTCCTTTTATTTATCAATATAGGACAAAGAAACATTAAAATAAATGAATTATTTGAAACAACCAATGGTCCTTTTATAGTAATTTCTTTCATCGAAATTTCATTCTCTTATTTTATAATACCCGCGCACATTGCGACACGAAAGTTGGGTTTTAATGCTAGTTTATGGTCCTCTTTTATATATTGTGGATGGAGGTGAGTAACATCCCTTAACCCCTTTTCAATATTAAGGATGAAGGTGAATAACATTCCCTCAACTAATGTGGAAGGATGACCTATATTGGTGGTTCATTCAATTTTATACAGTTAGGATAAGATGAGATATATTTCCTCAATTAAAGTAGGATGACTATACAAATGGTCCAATTTATACTGTAGACCAAGTTTAGTTATGGTTTTGATTAGTGTATCCACTTTATAAAGTAGGTGGTCCCTCTAATTTTGTTTCTTCATCAATATGGACAAAGAAACAATGAAATCGATAAATATTTGGAAAAGCTAAAGGGTCCTTTTATAGTTATTTTTTAATCTAAATTTTTTATCTCATTCAATGTGGTATGAAAGATAGGGCTTCCACTTTATAGAATAAGTGGTCTGTACATTGTTTTTCTTTATCAATATGGGACAAAGAAATAATGAATTAAGGCCTCCACTTTATAGAGTAAGTGGTCACTCTATTTTTTTCTTATCAACATGGGACAAAGAAACTATGAAATGACTGAATTATTTGAAAAAACTGATTGGTCCTTTTATAGTCATTTTGTTTCATTTAAATTTCATTCTTTCATTTGATGTGGGTTGAGGAATATGTACAAATCTTTAAAGCAAAAGAAGGACATTATTGGAAGAAGTTTGGTGCCATTCGGGGCTTTATGCATGTGACATTTGGCATGACACCTAAAAAATTCAATTACCTTTGAGGTCATGTTAAATGCTTTATAATGTTTTATAAAAAGGTGGTCCCTCCATTTTTTTCATCATTAGTAGAAAAACAATAAAATGGATGAATTGTTTAGAGAAGCCAAATGGTTATTTTTATAGTCATTTCTTTCATCTAAATTTTATTCTCTTATTTTATAATACCAGCGCGTGTTGTGGTGTGAAATTTGATTTTTAATGCTACTTATGGTCTCCTTTTTATATATTAAGGATGAAGATGAGTAACATTCCCTCAACCCTTTTTATATATTAAGGATGAAGATGAGTAACATTCCCTCAAGTAAAATGTGCAAGGAAGACCTACATAGGTTATTCCTCCACTTTTATAAAGTGACAATAAGGTGATAAACCTTCTCTCAACCAAAGTAGGATGACTATACAACTGGTCCAATTTGTACTTAAGGCCAAGTTCAGTTACACTTATTAATTAGGACATCCATTTTATGGAGTAGGTAGTCCCTCAAATTTTATTTTCTTCAGCGATATAAGATAAAGAAACCATGGAAACAATAAAATGAATGAATTATTTAAAAAAGCCAACAGGCCCTTTTATAGTTATTTTCTTCATCTAAGTTTCTTCTCTCATTCGATGTGGGATGAAAAATTAGGGCTTCCACTTTATAGAGTAAGTGGTCCCTTTTTTTTCTTCATCAATATGGGACAAAAAAACAATGAATTAGGCCTCCATTTTATAGAGTAAGTGGTTCCTCAATTTTTTTTCTTCATCAATATGGGACAAAGAAACAATGAATTATGGCCTCCATTTTATAGAGTAAGTGGTACCTTTATATATTTTTTTTATCAATATGGGACAAAGAAACAATGAAATAGATGAATTATTTATAAAAAGTCGACTAAGTTAGAGGAACGATCTATATAGGTGGTTCCTCTACTTTTATAGAGTGAGGATAAGGTAAGAAACCTCCCCTAAACCAGAGTGGGATGACTATACAACTGGTTCAATTTGTACTCTAGATCAAGTTTAGTTACAGTTTTAATTAGGGCCAAATGAATGAATTAAGCCAAATGATACGGTGAGAAACCTCCCCTAAATGAATGAATTAAGCCAAATGATCTTTTTTATAGTCATTTCTTTCATCTAAATTTTTTTCTCATTTGATGTGAATGAGAGTTTAGTGCCTCCACTTTATGGAGTAAGTGTTCTCCATTTTTATCCATCAATATGAGACAAAGAAACAATAAATAGGGGCCTACACTTTATAGAGTAAGTGGTCACTCCATTGTTTTTTCTTCATCAATATGGGATAAAGAAATAATAAAATAAATGAATTACTTAGAAAAGCCAAAGGGTCATTTTATAATCATTTCTTTCACCTAAATTTTATTCTCTCATTCGATGTGGGATGAACAATATGTACAAGCTTTTAAAGCACAAGAAGGGCATTATTGGAAGAATTTTAGTGACATCTAGGCTTTTAAACACGTGGCTTTTGAGCTACCGTCTTAAAATGTGTGTTCAATTACGTTTTTATCCATCCAGTTTGCTTTATAATGTATTATAGATAGATTATAGATTATAGATTATAGATATATTAATTTAAGTGTTATCTTATTTATAATATTTTAAATTAATATAAAAAAATATACATTTATTATTTATATTTTTTAACATAATACTATTTGATTTAAGTATTATTTTTTAAACACTTAAGTATATAATCACTAAATATTTACATTGTTATAATAATAATACTCAAATATATCAACGTTTAAATACAAGTCGGAAAAGATGGTCGATAACATCCGTCACATCACTATATATAACAGATAGAGAATATTATAAGTAGTGAAAGTGTATGTTTTCTTAATGTTACCACATTAATTTTCTCTTTTGACAAACTAATAAAACCCTCCTTTGTTTTTTTGCAATTTCACATTTAAACCTCTAAGTATTTTTTGAAACTAACCACATTACTTTCTCTTTTTTTGTTTTTGTTTCGAATTGATATCTACTCATTTTGTCTTATTTAAAATTTTATATTTAAACATTCGAGTTATGTCAAATTTACATTTAATCACCTGAACTTTTTTAAGTTTTATACTTAAGCATTAGAGTTATGTCAAATTTTCTTTTAATCAATTTACAATAGAGCACATTAGTTATAGTAAAGTCACCGTTTAAGAAATCGCTATTTTTCCTCTCTGTTTTTAGGTACTTAATTTTACATTTTTTATCGGCGTTTCGCACGTAATCTTTTTTGGGTGGTTAGTACTGACGTGTAAATCATAAGAATTAAATCTTTCAACTTTTATAACCTCCAATGTATAGCACGGGACACACCCACCAGTATTATATAAAGCGTTGGAGATGGATACAATAGTAATTCTACTTAAACTTTAAGTCACCTAAGACAAATTTTAGGTATAGTGTACAAATAATTTATGCTATAGTTTTTAAATTACCCTCACTTAATAAATTTATTTTAATCAATACATATTAAATTATTTAATTCACTACATTTAGTATTATCTTATTTATATTAATTTAAATTAAATTTTATATTCAAATATAATATTTATATTTTTTTAGAGGAGTTATTATAAAAAGGGAGGAAAAACTGAAAAGAATGAGAAGGATTATCATCCATTCGATCTTAAATCCAAGGGTTAATAAAAATCGATGGCGTAATGATAAATAATTGAAACTTTAAATGATAGACCAAGATTATTTTAGTCTTATCCACGTTTTCAAGTCCACATCTTTTTTTAAACGCTTGTAACTTTTATATACAACATAACTTTTTAAATAAAAATAAATCATAAATCAAGCGTTTTTTATCTTTAAAACACATATGTTGTTGATACATAAAAAACAAAATTTTTTCATGTTATTTCATCTTATTGTGTAATGTTCACTAGAACATTGTGTAACATCATGTGATTGTGTAATATTTGTCAGGTCATTGTGTCTAATACTGATCATGAATTATATATTGTGTTTTTTTAAAATAAAATTTTTAAATAACACAATGCTGAAAATGTTATTTTTTTTACGTTTTCTAGCTCATTATGTAATCCTAATATTGTCATTATGTAATCCTCATCAAACATTTTATTGTGTTCATTGCTAATCATCGAGTCTAGTACTGGTCATTGTGTTATTCATTGTGTCTAATATTGATCATTGTGTTTTTAAAATGATAATTTTCAAATAACACAATGTTAGAAAATATAAATTTTATGTTTCCAGTTTATTATGTAATCCTCATGAGATAATTGTGTAACCTTTGTCAATTTAGAAGATTACAATAACCTGATAAAATTACACAATGAGTTAAAAATGTAAAAACAAGGTTTTATGTTTCTATATCAACACTATATGTGCCACACGACACCTTCATGCGACACCTTGTTTCGCATGAACCAAAACTTACACAACCTATTACATAGTTAAGAACATATTTACAAATAGACAAAGACATAAACAAATGTACATCTCCAAGATCTTCAGGTGTTGTCACATAAGCATGCATCAACAAACTCCTCCTTAACATAAGCTTGAAGATGTTCAAAATCTTGATCATTTTTCATTCCAATTCACATGTAAAGTACTTTCTCATCATTCTTCAAGTCTCGTTCATTTCCTGACCCAATTTCACCAGCAAATGACTTTCAGCCAAAAATCCATCTCATAGGACTAGGTTCTTATGTAAAATCTTTAGATCCTCCTCTAATAGATTGATCAGATCACCCAATCTTATTTACTAATCTCCCACTAGACTCCTCCTTAACTCCACCTGCACCTATTCGTATAAATTTGTATGTTCATCAACGTGGTACGCACTTGTTCACCATCTTGGTCACGAGTATTAACATGCATAATAATATACAAGTTATTAAAACACAGACGTACAAAACATAAAAACTAAGCACATGCATATTTATATCAAGGCTCGACATGAATTGTTTTAGTTGGGTGAATACTAATATCCAAGTAATTAAAATTGTGCTTTACAAAAAAAATCGGTTAGGTTAATACTAGTGTCCACTCATAAAAAATTAATATTCAACCTTTAATGACATACTTTTTAGCTTAAATATATATAAACTAAACTTAAATATGGTAAACATAATTAATTTAATAATCAACCTCCCAACTTGGAGGAATATTATTTGCCACATGTTAAAAGGCTTATTGGTGCGCCATTATAAATAGTGTTTTGGACATATCAACTTTTTGTTATTTTGATTCTTATCAAGGATCATATATATGTTTGTTCATTTCTTACAAGTGGTCAGTAAAGAATAGGGTAACAATTCAAAAATCTTTAGCTTAGAACGCATTATTAGTTTTAATTAATAGTGTTTACAAGCCTCTAAGTTGATCCAACCAGTTAAATTGAAGTAATTTGGACGTCTTATTGGTTTAACGGGTGTGTTTCGAGTGTGGAACAGTTTGGCTGATGGTGTGAACTCAATGTTTAACCTATATTTTTCTAGGTATTTATTTATAACAATGAATCATATTTTTTATTTTTAAACGTTTATACATACAAGTGAGTTTTAGAAAAATAAAAAACCTCCTCAAACCAATTTGGCTGGTCCTAATAACCCAACAACCCTTTTATTTAATTTATCATTTGATAAAACCATAGTAACAATCTATCTTGAATTTTTATTATAATCCCAGTGTCCACCTTTACTTTAACAACGATGAGTTTATGAAGGCTTTTGTTTCAAATTTGTTCATTATTGATTTGTTCTATAATAATGATTATATTAAAAACTATTTCTTAAAACTAATAATTATTTATATAAATAAATTAGTTGATAAATTTCATGTGTTTTAGTTCAATTTTATAATGTCTTACCCATTTATCCTATTTTTAGCTATATTTTATAAGTTTAAATTATGTAATGGTGAATATAAAATATGATCAAGATCACACATTTAACTTAAACTTGATTTTTTTGCCGTCAATCCTAACTATGTTTAATGCAGTGTCTATAATGAGAGGTCATTTGCCAAAGTCTTCGTTAGGGCTAGACATCTTTAAGTAATGCTCATCGATTGAAGTTCGTTTGAAGAAAAAAACACTCGAAATCGTCTCATTATACACATACACATAAGAGAAATTACATTAAGGTTTTACCCCGCTGGCCCTCGCATTGGCATGCTTGTTACATGACTCGTTTCTTGTTTAAAATAATGATTACCTTTTAATATTATACAAATTATTATAACATGTTTTCTAAGCTTAAAATTTAAGCAGTGTGATTTTTAATTAGACCTTTATCAAGTATGGGCATTTTGGCATTATATGCTGTTTTACCACCCTATATTGAACCATTAATTATTAAAATTTGTTATGCACAGAAGTTAATATATGTAATCTATAAATTATATGTTATATGTAGAGAAAATTGTGATGGCGGCTGAAGCAATGTTTTTCACTGGAATCCGTCAGAGAATGGGGTAACCGCCTTATCTGTTGATGTTCATGTCTACTTCAGCTTCTTAAACTCTCTCTCTCTCTCTCTCTCTCTCATACACACTATCTCTCTAAAAGGTTGCATATAGAGCATAGAGAGCGACGATTGTCGAAGCAACGTTCCCCAACCAAAATCCAGTCGGAGAAGAGGGGTCAGCTCTACCTCATTGTATCAACCCCGTCTCTCCCTCTCTCTCTCTCTCTCTTCAAAAGGTTCTATATATAAATAGATCCGGGATTTATTAATGAAAGAATAAAAAGTTTGTGACCAAAATAAAAAACAAGAAAACTCAAAATATACATTTCAAAAACCATCTCTAAAAATGTCCCTACTGAAAAAGAGGTCGAACCTACTAGAGAGACGTTCTGCTACTAAGACCGCAGGACCGGGTAAGGGTAAGGGTGCCTAACACAATTAGTTTCACAATGAGGAGAGACTTGAAACACTTAACAGTTCAAATATGGAAACCGGGTTTGATTATGAGGATACTATGAACACAAGTAAGTAATGGGACAGAACAATCAATAATAACACAAAAATATGGTTTTCAAGGAGTGTTGTATATTGCTCTCAAGTTCTATTACAAGTGTTACAAAGCATATCTAAATTACAAGAACCTGAGACTCTTTATACTACATCTTATAACCGTCAATACTTAGAAGGACAGTTGGAATTGACTAATCTAGACAAAAAGATCAATCTAAAGTCAAAAGGCAGATTGTCTTTTGACTAGTGACTATGACATGTCATAGCTCACATCCTATTCTATTACAAAAAGGTTTACAGGTACAAAAGTAGAAAGTTACAGACAAAGACCTTAATCTATAGTTTACAAAAGCATGGACTTTTCATCAACTCATACAAGTTGGTGAGTCTTCAGAGTTATAGCGGAAAGTGTGTCAGCTTTATATAAAGTAGATCAAAGAAAGCATGTCTTTCTCTGTCTACGGAAGAAATCAGTCATCACAGCAAAATGGCTTCGGAAGACTTTGTCTCTGAAGCTTCGGAAGACTTCATCTTTGGTTTCGGAAGATTTGGACTTTGGCTTCGGAAGATTTTACACTTAGAGCATTTTCTGATGTAGTGTGTATAACTTCCGAAGCACTTCTACCTTTGTATGTCCAGTGCATGCATGCAAGAAGACCTTTGGTTGTTTTGGCTTCTTTGGTTGCATCAGCCTTATAATCTTCTGATATTTCCTTACAAACTCTCCCTAGGCTGATGCTACCAAAATAGAGAAGTACTTCAGATGTTGACAGTCCTTATTAGGATCAAGACCAAGTCTCTCTTAATCATCAGGTCAGGATCCTTCAGACTTTTATAGTATCTTCCCATGTTATAGAGATCATGTAGAGGAAGATCAAGCATGTCTTGCCAGAAGTAGACATCTTGACCTCCTTGATCTCTGATGACATACCATCTGCCGGTGGCAGCAAAACTCCAGGACAAGATGGGTCTTCTAATGGCAAGAGTCTCTACTTGAATAGGAGTTGGTTGAGCAGCCTCTTCATGCACTTTCTCAGGATGCTCTAACTCATCCTGAGGTGTGGAGGTGGATGTCTTGGTTTCTTCTTCTTTGAAACACTTTTCCTGGCCATCTTTTTCCTCCTCTTTGAAGTTTTCAACTGAGATGAATGGCCTTCAGCACCAGATTGTTTTGTTGTGTCCCTCTCAGTTGGGAGCTATTCTCTCACAGGTTCAGATGGAGAGAGAGGAGAACCATGCTGTGGATCAGAAGATGAAGTTGGCTGAGATGCAGCTCTAGGATCAGGTTATGTTGTCTCAAGGGGTTCAACCTTCACCTCAACTTCAGGTTGAGCTGGACTTGGGTGGAGAATGCAAATCTATAAGCTCTCCCCTTTTAATCTTCTGCTTGATCACTCTTATATGCTCATCCATGGTGGATAGAGACATAAGAGCAAGCCTCCTTCCAGAGAATCCGTACAGCTTCAAGAAGCTCATCATCCTTTGTCTATCTTCAGACTTCTTTTGGCTTTTGTGGATGATGGCCCTTGACCTTGCAGCTTCTTCCCTTAACTTTCTCTTAGCAGCTTTTCTTTCTTTTGTGGCTTGTTCCTCCAGCTGTTTGAGATATTCAAACTCTATGTACTCAAAGGATAAGGGAAGAAGTGCAGTTTCCTGATAGAGTCCTGTGGCACTCAGGTAGTTGATCATATTCATTCTTTCAGCTTCCCTATCTACCTGAGGTTGTGCATTTGCAACAGTCTCTGTCTCAGGACTTTCTTGAACTGGGGAGAGGACAGGAGCATGTTTGTAGAGCCTTTTCAGTCTCCTTTCTCCTTTATCTTGAGGAGCAATGTTTCATCCTCTGCCTCCCTCCTCTCCTTTGATAGCTCAGTGTCAGCCAGCTCATTCAACTCTTTTAAGGGGAGAGATATGAGTTCATCAACATTATAGTTCTTGGTCCCCAGGTAGTTTAGCCTAACTGCCTTCAACTCATCATCTTGAGAGTTTGGCTTGGGGGCAGCTCGGATAGCAGCTTGCATGAAGCCTGAGGACCCTCCTGAACTCTCTCCCCTTAGCTTCCTCTTCCTCTCTCTCTTTTCTCCTCCTCTAACTCCTCGGAGGTCATTTTCCTCTTCCCTTTGTCACGTATAGGCCTTGGTGACTCAGAGTGGAGAGAGCTTTAGCCTTAATTGCTTGGTTCAACAGTCAAGCTCTGGCCAGAGAGAGGTTGTGGAGCACCGTCACCAGCTGGTGCTTCATTGAGGTTACTGGGTATAGAAGGAGATCCTATCGCAAGGTTCACATGCTCAACCTCTAGCCCTTCAGTCAAGGTTTCCCTTTGAAGCTAATCTTGGGGTCCACCTCAACATCCAGTTGACCAAAGATCTCACCTGCTATCCTCTATTTATATAATCTTGATCTCATCTTAAACTCTTCTAGCACCCTTTCTTGTATACAGTCTGCTAGTCTTCCAGCTTGTCTGTTTTGGCTTGGGTTGACAAGTGGAAGATCAACCAGATTTATGCACTCATAGAAACTCAGGTTTGAAAAGTTGAAAGTTTCTTGTTAACCCTGAGTTCTAGAGATGATGAGAGCTCTTCTTTCTATGTCATACCTCCATCCTATGATTGGGTTCTCAGAGTGGGAAGATAGGGTAGACATGGCTCTGGGTATACCCTCCTTAAATAGACTTTGAATGAGAGAGTCTACATCTATGTAGACTTGAGGAGGTTGCTGAGTATGGACTATTGCAAGAGAGGGTGGTGAATCCTCTATGTCCATACTCTGAGAGGAACTCCCAGGTTCTGTGACTATTTGGACTTTCTCCCCCTTTTTGGTAGCATCACCTTCTTGCATAAGTGAGCTGGGGGTTAAATCTGTCACATTCACAGGTTCTTGTGGACCTGGTTGAGTTTGTCTTGGTGGTCTCTCAGCTAGCTGCCCCTTTAGATTGGTGATCTCAAGTTGCTGGTCATTGACCCTTCTTGCTAAGACAGTCACCTGAGATTCCAAGTGACTTATCTTTGAGACTAAATAGGTGCATATTTGAGTCAGTTTTTGCACCTTTGGTTTCAGACTCCCCTCATCTTCATCAGAAAAATCACAGAGGGATGAGAGAATTGGACCAAGATCCTCCTCCTCATCACCAGCATATTGTTCTTGGCTGCTGGATTTCCCTTGCCTTATGAGAGCTTCAAGAGAGGTGTCAAAAGGCCTGGTTGCCATGGTTGAGGTCTTAAAGATGTAATCACTTGCTGAAGTGAGAGCCTCTTCCATATGGATCTCCTGAACAGGTTCAGGGAGATCCACCTCAATGATAGGTGAATGATGTAGGATAGACCTGGGTGAGACATGAGTACTCATCTCTCCTTGAGTAGGTGTGGAGAAGAGAGACTCATGGTACTCGCTGAATGCCATGTCTTCATCATCATAGAAGTCAAGGTTGGGAATTGGTTGGTTTAGATCTAGCGGCTGGGGATGGTAACTTTCCCCGAAAGGTTGTTCACTAGAGTGTGGAGACTCTGCGTGAAGGCTTAAGGCTGTTTGGGGTGTGAGCTCATCAGGCTGAGCATGAGGAACCTCAGCACTGATCATATGAGAGATGGAAGTGGTTTGCTCCTCAGGGGAAGTAGGAGCTCAAGTGTCCACTTCCTCCAGTAAGGTTGGTGATATGGGGGCCTGCATAAGCTGAATAGCATGTGCAGGGGTTCGTTTGGTTTTTCTCTGGTAGGTAATGGTTATTGTGGGCTGTATGTGTGGTTGAGAGATAGAAGGTGTGGGTTCAACACTAGCTGGTGCTGCTAGGTTGCCACATTGAGCAATGAGCTCAAACATTTTTTGGGCAAGGGCTGTTTCTACCCCAGAGAAGCCAACAGTTAGCTTTCTCATTATTTTGAAGACTCCAGGCTTCATTTGTCCCAATTTAAGAATATTACCTGTTCCCCTCAACTGTGTGCCCAGTTCACAGTTAAGAATGTGCTGGACATATCTAGGGAACATGTAATACTCTAGGGAGTCCAAGTTAGCAAGCAAATTGGTATATACAAATTGAGAATACCTGAACTTGAGCCCCTGAACCATTCCATGGACTATGAAGGAGAGGTCTTCTAGAATCTGATCCCATCCTCCATGCTTGTTTGACAAGCTGTGTATGACAACATGAAGGAGGTACTTCCATTAAGATGAGACCTTCCCTTTCCTAAAGGTTTTGAATGAGAAGTCACCCTCATAGCCTATCTACGCAAAGGAGTGGTTAACTGTAGCTTTGGGGAAGGACAAATCACCTTCTACATCATCCAGTTGAAGACATTGTTTATGATGGCCGAAGTGATGAAGATTGTCCTCCCCTGCACTGTGGCAGATAGTGCCTTTTCCATGTCCATGGTGACCTCTTCGCAGGTCCGCCAGAACTCCAATAAATGATCTTCATAGAGAGGAGGATCAATGGTGAGGGAGGTGAAGTAGTTGGTTAAAGAAAGGTAATGACAAACCTCTGAGAAACCTGGATCTTTCTCAGAGTCTAACAAAGTAACTTGATTATGTTGCCTGTGAAGATGCATGGAAAAATAGTGTTGATTTCTACGGTCAAGGTTGGCCTTTTGAAGTAGCTTTGTCATGAAGGAAGATAAGAACGAAGGCGGTTTGTGGGTGAAATTTGGTTAGAGAAATGCAGATGAAGAGGAGATTGAGAAGTGGGGGAACCGTTTGAGAATATATATGAAATGGATTTGAAACAAAGTTAATGCAAAAGGATAAACTTTGAAATCCAAAAGTAGGTCCCACCTCTGAAAAAGTGCCCGAAAAGGTAGTTATTTTGGAAGTTGAAAATCTTCCGAAGATAATATTGCTTCGAAAGTTTTGAGAAAAAGCTTCCGAAACCAATTTGGCTTCGGAAGATATTCTTAAGAATTGTGAAAATCTGGCTTCGGAAGAAAAATACTTAGAGAGTTTTTCTTCTGACACATATGTGATTTCAGAAGATATTTGTCCTTCAAATACATGCAAGTACTTAGAAGCATATTTAAGCTTCGGAAGATATTCTCAGAATTTCTTCCGAAGGTAAATTTCTTATAAGTAGTTATTTGATTTGAAGACATAAATTTCTTCCGAAGTCAACTTGAAATCTATCGAAGGAAAATATGTTTGAAAATTTTTTCAAAAATCTAAGGAATATCATTAAAAAAATTTCTTTCAAAATAAACTGAGCTTATGAAGGTGATACAATAGACAACTTAGGACACACGGGTTTTAGAAATAAAGTTGATTTAAGTTTTTAAGAAAATCTACTCAAAGTTAATCATCCTAATAGCTGATACAAGATATTTGAATCTCTTTTCATCAAAAGTTTTAGTGAACAGATCAGCATATTGTTCATTTATGTTAACTTTGACTAATTTGATTAATCCATTCTCAAAATTATCTCTAATCAAATGATAACTGATGTTGATGTGTTTGGTCCTTGAGTACTGCATAGGATTCTTTGTAATGGAGATAGCACTGTTGTAGTCTATGTGGATGGAAGTCTCTTTGAAATTGAATCCGTAGTCCAGCATCTGATTCTGAATCCAAAGCACTTAAGCACAGCAACTTGCAGCAGCAATGTATTCAGCCTCAGCAGTTGATGTAGAGACACATGATTGTTTCTTGCATTGCCATGAGACAATCCTTCCACCAAGGAATTGACATCCCCCAGATGTAGACTTTGCAGTCATGTTACAACCACCATAGTCACTATCTGTATAAGCATACAGATTGAAGTCAGAACTCTTTGGATACAAAAGGCCAAGCTTGGGAGCACCTTTGAGATATCTAAGAATCCTCTTAACAGCAACCAGGTGTGACATCTTAGGGTTGGCTTGATATCTTGCACAGATGCATGTGGCAAACATGATATCAGGCCGACTGGCTGTTAGGTACATAAGAGACCCAATCATAGCCCTGTAAAGATGTTCATCCATACACTCCCCCTCAAGATCAGGTCCTAGGGAATGGTTCTGGCTATGGGTGTCTTAGCAACCTTACATTCAGCCATGTTGAATCTTGTAAGTATGTCTTGTACATACTTTGACTGACTTATGAAGATGCCATTGTCAACTTGCTTCACTTGAATTCCCAGAAAGAAATTTAGTTCCCCCATGGCACTCATTTCAAATCTGTTCTTCATCAGCCTCTCAAAGTCTTTATAGAGCTTTGGATTAGTTGACCTAAAGATAATGTCATCCACATATACTTGAACCAACATTAAGTCATTCCCTGTCCCTTTGATGAAGAGTGTTCTATCTATAGTACCCCTCTTGTAACCATGTTGATAGAGATACTGAGATAGTGTTTCATACCACTTCCTTGGAGCTTGGTGAAGCCCATAAAGAGCTTTATCAAGCTTGCAGACATAATCAGGATGATCTGGGTCTATAAAGCTAGGTGATTGTTTGACATACACCTCTTCATCAATCACCCCATACAGAAAAACACACTTGACATCAAGTTGGTAGACCTTGAAATCCTTGGATGCAGCAAAAGCCAGGAATATTCTTACAGCTTCAAGTCTTGCCACAGGAGCAAAATCATCTGTGTAATCAATTCCCTCTTCTTGTGTGTACCCTTGAATAACTAGTCTTGCCTTGTTGTTGATGACAAGTCCTCTATCATCCTTCTTGTTCCTAAAAACCCACTTGGTTCCTATGACAGTCTTCCCATGAGGAAGAGGACATAGGTTCCAAACCTTTTGTTTTTTGAATTGAAGCAGCTTCTCTTGCATTGCTTCAACCCAGCTTCCATCTTTCAAAACCTCATCAACTTTCTTTGGCTCTACTTGGGACAAGAAGCAAGAATATAGACAAACATTTTTGTCATGGGTTTGTCCTCTTGTTCTCACCCCTGTATCAATATTTCCAATGATGTTTGTGGTGGGGTGTGACTTGTGGATCCTGAGTTGAGGGATCACAGCAAGTTGATTTGAAAGATCTAGATTAGAAAAATTCAGATCTGAAAATGGAGTGTCACCCACCACATCAGCACACTTATCAAGTGAAACTTGATCCAATAAGTGTGTGACATCATTTATGTTGTCTTCTATGGAGTGGTTATCAGCATCAAGAAATTCTTGATCACTATCACCACCTTCATTTCCTCCTACATTTGAAGCTCCTTCACCTGAGTTTTGAACCTTTGAGCTGGAATTTGAAGGCATCTCAGATGTATCATCTGAATTTGTCATGTTTATGCTGATAGGATCTTCATTTGCAAGGTTAGTCACCAAATGAGCTGAAGTAGTAATCTTGCTTGGTCTTCTCAGCTCAAATCTTGGGTCGGGATCTCCTATTGATATGTTATCTGTAGATCCTAAAACATTCTCACAAGACTTGTTAAAACAATTGGTAACTAAGTCAAGATCAAATAGCCAATCCGGACCAGAACCTTTCACACTAGGAGTGTGCTCATTGAAGGTCATATTGGCTGACTCCTCAACTACTCTAGCTCTGAGATTGTATACTCTATAAGACTTAGCTTGGGGAAAATATCCAATAAAGTGTCCATCATATTGTAACACCCAGCCTCTCACACCAACAATATTGTCCGCTTTGCCAACGAGGAGCTCACGGATTTGCTTTCGGTTGCCCGGGTGAAAACTTCCCAGGGGGGTCACCCATCCCTAGATTGTTGTCACCTGAGCACGCTTAACTGTGGAGTTCTCCTCTTATCCACGGCCAATACGCCTAAAACGCGTTAATGATATTAGATGCCAGACATTACTTATGAACCAGGAAACTCTCATGTCCATGGTCGATGTGGGTTATATGTAGGGTGTCACAATCACCCCCCCTTTGGACTCATCGTCCTCAATGAGCCCGAGAAGTCACCATCCTTGGTGAGGTATGTCCCACATCCCGAACGACACAGGAGTGGCTCTGATACCATTCTGTAACACCCGGCCTCTCACACCACCAATATTGTCCGCTTTGCCCACGAGGAGCTCACAGATTTGCTTTCGGTTGCCCGGTTGAAAACTTCCCAGGGGGTCACCCATCCCTGGATTGTTGTCACCTGAGCACGCTTAACTATGGAGTTCTCATCTCATATACAGCCAATACGCCTAAAACGCGTTGATGATATTAAATGCCAGACATTACTTATGAACCAGGAATCTCTCCTGTCCACGGCCGATGTGGGTTATATGTAGGGTGTCACACATATGACTTCTCATCAAATTTGGCTACTTGATCTTTGGTATTTAAGATGGTGCAAGGACATCCAAATGACCTGAGAAAACCAATAAATGGTCTCCTTTTGTGCCATAGCTCATAAGGAGTCTTACCATGAGTCTTAACCACTAAAACTCTGTTCTGCACATAACAGGCTGTGTTAACTACCTCTGCCCAGAAAGTGATGGGTAGTTTAGAGTAAGACAACATGGTTCTTGCAGCTTCAATAAGTGTCCTGTTTCTCCTCTCAACAACACCATTTTGCTAAGGAGTCCTGGGAGCACTATATTGTCTTGTAATACCCTTTTCATCACAAAATGTATCAAGGATTTGATTCTTAAATTCTGTTCATTGATCACAACTTATGGTCTTGACCTTGTGATCAGATAGATTCTCAATTTTCAGAATGAAGTTCTTCAAGATCTCAGGAGTCTCATCCTTAGTTCTAAGGAAAAAGACCCAAGTGAATCTTGTGAAATCATCTGTGATCACTAAACAATATGAGATCCTTCCTAAACTCATTACACTAGTGGGGCCAAAAAGATCCATGTGTAATAAGTGTAGGGGAGTAGTGATAGAGTTCTTTTCCTTTGGCTTGTGAGACACTTTGTGTTGCTTCCCTTTCAGGCATGCAACACAATGATCATCACTTGTAAACTCTTTCTTTGGAATTCTAGTTACCAAATCATTCTTAATTAATTTATTCATGTTCTTAAAGTTTACATGGCACATTCTTTTATGCCATAGGAAAGACTCATCACTATTTTCTTTGGATAGAAAGCAAGAAACCTCTCCTGAGGGAGATGTTTTCTGCGAGTCTATCTTGTACATGTTCCCTTTCCTGGGACTCTGAGCAGGATATGCTCTTAAGGAATAACCACACTGGGCTTGAGAACAATGCACTCATGCTCAGTAAAGAGCATGTTGTATCTCTGATCACAAAATTAGGATACACTCAGTAGATTTTATCCAAGGTCCTTAACAAAATTTACCTTCGCAATGGTGAGCTTACCATTTGTGACCATACCCCTTCCAGTGATGTAACCACCCGCATCTCCTCCAAAATCAACCAGCCGTCCATCAAATTTCTCAAAATTGTGAAGCAAAGAACCATTGCCCGTCATGTGCCTGGAACAGCCACTATCAATGATCCATACATTTTCCTTGGTCTTTAGCTGTTCCTGCATAAAAAGAAATGGTTAGTTACACTTGAAACCCAAGCCTCATTGGTCCTGGGCTTTTCAAAGTGATCTGAAGACAATATAATAGTAACAGATCCTATATTCAAGCTTTGAGGATCATTAGTTGCTGTTGATGAAGAACTCTTAATCACCAGGTCTTTCTTCATCTTCCACACCATCTTTGGAAGATTGGACTTGACCTTCAACACCTCTGAAGTTTCAATAACTTCTAAGGTTTTGGATACTGGAACTTCGAAAGATCTTGCTTTCACTACAGCATGCTTTAGTACTTCGGAAGCATTCCTTTCTTTCGAGACCAAAATCACTTGTCTTCTTCTTTACTTTGGAGCTTTCAAAGGAAACAGATTTTCCTTCTGAAGCTTGCTTTTCCTTCTTCTTCCCAGAAGCCTTTTCTTTGACCATGTGGATAGTGCTTTTGGGATTGTAGATGCAATCCTTAGCCAGATAAGAAGTACTACCACACATGATGCAGTCCATTTGCTTCCTTCTGGGAGTCTTCTTTTAAGAGCAAGACTGAGTTTGATCACTTTCCTTCTCCATCTTCATCTTCACAGATAATGCAACAAGCTTCTTAGGGAGAGGCTTGCTCTTGGAGCTGGATGGTTCAGGCTGTGTAGCAGTGGTACATAGCTGGTCAGTCTTCTTCTTCTTGCTGGAATGGTTTGGAACTAAACTAGAACTCCTGGTACTAGAGTTCATAGTTGAGTCTTCAGCCTTTACCACTTCAAACCCTACAGAAATGAACACTTGCTTCTGCTTGGAGTCAAAAGTGGCCTTGATTTCTTGAGCCTTCTTTGATCTTCTTTTAGCTCTTCTGATCAAGTTCTTTCTCTTTGACTTGGTCATTCTAGAGTCTTTTCTCTCCTCAGGAGAATAATGACCCTTCTTAGGATGATCTTCTTCACTCTTCTCAGAATCATCCTTCATTATCTCCTATTCATCCTCTTCAACAATGGGGTCTATGAGGGAAAGCTCATCTTCACAAGTTCCTTACCTTGGAGATCTTACAAACAATAGAGTGTATGGAGGAGCTATCTCAGTAGATCCCATTCCTTGCTTATTCTGATAACAAACTTTTGCATGTAGGGATGAGAATACTATGTTCTTGAAGGTCTCTTCTTCAAGAACATATTTTTCTGCCTTGGCTTTGCTGATCACAAGCTCAGCCTGGCATTCAGTTAACTTTGAGATGAGATCTTTGATTTGAGTCATGTAGTTAGTGTGCTCATGCTTAAGAGTTGAAATGGTTTTCTCGAGATCTTCTATCTTAACTTTATAATCATTTTCAGGTCTTTTAAAATCAGTTTTTAAGATATTTAAGGACTCAAGATCAGATCTCATCTTTAAGTTATAGGACCTGTATCTATTAACTTTAGCAATACATTTAGGTGTACAGAGATGTTCCAATACCTTGGCTTCATCATGATCTTCCATCAATGCTTGGTTTGAAGATGCATCTTCCACCTGAAAGCTCCAGTCAAAGCCTCCTTCTTTAACAGCAACTGCGGCTTGCTGTCTTGGCTTCTTATTCTGGTGTGCTCCTACAGTGTAGTTTGGCCTTGTTTGTGTTTGCCCACCATTTGACCTTGGTGCCTTGCACTCTCTGGCAAAGTGTACCATTTGGTTACAGTTGTAACACTTCACTTTGATTTTATCAAGCCCAAACTTTCCACTGGCTGCATTGCTAGAAAACTTCCTTCCAGTCCTCTTATAGAATTTGTTGGCCCTGTGAGTGCGAAGAGCCATCTGCTAGACTATTTCCATATACTCTAGATCATCTGGATGGATACAGTCCAAATCTTCAAGGGTGAAGAGAAAGTTGCCTGAACTTTCATCAGAAGACACAAAAGCTTGTAAAGTGCATGTCTCCTGGAATGGGCTTCCAGGGATGTAGCCTTCCCTTGGTGTCTCTGGAAAGGTGATGAAAGGATCCTTTTATGATTTGTCAGGGTAGCAGATGAGATGGTGCTATGGTTCTCAGCAATCCCTTTCAACCACATGAACGGCTGAACTCTGTTGGTTGTTGGAGTTACCAGATGGATTTTGCATGTTCATCTCCATCTGGTAGCCACTGAGGATACCATACAACCTCTGTGAGAGTAAAGGTCTTGAGGTTCTCAGTCCTCTTGATGACCACACAATAGTGTGTCCATTGTCTGGGAAGAGAGGACATGAACTTCCTCACAATGTCCCTGTTCTCAAGAGTTACTCTAACATATGCTAAAGTATCCACAATCTCAACATACCTAAAGTATTATTGAGTCATGATTTCACCTGTCTTGAAGGTGAAGTTCTCAAACTACTGCTTCAAGAGGTCTTTCTTGTTTTCTTTTGCATCATCAGACCCCTCATACATCAGCTTCAGTGCATCCCAGAGTTGCTTGGTAGTCTTGCACTTCTTGAAGCCTCTGTAGATAGAGTTTGGAATAGCAGTTTGGAGGGCGGTCATGGCTTTCTGATCAATATCAATCTTCTTCCGGTCTTCATCAGAATAGTCAGCCACTTCCTTTGGTATCATACCACCACCAGCAGCAGCTAAAAAGGTGGATGGTAATGAGGTCCATCGACAACAGACCCCCACATCCTGGAGTCTTGAGACTTGATAAAGCCTTCCATTCTTTGACACCAAGTATCAAAGTCTTCAGGAGTGATCAGTGGGGACTTTATCATTGTACCGGTTTCCATATCAGCCTTTGTGATAGCTGCCATTTGAGATGTTAAGTGAACCGTGAAACTGAGAGGATTAAAGATGGTGAGATCTTATAATCAAGAGCCTGAAATGCTCTGATACCAATTGCAGGACCGGGTAAGGGTATGGGTGCCTAACACAATCAGTTTCACAATGAGGAGAGACTTGGAACACTTAACAGTTCAAATAGGGAACCGGGTTTGATTATGAGGATACTATGAACACAGAAATATGGTTTTCAAGGAGTGTTGTATATTGCTTTCAAGTTCTATTACAAGTGTTACAAAGCATATCTAAATTACAAGAACCTGAGACTCTTTATACTACATCCTACAACTGTCAATACTTAGAAGGATAGTTGGAATTGACTAATCTAGACAACAAGATCAATCTAAAGTCAAAAGGCTGATTGCCTTTTTACTAGTGACTATGACATGCCATAGCGCACATCCTTTTCTATTACAAAAAGGTTTACAAGTACAAAAATAGGAAGTTACAGACAAAGACCTTAATCTACAGTTTACAAAAGCATGGACTTTTCACTAACTCATACAAGTTGGTGAGTCTTCAGAGTTGTAGTGGAAAGTGTATCAGCTTTATGTAAAGTAGATCAGAGAAAGCATGTCTTTCTCTGTTTTTGGAAGAAATCAGTCTTCACAGCAAAATGGCTTCAGAAGACTTTGTCTCTGAAGCTTCGAAAGACTTCATCTTTGGCTTCGGAAGATCTGGACTTTGGCTTCGGAAGATTTTTACACTTAGAGTACTTTCTGATTTAGTGTGTAAAACTTTCAAAGAACTTCTACCTTTGTACGTCCAGTGCATGCATGCAGGAAGACCTTTGGTTGTTTTGGCTTCTTTGGTTGCATCAGTCTTATAATCTTCTGATATTACCTTACAAAGACGCTCATACTATAGAGGCGTCAAACCGTACTACAGAGGCGTTCGCCCCTTTATGTAGAGTAGTTCGACCTTACTATAGAAGCATCTAAACCTATCCTCATACCTAGGGCTGCAAATGATGTCACACCCTCAAAATCCACGTTCGGAGTTTTACAACGATGGTGTGAACAAATCAGGATTTAAGTCATTAGTTGCTTTGAACAAACCTCATATGAGATTTCAAAACAAACCTTAGAGTTTACAGATTCAAACATTATGGAAGCGTAAGTTTAAATATTCAGAACCATGTTGTATGAAAGTAAATGCGCAAAACACACGCCCAAAAACCATAGTTTAAGTATAAAAACATAATTAATGTCATGAAAATGTTTACATGCTGAAAGACCCGTGATGTGCTCCTAAATGCACCTGAGCTTGGAGACCTAAGAAAGATAAACCAAAATGTCAACACAGGGTTGGTGAGTTGAAGAGTTTGTGAGTAAACAAAAATAGTTTCATTTTAATAGCATAAGTAATGTGTAATATGATAAATAGCTCATTCATAACATAAGCATAAGAATAGTGTTTCTTGCAATCAAAGCTGATTGTGTTCGTTTGTTTGCCTTCCGCCATGACTTATCGAGTCGTGATAATGTGTAAGTCATTTAGGACAATGGTGCACCTCCTTGACCTCCAATTGTACGGATGGGGCTTGTCAGATCCAGTAGTACTACCTAATATTTTCCGCTAATTCCCTTAACTAACTTTTTGAAAGAATAAGGACTTTCAATGGTAACTATGCTGTGTATATACCATACACAACTTATAAAAGTAAATGTTTGTAAGTATGTTTTCTCCCTCAAAGGAGTATTTAAAATAGGGGCAATAAACTCACCTTAAGTGTATGCCAGATAATAATGCAAATCAAAAGCTAGAACGAAAGACAACCCGTCATAGGTTACCTATAATACATGAGTACATAAGTATGTGTAGGATAAGACAGTTTAGCAAACCCCAAGTGTTCAATCAATCCCACTGATTTATGCTTTTTAGAAGATATTGACTAGTTTGACCCAGTTGACCCGTTTGACCCATTGGTGACATGTTAGGTAAAATCATATTTGTTTATACATAACAAACCAAGTATTCATGAGTTCAATTCAAATCATCTACATATTGCACATAGTGAGTTTGAAATTCTAACAACATTATTATACTAGCAAAACCTATCATATAACACATACAAATCCATACAAATAACCATAATGTATATTTCATTTAGAAATTACCCAATCATTTTAGATATCAGAAGTCGTAACTACCTATGTTACTATCATGCAACCTAATCACACATAGGGTTCTAACCATTTTATTACATGCCATGTGAAGTAACTTACTACTTCACATCTTAAATTTTGGCAATCCTATTATATAGGGGCCTTAGTTCCGCATGTGTATACGATAATCACCATTAAATTCCAAATATTCCAGTCATAACTTATACTAACAAAACAATCCGGTTATATGATGTGGTTTGTTAGGCCTAATCAAAAACAATTTAATTTTGTGATAATTTAATTTTGTGATCTTAGCTCACCTAAGCAGATAGGGTAAGTAAGGTCGTCTCCACATGGAATATGTGGAAAGTGAAAAACTTAATTTACTAGTTGAAATCTAATTAAGAACAAGTTGAAAAGAAAACTAATTTTGAAAGTAAAACTTATTTGAGATTGGATTAGTTGTATTCAATAATTGGAAAGGTAATCCTCTCTAAGCTCAGGTTCGCAACTATTGACTTGTCCTAAATGTTCGCGAATGGTCATATAGACATAGCCATCATTGGTTTAACTAGACCTAATGGGATTAAATGAGACTGTTGTAAAAGAAATACTCGTATCATACCCAACTTACGTTAACCAACCCAATCCTAACCCTCGTGAGGTTTCCTGATGTAAAGAAATCTAAAACACTCATAAAAACTGGAACATAGGTTTCAATCAACATATATATTTTAGAAGTTCCACTTAACAAATAATGTTTCTTGGCTTAATATGCCTAGTTCAATAATAACCCAATTGAAAACAAAGAACAAGTCAAGTGTATACAAACCCTACCACCCGGAGAAGATCACGGGTGGTTAAGCCGGACATGGTAACGAAAATCAAAGCGAAAACGAATGAAAACATTGTTCCAAACATTAAGGAATCAAACCAAACGAGAAAAACTAGATCTTGAGCCTTGAAATCGCCTCCGGAAGTCTTTGGGGTCGCTTGGGATCGTTCTTGGGACTTGGGGACGACTTGGAATGAATTGGTTGTTCAAAACCTAGATTTCCCGTCTTTTTATAAGAATTTAGTGCGCCGTGTACCGTAGGTCTTCTGACCATCGTAAGTCACATTAGAGGCCTACTAGTTTTTTTCTAGTTTGATGCACCGTAGGTCACCCCACCGCCGTAGGTTACGGTGGGGGCGTACTGTTTTTTCAGTCTGTGGCCACCATAAGTTACGATGGTCACATGACCTACGGTGGCCAATGACCATTTTTTGCCATTCTTTGTCTCTTTTCTTGTCTTTTGCTCGGGCTTGCTCAACTTCATCCTAAAATTTCTCAATTAGCTTTATTTACCTCATTTAGCTTTTCATACCTGCAAATCATAAACACACGTGCTAACCTCTTTCAAACAAATAAACTCATTAAAATCTTACAATTAACACTCTTAAAACCCATTCAAACACCCAAACATCATTATACCATATTGATCAAGCATAAAGCATAAACATCATGTAACCCTAATTACTAGCATTTATCCAAATGAATACATCTTCCCATTAATAACCCGTTTACATGTGCACTTGAACATTTAATTTTCCAAGATAACATCAACATGATCTAACTATTGCATTTTAAACATTTAAGATTCTCAACAATCAATCTAACATGATCCTAACATCTCATGCATGATCAACACATTGAAATCCAAATTTTATGACACCTCGTAATTTTAGGTTAACATTGTTAACTTAACTTCCTGTTATTAAATTATTTTCCTTTATCTAATTATTTTCCATAACTTTGTATTTGTTAAAAATCTTTTAGTAAATAAAAATAATAATAATAATAATAATAACAATAATAATAATATCATTGTTATGAAAACCTAACCCTACTATATTATACTACTACTTAAATACAAAGGTCGGTGGGTTCACCACTGGCCGCCACGTGTTAGCAGGCTATTGGACCACACAACTTTTATTTCTTTATTTATTTTTTTATCTCCCATACACTTTTATATGTAATAGAGTTTTAATTCAATTAAACAACCTAAATATCAGCTAGACGGATTGGTATGTGCGCCGTAATAATTAGGCAGTGACACGGGCATGGGCAAAGCTTTGTTTGGGCCCGGGGGGCCTGTATTTTCGCCCAGTAGTGGAAATTTATACGTATTTCAACCGAAAATTTTATACGTATTGAGTTCGCACCCCCTGAATTGGGTCTCGTGACTTTTGGCCCCCCCTACATCTTTTCTCAAGCTCTACCACTGGTCACAAGGATTCAACTCCCGTGGTTAACAATTCTTTTGTTTTTTTTCCTTTTTTCGTTTGACTTTAATTATATATATTCTACTAAACTTTATTTTAATTATTAGGCTACAACGTAAGAGACATAATATTATTTCATATCTTTGTTTCAATCTCCATAACTAATCAACCATAACTTTATACGTTTCTTTTAATCATACAACTCTTCCCACAGTACCACACGTTTCTAAATTGATACCGACCGAATAATGTCGATATAGAATGCGGCGCATTGTGAGGGCCTAAATTTTAGTTTAATAATAATAATTAACTAATAATCAAATTTTGAAACCAAATACTAAATTACCTAAAAGCCTCACCCAACCCTAACCGACCCACCGCACCTCTCGACGCCTCTCCCTCTATACCCCCCCTCTTGGGTCTTTCTCTTCTCAATACACTCTCTACCATCGAAAACCTTATCCTCTACCCTTTATCTCTTGAAAATCCTTTTCGTCCCAACTTACCTCATGAATTTCTCCCTCTCACGCTTGGGTCGCTACCTCTCTCTCCCTCTCGTAACCTGTTTGTACCCTTGCTTGGTTTATCTTGTATATGTTTGTTGTTGTTGTCATATTAGTCGACTATTGCTCTTGGTTGTAGTTTTAAAGCCATCATTTCATGTATTGCATTAGTTCAAGAGTTCTTTTGATTTAGTATGGTTGTGTATTGGGTTGTATGTGTGGATATTGCTCTCGGTCGATGGTTCATAGGGGGAATCCCGATATGTATTTGAGGGTTTCTTGTGTGTATGATGTGTGTTTTGAGTTTGTGAGTATTAGGGTTTTGTGTGTGTTCCATGGGTGGCCGAGAATAGGTGTGGGTGTGGTTTACATGGGGTTTGAGTGTTTGGTTATGGGTAGTTATGGATGTGGTGGCAGATTAGGGTTTCGCGTATGGGTAGTTATGATGTGATGGATGATTATGGTTTTGAGCATGGATGGTTGTGATGTCCCATAGGGTTTAGTTATGTGGTGTGTGTGTGTGTGTTGGTTTAGAGTTTGGGTTCATTAGGGTTGCGTGGGGTTTGATGTAGTGTGTATGCATGTGTATGGTCATGTATGGGAATGCATGTATATGCGGGTTGGGTAGATCATGGTGGCCTAGAGTGGAGGTGATCACTATGTAGGTTGGGTGCGTGCATACATGAGTGTGGGTGTGTGCATGCTTGCCTGTGTATGGGTAGAATGTGATGCCTGTCATGAAACCGAGTTAGTAAAGCGAAACCGTGCAACCAAAAATCTGTGTGTGGTTATAACCTAGTAATTTATATCAATTCAGATTGTCCGGGAACCTAATCATTTGTTACCTACATTTAAGTGTTATCGTGCATTTAAGATGAGTTTACGACCTTGCTATCTTTACTATTCTCTTTCGAGGAAGAGAACTTGCTTTAAAATACATTATTTTTTATTTCATAAGAATGTATGATCATCATGTAAACTAGTGTTGTTACCATTTAAGTCCTTGCTTTCGAATCGTAAATTCTGTGATATTAGGAAGATAATTTCTAAGTAGCGCTACTGGGATTGACAAACCCCACCTGGGCTAGTCACACTAGCACGATTGAAGGTCAAATAGGTGTTAAATTGACCTAATTACTATTGTCACGGCTTGGTAACCACGGCCGATGTCACACCACCAACTACAGCGGTTTCTCGCAGGGCATGAACGTTAAGGAATCATAGTCATTGATTGACCATTACATGATTTGGTAAAACGTACGTTGCAAATGAGTTTAAAATACATAATTGATTTCAGAGTTAAATTGCGAAAGCAGTAGAACTAATGTAAATTGTTTTCAAAACACGACAAATACAGAAATGAATGTCCCAAATAGCATGAATGGCCCTAAATGCGATATGATCTATGCTAGCTTAACTTGATGCAAATATCAAATACCTAAGAAAACATGCAGGAAAATATGTCAACATAAAGTTGGTGAGTTTATAGGTTTTAAAGTAATAGTAAGCAGTGTAATGGACCACAAGTCTTTCCATGATTTGATTGTCGATCATGCAATACTACAACATTATATAAGCACCGCAACCAAAGCTAGACTGTAACTATACAAGATTGCCCCTACCCGTGCCTACCATAAGCACGAGGGTGAACAAGCTAATAATGCACCCATTTAGACCTCCAGTCAAGGTTAGGGTAATTAACTCGGGTGGGGGTAGTCAAATCCAATAGTACTATCCATGATTACCTCGCTTTGGGAAATAAATTAACGGTTCGATAACAGGGGACTTCATACGGTAAGTAACAACTTATATAACATGTGAAATCATTGACAAGTAATTGTGTCCACAAAAATAGTAATTGTGTCCACAAAAATAGTAATTTTGCATGTAATCTCCCCTAAAATGAAAATAAGTTAAAATAGGGTTGTGAAACTCACCTGTGAAGCGAGTCGGGTGTGAAAATCTAGAAGTATCCAAAGTGCTCGGGAAAATCCAAACTAAGTTCGCCTTAGAACAATCAAGGCGACTTATGTCTAATTAATTGCTACTACGTGTAATGTGAGCATGTAACTATTTCATCCACACACTTGGTAACAAAGTGTTTGACTCGACGACCCGTTGGTGACAGAAAATGGATATTTGTGAAATATATATATATATATATATATATATATATATATATATATACTTAGAAAACATTAATTAATTATACTTCGCTTGAAAGTGTTCAAAACTCTTTGTATCTTAAAATTGACATATTATTTGGGTAATTAAATATTATTTTGACTTGACCCGAGACGTGACTCGAGTGTTTAGTAATTAGTTATGTAATTCATATATGAAATTATAGAAACTAGGGTTTTGAAATAATCTTATTTTCTTAGGTGAAACAATATTTATATTATATTAATTGGAATACAATTTGAAATATTAACATCCAAGTAAAATCACTAGCTTTTATATTTTACAATCCATGTATAAATATATATATTTGCCCATAATATTTATTTAATTATTTTCTTAGTATGATTATTCTTTTAATTTGTCTAGGTCTTGTCATATATTAAATTAGGGTCTCTTTAATTTATTAAGTAATTTTGGTATATTATAAAGTAAAATCTCTTTAATGAATTAATCAGCCACTTTAATCAATTTACCAACTTGTCTTAACCTATCTTTTTAAGTAACCTAGTAACTAATATTATAAGGTTCAAAAATTTATATTTTAAATCCCATATCAAAGCACCAAAATCATGTGTCATCTTTATTAAAAGTCATCTACTAACCATTTTAACATACCCTCTAAACTAACATAATATTTAGCTATGAAGTTCATATTTTTCCCTTTGAAAGTCTTATGTTTATATATATTTAACCATACTTGTAAATTTTGGTCAAATTTTCATCTAGTTATAACCTAACTTTTGTAATAATATATTACCACTCACTAACTAAGTATAACTTGAAGAATATATATAAGTATTCATAATAATACTTGTAAAGGGTTAAAATCCCATGACCATAACATAACCTTTTTGTAGTTTTTTTCTTGAGTTTTAACAACCTTTAAGACTTTTTATAAAAACACCAACTAGTAACTTGGTCAAACATGGATCTATTAATATTTACTTTTTAAGAACAATAATCAATATGTAGTTTATGTTAAAATGTTTTGTATGAAATATTATCCTTGAAACTCTTTATTGGAAAAACATCATTTATAACAAGAATGACTTTTGTGGATGAATGTTGTTACATATGATCTAGTAGATTAATAATATAATGAAATGAAAGATATATAAACAAAAAAAGAGTGTTCTCACTAAAAACAAGAAAGAAAATATGGAAGGGTTGATATAGGATGTTTGGAAGCTTCAAAAATCATTTGGTCTTTAACAATGGCACTTGAATCACCTAACATTTATAGAAAATGAGTTGGAAATCAAATGAAATGGTGGTGAGGGTGTCTTGGATGAAATTTGAAGGAAGAAAGAGGGAAGAGAGTGTGTTGGGTGGTGTTGGTGAATTGTGGAGGTTACTTGTATTAGTAGCCCTTACATGTTCATGGAAATTACTATCTTGTGGGTCTTAGTCAACATGGATGGAAGCGATTTGCAAATGTGAAAGGGATTCAAGTCATTTTGTCATAAACTTTTCCTTATCACCAAAATGGTAAGTCTTAAAATTTACAAAAAACAAAAGTGGTCTTATAAGGATTTGACAAGAAAAGAAGAAAGAAGAAAGGGGGGGGGGGGGGGAAGGGGACGACCAAGGAGACGGTTGGGGGGGGTTGTTTTATTTTTGAGTAGTATTGGGTATTTGGGTGGTATTTGTTGCACTATAGGTATTTTTATATATTTTTATATTTGTACTTTTTACTTTTTGAAATACATAAAAAATATTATAAAAACTTGTATAATATCATATATTTTGATATTGATGGTATGTTAATGATACATCGTGTATCCAGTAGTCGCGTTAAAACGATTCGTTCCGGGTAAAATATCAAATTGCGCTATTAGGTTTATTTATAAGTTTAAACTTTTCCAATGTATTTAATTTGGAATCTAAAATACTTTGAAACACTTTAGAGTATTTATTAGTATGTATATATTAATTATCACCAACGTTCGTGTGTGCCGGATGTACCACGTGTAAAAATGGTAACTACGTCAAATCACCGATGCATGAAAATTTGCAATGCATGAAATGACTTCAAATAATTAGAACTCAATTGAAACTCATGTAAAATATGCATAATTATAACTAAGTCGGGCCGGATATTAACCTGAAATTTGCTAGTTGTCACAGCCGAGGCATTCATAAATTTCTAGTCGAGGTTCGGTTGCGAACTTCATACAGTCAGTGACATGAAATGTAGATTAGCTATCTACGGTGACATGCTTTGTATACTATAATCTGTTTCTAAACTACTTGCCTGTTTTAAAAACCTATAAACTCACCAACCTTATGTTGACACTTTAGCATTTTTCTCTTAGGTTCTTAAAGGTAATTGCACTGCTAGGAACACAGTATTAGAACTTCATGCATTGTGAGTCTTTTAAAACTATCATTTGTGAAATACTAATTAACTCTAGTTTTGGGGCACGTGTGTTTGCGTAGTACTATGTAACGCCCGAAACTTCGGTCAAATAAAAAGAAAATAAAAGTATCAAGAAGAAAGCAAAAAGAAGCCAAAGATGAGGGGTGTTTTGTGTAAAAGTACACAAAATTCAAAAGTTCACTTTATATGGGCATGGCTGCCCATATCACTCCTACTGCTACTGTGTTCAACCGAATCAGAAGAAGAAGAAGCTGAATTCGATTTCTCTCGGTTTCAAGAAGAAGAAGAGGCTGTTTCTCGCTTGTGGTTAGTGTTCTTTGTATTTTATGGAACGTTTTGTTGGGTTTTGACCATGAAACCGATTTATATGTGTTTATGTGTTTTGTTGTCTGTTTTTGCTTGTTTTAGGCGTTTGAACTCTTGTGCACACGAGTTTGGAGGAGTTTTGCTTGTTTGCTGCACTAGGTGAGTTCTAGACCCCTAGTTTTCATGTGTTTTAAACTTCTTTGGGGCTGAAAATGCATGTTTAAAAGGTTTTACAGCTGTTTTATGTTTTACCGTATGTGTATGGGTGTTTGTGTTGGTAATTTATGGTGGTTTATGTGCGGTTGATGCTTGTGATGTTGAGTTTAAGCTTCGAACAAATAGATAAGCATGATTGGTTAGGACAAGTGGTGTTTTCATGGTTGTATGCCTGCTCTAGATATTTAGCATGTTAGATCTATGATAAGGATGTGTTAGATCGAGGATTGGGGACTGAATAATTGCATAAGTGCGTTTGTAGGTCGGTTAGTTCATCCGCATTAGTTGTTCATCCGCATTAGTTGTTCATCCACATTAGTTGTTCATCCGCATTTAAGTACTTGCTCATGCGCATTTGTTTGTTCATCTGTATTTGTAGTTGCTTATGTGCCTAAGTGTTCTTCCGCATTTCTTTTGTTCATGCGCATTTGCTACAGTGTTCATGCGTATTTGTTTCAGTCATTCGCATTTGTTCTACCAGCATTTAGTTGGACACTTGGAATAATCTGAAGGCATTCATCCACATTAGTATTGTTCATCCGCATTAGTATTGTTCATCCACATTAGTATTATTCATCCGCATTAGTGTTGTCACAAAAGACTTGTATGCCAAAAATTGAGGTGAGTGACTGTGTTGTCACAAAAGACTCGTAAGCAAAGATTGAGGTGAGTGACTGTGTTGTCACAAAAGACTCGTAAGGGATTCAATCCATGAGATTGACCCGAGTCCTTGTCGCGTACCCCGGTACTGTCGATCTTCTGATATGAGTCGGGTATTGCATGAGACAGGATCCAGAGTATAGTGAAAGATAATGAATGAATACGTGAGTTAATGAAAGATAATTCAATCTATACCTTGATGTATGTATGATGAATGCTCACGTGTAAAAGTGAAGGAAGTATTTTATTGAAAAGGGTATTTTCATATATAAATCCTACAAGGTATTTTAAACGTTTTAAAACTAGGACTCACTCAGCGACGCTGACTTTTATGCATTTTCAGTTGACAGGTAATTGTTGCTGCGGGTGGCACGCGGGGGAAGCTACTCAGCAGGGCAAGATTGGCATCCATTCATCTTTAATGATATTGTTGTTTTATGATGCAACGAAACAGGGTCTTTTGTAATTCAAGAAAACAATAATGTATTGCTTAAAAACTTTAGTTATTAATTGAATGAATGGTTTTTATTAACTTAATTCTGCTGCAATATTTTATGAAATGTGTGATGTTTAATGTTTTATGCTATGATTGACCAACTGTGAGGTCTCCGGGGATGGGGCCTTACAAGTTGGTATCAGAGCCAAAGTTTAAGAGAAATAGGTAAATATTTTCAAAACCTAAACTTAAACTGAGAATAGGACGAACGGAGGGATGCCAGCCCGAGTAGTTACGTGTCATCAGGTATTCTTTTCTTAATGATAAATGGTACTATGTGCGTGTGTTATTTGATTTATATGCTTTTGGTAGATTTAAATACTGATGTAGTCAGGATAGGAAATGCTTGGGGGATGAAGAGTAAAGTAAGTGGCTAATCACAACTGGCCACTGTAATTAGGGACTTACTATACTTGACATAAACTGAGCTATTACCTTGAATGACTGTGTTGGTGTTTGAATCTTATAGTGTTAGAGGATGGCTGGAGGTAGATCATCTAAGGCTTTTAGAGGTGGAGTACGGGGTGGTCCTGCTGGTAGATCCCGGGCTGCAAAGAACAAGACGAGAACTGTAGAGACGGCTCCTGGTGAGCCTGAGCTTCATCACCCGGAGGGAGTGGATGAGAGTGCGAATCTGAGAGCCTTAGTGAAGGAGGCAGTGTTGGAGGAGGTGCACCAAGTCATGCAGACGATCCTACCATCTGTCGTGACTGAAGTGATCCGAGCTGTTAGGGAGGACGAAAGGAAAGAGAAGGAGGAGGAGAGGAGGACGCCTGCTGGAAGAAGGGGTAATGTGGGGAATCATGACGAGGAGGAGATGAATGTTGAAATGGGAGCCTCCAATGATGAAGAAGATGTAGAGGTGCAGGAAACCGTGAGGGGATGCAGCTACGGGGCATTCCAGCGGTGTAAACCCCCTACTTTTGACGGCAATGGTAACGCTGCTACTGCCCACCGCTGGGTTAGAGAGATGGAGGCAGTGTTGGATATTAGTGAGTGCAGGGCGGATCAGAAGGTGAAATTCGCCACTCACTCATTTATTGACTCAACTTTGTGTTGGTGGGACAATATTGTCCAAGCCGAGGGCAGCAGGGCCATCGGGAGGATGAGAAGGGGAGATTTGAAGAAGTTGGTTGTTAAGGAATTTTGTCCTCACAGGGAAATAGACAAGATAGAGAGAGAGTTCCTACAGCTTGAGGCGTGAACAATGACCCACCAGCAATACACCACCAAGTTTAACAAAATCACGAGGCTGGTGCCGGATCAGGTGACGCCGGTGTCGAGGAAGATTAAGAGGTATGTGCAGGGATTACCGGCTGATATCCGTAGGCACTTGATTGTTGTCCGACCAAGCACTTTTAGGTCGGCAGTGGATCTGGCTGGGAGGCTTTACGATGAGAGAGAGGTGTCGGTGGTTGAGGTGAAGAAGACAGGTGGTGGTGACAAGAACTGGAGTGGGAAGAGGTTTGGGCATCGTGGTTTCACCCTAAACAACAAGAGGATGAAAATGGATGACCGAAGAGTGGGGTCATCAAGCTTGGGAGGGAAGAGGTATGGTAAGTGTGGAAGGGAGCATAGCGGGGAATACTGGTTGGGACTGAATGTTTGCTTCAGATGCTGGAAGCCTGGTCACATCGCTAAGGATTGTAGAGCGTTGAGGTGTCATATCTGTGGGGAAGGGGGACACATGAGCAGGGATTGCAAGAAGCAAAAGGCAGAGAGTTCCAGGGTGAAGAAAAGGACAAAGAGTGAAGGGCAGAGGATAAGCGCTAGAGCATTTACAATGACTCGGGAGGAGGCCAGGGTGGATCCCGATGTCGTGTCGGGTATGTTTCTAGTAAACCAAACTTGTGCCTCTGTATTGTTTGATTCTGGTGCTAGTAGGAGTTTCATTTCTGCTGCTTTCTGTGCTAAACTGCCTATTAGTAGTAGAAGAATTGATGATTCATTTGATGTAGAAACTGCTATTGGTAAGTCTACCAGAATTTCTGATGTGATTGAGGATGGTGGCATAGAGTTAGAAGGCCATAGGTTCTTTGCTAAACTATTTGTGATGCCCCTAGGCGGATTTGATGTAGTTCTGGGGATGGATTGGTTGGCAGCCTATGAGGCGAACATCGTGTGTCGCAAAAAGATGATTCGACTGACAGCTCCCGATGGAAGTTCGGTAACGGTTTACGGTGACCGAGTTACTACAGTTTCGAAGGTGATTTCGATGGTGGTGGCCGAGAGGTGCATGAAATGAGGATGTAGTGCCTACCTGGCTTATGTGAAGGATGTGGACGCGTTAGTACTACAATTTTCCGACGTACCAGTTGTGTGTGATTTTGCAGACGTGTTTCCAGAAGATTTACTAGGTGTGCCACCAGAACGTGAGATCAAGTTTCAGATTGATTTGATACCCGGTGCTCAACCCGTTGCCAAGCCACAGTATCGATTAGCTCCAACCGATATGAAGGAGCTGATGGTTCAACTGCAGGAGTTATTGGACAAGGGTTTCATTCGACCAAGTATCTCTCCTTGGGGTGCTCCGGTCTATTTTGTTAAGAAGAAAGACGGTAGTATGAGGATGTGCATAGACTACCGGAAGCTAAACAAGTTAACAGTGAAGAATCGATATCCCTTACCAAGATAGATGACTTGTTTGACCAGCTCCAAGGTGCCAGTTGGTTCTCAGGAATAGATCTTCAATCTGGTTACCATCAGTTGAAGGTTAAGGAGCAAGACATTCCTAAGACAGCGTTTCACACACGTTATGGACACTACGAGTTCCTCATTATGTCTTTCGGTCTGACTAACGCACCTGCTGCCTTTATGGATTTGATGAATCGAGTGTGTTGGCCGATGTTAGATAAATCAGTGATTGTGTTTATTGATGATATCCTGATTTATTCAAAGAGTAAAGAAGAACATGCCAGCCACATACGTGAAGTAATGGAGACGCTTCGCAGGGAGAAGCTTTATGCGAAGTTCTCTAAGTGTGCTTTTTGGTTACGTGAAGTTCAATTTTTGGGTCACGTGGTGAATTCTGAAAGAATTATGGTGGACCCGGCGAAGGTTGAAGCGGTGATGCAATGGAAGTCTCCTAAGACGCCATCCGAGATTCGAAGTTTATTGGGATTGGCAGGCTACTACAGGAGGTTCATTCAAGACTTTTCCAAGATAGCCTCACATTTGACTAAATTGACTCGTAAGGAGGTGAAGTTTGTGTGGGGAAGAGAACAGGAGAATGCTTTTGAGGAGTTAAAGGCAAGATTAACTCAAGCTCCTGTTTTGACATTACCCGAAAGGAGTGAAGACTTAGTGGTATATTCGGATGTCTCCTATTCGGGACTGGGTTGTGTGTTAATGCAATGTGGGAGAGTAATAGCCTACGCGTCCCGATAGTTGAAAATCCACGAGGTCAATTATCTCATGCATGATTTGGAGCTCGCAGCTGTGGTCTTTGCATTAAAGATTTGGCGGCATTACCTGTACGGGGTGAAATGCACAATCTTCATGGATCACAAGAGCCTAAAGTATTTCTTTGAGCAGAAAGATCTCAACATGAGGCAGAGGAGGTGGTTAGAGCTGATTAAGGATTATGATTGTGAAATCCACTACCATCCGGGTAAAGCCAATGTAGTGGCTGATGCCCTCAGTCGAAAAGAGAGACCCGAGCCAATCCGGGTGAAAGCTTACCAATTGGTGATGACCTCTGACGTGATGACACAGGTCAAAGAATTTCAAGATGAGGCATTGAAGGAAGATCGCCTTAACTTTGAAAGGATGAGAGGTCTAGTCACGGAGTTGGGAGAAAATACCCACGGAGTTAGAACCCGCTTCGGGCGGATGTGGATTCCCTGCTACGGTGATCTACGGGGTCGAATTATGGACGAAGCTCATAAGACTCGATACTCCATTCATCCCGGTGCCACTAAGATGTATCAAGATATGAAGAAAGACTATTGGTGGTCGGGTATGAAGCGCGATGTAGTGGAGTATGTGAGTAAGTGCCTTACTCGCTTACAAGTGAAGGCAGAGCATCAAAATTCATACGGGAAGATCCAACCATTGGATATACCCAAGTGGAAGTGGGAGCTCATCACCATGGATTTCATCATAAAGTTACCCCGTACTGCGAGTACGATACCATATGGGTGATAGTTGATCGTTTGACAAAGAGTGCTCACTTCCTACCGATTCATGAGACGTATTCATCCGAGAGGTTGGCGGATCTGTTCATAAAAGAGATTGTGGCTCGTCATGGTGTGTCGGTGTCTATCGTGTCAGACCGTGACACTCGGTTCACATCAAAGTTTTGGAAGAGATTCCACGATGCGATGGGGACGAGGCTACACATCAGCACGGCCTATCATCCTCAGACAGATGGTCAGTCTGAGAGGACAATTCAAACGCTCGAGGACATGCTCCGAGCATGTGTGATCGACTTCGTAGGAAGTTGGGATGATCATCTACCATTGGCAGAGTTCTCATACAACAACAGCTATCATGCCAGCATTGGCATGCCACCTTACGAGATGCTATATGGAAGGAGATGTAGAATGCCCGTGTGTTGGGGAGACATTGGGCAGAAAGAGTTGGGAAGCGTGGAGGTAATCGAGGCTATGACTGAGAAGCTAGAAAAGATCAAAGCCTTTATGAAGGCAACCAAGGATAGACAAAAGTCGTATGCCGATAAGAGGCGTAGACCGATCGAGTTCAACGTGGGTGATAAAGTGATGTTAAAGGTCTCGCCCTGGAAGAGGATCATCCGGTTTCGGAAGAGGGGCAAGCTGAGTCCGAGATACATAGGGCCTTTCCGAATCGTTGCACGAGTAGGGGAGGTGGCCTATCGACTAGAATTGCCTGATGAGCTAAGTGGAATTCACCCGACGTTCCATGTATCTCATCTGAGAAAATGCTTGGCCAATGAAGATATGATTGTGCCACTGGAGGATACCGAAGTGGATGAAAGACTTAATTATGTGGAGCAACCAGTGGCCATCATAGACAGGAAGGAGAAGAGATTGAGAAATAAAGTGGTTCCACTCGTACGTGTGCAGTGGAAACACCGGAAGGGTTCCGAGTCTACGTGGGAGACGGAGGATGAAATAAGACAGCATTACCCATAGTTATTCTAAGAGTGACAGGTTTCAGGGACGAAACCTCTTTAAGGGGGGTAGACTTGTAACGCCCGAAACATCGGTCAAATAAAAAGAAAATAAAAGTATCAAGAATAAAGCAAAAAGAAGCCAAAGATGAGGGGTGTTTTGTGTAAAAGTACACAAAAGTCAAAAGTTCACTTTATATGGGCATGGCTGCCCATATCACTCCTGCTGCTACTGTGTTCAACCGAATCAGAAGAAGAAGAAGCTGAATTCGATTTCTCTCGGTTTCAAGGAGAAGAAGAGGCTGATTCTCGCTTGTGGTTAGTGTTCTTTGTATTTTATGGGTCGGTTTGTTGGGTTTTGACCATGAAACCGATTTATATGTGTTTATGTGTTTTGTTTTCTGTTTTTGCTTGTTTTAGGCGTTTGAACTCTTGTGCACATGAGTTTGGAGGAGTTTTGCTTGTTTGCTGCACTAGGTGAGTTCTAGATCCCGGTTTTCATGTGTTTTAAACTTCTTTGGGGCTGAAAATGCATGTTTAAAAGGTTTTACAGCTGTTTTATTCTTTACCATATGTGTATGGGTGTTTGTGTTGGTACTTTATGGTGGTTTATGTGCGGTTGATGCTTGTGATGTTGAGTTTAAGCTTCGAACAGATGGATAAGCATGATTGGTTAGGACAGTTGGTGTTTTCATGGTTGTATGCCTGCTCTAGATATTTAGCATGTTAGATGTATGATAAGGATGTGTTAGATCGAGGATTGGGGACTGAATAATTGCATAAGTGCGTTAGCAGGTCGGTTAGTTCATCCACATTAGTTGTTCATCCGCATTTGTTGTTCATCCGCATTTAAGTACTTGCTCATGCACATTTGTTTGTTCATCCGCATTTGTAGTTGCTTATGCGCCTAAGTGTTCTTCCGCATTTCTTTTGTTCATGCGCATTTGCTACAGTGTTCATTCGCATTTGTTCTACCAGCATTTAGTTGGACACTTGGAATAATCTGATCTGCATTAGTATTGTTCATCCGCATTAGTATTGTTCATCCACATTAGTATTGTTCATCCGCATTAGTTACTGTTCATCCACATTTGTCTAAGGACTTAGGATTTTTCTGAAGCTTGGGAAGTAGAATGTAGCGGGTAAGTTCTGGAATGTTTTGCTGGTTCATGTCTGTTGTGGTGATGCATGTTGTGTGCTGCTGTTGATGCTTTATACTATGTATAATATGACTTTATGTGGTGTGTTTATATTCGTATGCGTAAAGTATTATCGTAAAGAAAGTGAAAGATTAATGTTAATAAAGAAGTGGAACATAAGAAAAGTATGAAAAGTCTTGCAAGCAAAGGTTGAGGTGAGTGACTGTGTTGTCACAAAAGACTTGTATGCCAAAAATTGAGGTGAGTGACTATGTTGTCACAAAAGACTCGTAAGCAAAGATTGAGGTGAGTGACTGTGTTGTCACAAAAGACTCGTAAGGGATTCAATCCATGAGATTGACCCGAGTCCTTGTCGCGTACCCCGGTACTGTCGATCTTCGGATATGAGTCGGGTATTGCATGAGACAGGATCCAGAGTATAGTGAAAGATAATGAATGAATACGTGAGTTAATGAAAGATAATTCAATCTATACCTTGATGTATGTATGATGAATGCTCACGTGTAAAAGTAAATGAAGTATTTTATTGAAAAGGGTATTTTTATATATAAATCTTACAAGGTATTTTAAACGTTTTAAAACTAGGACTCATTCAGCGACGCTGATTTTTATGCATTTTCAGTTGGCAGGTAATTGTTGCTGAGATTGGCATGCGGGGGAAGCTACTCGGCAGGGTAAGATTGGCATCCATTCATCTTTAATGATATTGTTGTTTTGTGATGCAACGAAACAAGGTCTTTTGTAATTCAAGAAAACAATAATGTATTGCTTAACAACGTTAATTATTAATAGAATGAATGGTTTTTATTAAGAAATAAAATTGTTGAGATTGCTTGTTCGTTTTCGTTCATAAGAAATAAAATTGTTCATGAATTGTTCACGAACACTTACCGAATGAGATTCCTTGTTCGTATTCGTTCATTAAGAAATAAACATGTTCATAAATTGTTCACTAACACTTAACAAACGCAAACAAACACAAACAAATGTTCATGAACATGACGAACACAAAGAAGGTCATGAACACATACGAATACAAATGATCATATATCTATTTTAGAATAAAATCTACATTTTCATCACAAAGATTGCATAAAATCCATCAACAATAAATAAGTATTTAACATAAATATCCAAAAATACTTAACATAATTGTCATAAAAATAACTAACATAAAAATTAAGAACATAGACGAACACATTATCAAACGTTCCTGAACAGACATTAACGAACACATTCACGAACATAAATGAACGCACGCGGCTTGTATTCATGTTCGTTCTAAACGAACAAAATTTTCTTGTTAGTATTTGTTCATTTATGAAACAAACAAACATAAATTAACTTCCATCCAAACAGTTCACGAACTGTTTATCGAACGTCCGATTCGTTTGCAACCATATTCATACCTAAAATTTATCTAAAAATCATCATCCTACAAACTTATTTCATATTTTCTTAAACTCTTCCGCATCTCATTCCCCCATACCTATAATTTATTGGGCTTTTGAATAGGAAACCCCAAATTTAAAAAAAAAAAGATTAAATTTTTCCATAAAAATTTAAAAGATAAGAATAAGAAAGTGGTATTTGATGGAGGATCAAACTACACTATCACGGGGAACCAAATGTGAATGTTCTTAAAATAAAAAAAAAACTGATCGGGTCCGGTCCGGTCGGGTTGGATTGGATCGGATCAGGCCGGGCCGGGTCGGGTGATGCTGATACTTAAACCTTCGGGTCAATCTTAAGCTCAAACAATCTTGCAATTCACGGTTCACACCCTGCAACATTTCAATCGAAGATCACCATGGATGATGAAGAACGAGGGCCAAGGTTGAGCAAGAGATTCTCAGACAAAACAGCCGATGGAGAAGTCGATTACAAGACCAAATCTGGAACCGCTTGGTCTCACTCCTACCTTAATCAGAAGCCATGGCACCCTCTCTCGTACCCTAATCAACGCCGCAAGTGGATCGCCGAACAGACTCACGCCCAGCGAGAACGTCGAGCCCAAGAAGTCGCACGAGAGGTATGTTTCTCAGGTTAATCGCCTGTGCATTATTGCATTGATCGTTTGTTCGATTTCCCCAATTATCCGTTTGTTCAATCACTTCTAGTGTGCTAAACGTTTTGATTATTTGATGGTTTTTTTTTTGTGCAGTATGCTCAGGAACAGGAGTTTTTTCGCCAGGCGGCTCTTGTGTCGAAGAAAGAGAAGGAAAAAGTGAGGTTCTGCATTTTTTTGGTTTTTTTCATTGTTTTGAGTAATTGGGAACTTGAAATTTGGTAAATTGATTGGTTTGGGTTTGTGGTGCTTGTACTGAGGAGAATTAGTGTTTAGCTAACACTTTGGTGTTAAGAAATTATTGATTTTGTGGTTACCAAATACATGGGTATTGTTTGACATTAAGATTGAAATGTATTTGAAGCTTTTTGTTGAAATGTGATTAGTAAAGTTTGTATCTCTAGCAGCAGAATTTGAAGAATGGTAGTGTTGTAGTTCTCTTAAAACCATACTACTTTTGCATTTGAAAATTGTGTACTTAACAAGGTAAAACTTCTCTTTTATTGCAACATAGTGCAAGTTGTAAAAATATGTATATATAATATCCAAATATACCATAGTTGTAAAGGCGCAAGGCGCTTAAAAAACAAAGTCTTATTTAATCTAGGCATAGTAATAAAAATACCATTTTGAATCTGAGGGGGTTTAGACATGTTTTAGGCTTATTTTGGGCTAGTTAGGCTGTTTTAGGTTGATTCCAGGCTTGTATTGGGCTAGTGTAAGTGTTCAGACTAGTTTTGAGCAGTTTTGGCTTGAAAATGCGCCTGAGCGCCTGAAAATGGGGTTTTTACGAAGCAAGGTTACAAGGCTACTCTGAGTTGCCCCTGAAGGACTAGGCGGGCGCCTTGTGGTCTTTTGACAACAGAGAAATATACTACTAACTCGTGATTTATGTAATGAAGATGCTGGACTGGAAGTGGAACTCATATTGTTGTTTACAAGTTTTATGAGTTTGATTATTTTATTTTCTTAAGATTTAAAGAAGAGAGGTTCTTTGATTTGTTAAAATGGATAATCTTGGATTCTTGGTTGATGTGGAAGTCTGTTGTTGGTGTACATGTGTGATTGATTTAAAGTTACATGTAAGATTTGTTTGTTTGACTTGGTTTTCTTTTTAACGTCTGAATTTGAAGATGGAGATGATGAAAGCTGTTAGCTTCATGTATGTCCGACCACCTGGTTTTAATGCTGAAAGTGCCAAAGCTGCAGAGATTGCCGAGGAGAAGAAAACGCAGGAATCCTCACAAGATCCACATTCAGAGGAGGCTGGAACAGCTCATATGTAATTAGCTATAGTTACACTTACTTGATTACATAAATTGCAATGATTTCATAATATAGAATAACTTATATGTATGCTTCTGTTGCAGGATGCAAAATCCTATGCCCCCCAACGAGCAAAAGAAGAAGCAAAGGCCTAAAGATGTTTTTGGCCGTAACCTACCGACTGAAGAAGAATTTGAAGCCCTTAAAAATGCACCGAGGTCACGATCATGTTTTTAAACGATTATGTTTTGTTGTTTTAATAGGTTTTTGTTGTGTACTTATGTATTGTGCTTAATACTGTTGAACTTTCTTCATCTCATTTTCAAACAATCTTAATGATTTGAGTTTCATGCTTTAGATGCTGCCTCTTAACATTCATATATGAAATAAGTATACATACATCTATCACCTAATAGAAATATCTTGTGTACAAGAGAGAAAAAACTATTTCTCAAGTTGTTGCAATACTTCAAATAGTTTTATTTTGTTTATCAACGGAAGTATTAATCATAGTTACAGTATGATTTTTAATATGAATAGAAGTTGTGTCAATCTTTTTTTAAATCATAAAAGATATCGGGATACTCTTTTGTGGCTATTATTGCAGATTTGTGTAATTTAAATGATAAACTTCTTTCAGGTTAGAGACTGGTGTTGCCGGAAGGGCAAAGCCGTTTGGGATTGAAATAAGGAATGTAAAATGTGTGAGATGCGGGGCATTTGGCCACCAAAGTGGTGATAGGGAGTGCCCATTAAAGGATGCAATAATGCCTAATGAAGAGAGTCGCCTGAAAAGAGATGACCCCCTAACAACTATTAAAGCTCAGACAGAAATATCGGAGGTGATTACAAATTTGTTGGCAGTTTAGATTGGTAAATGCGATTGAGATGTAGCTGAATGTTATAATATAGATAATATAGTACTACATTAGAGATGTCGATTTTGACCCGTTCAGTTACGAATTGGTCGATTGGGTTATGGTTTATGCCTAATGGGTCAAATTGAAATTTTATCTAAAAGGGAAATGAGTCAAATTGGTTGGAACACGTCAAACCTGTTGAAAGTTGCTCAAAGTGCATTTCTATTGCTTACATCCTCCTAAATCATTTTATATAAAGAGTTAAATTATGTTTGTAATCATATTCAAGATTTCAAGGCATTAGTTATATATGAGAATGCATAAACCAACCCGAACGTACATTAACGAAAGCCAACCTGCCAATTTTTGCCTCTGTTAGTCTATTATGTAGCATTGATTGCTTATGATAATTATACCTGACTAGTGTTGTAGATGGCATTTCACACAAAATGCAACTTCCTTGTTGGTTAGTTAGGTCTCCAGTAAGCATGATTGAAATATAGCCATTTTTGCCAAAGTATAACCATTCTTTGTGGTTGCTTAACTACATTTAGCATGCATTGCTCGTTTTTCAAAATGGTATCATAATTATATACTTTTTATAGCTTCATCAGTATTCCTATCAAACTCGTGTCACGGTTCTTGTCTTTTTCCTTAGTGTCTTAAAAGTGTCATGATGGCTTTCTTTTTATCACGTATGCACGTTGCATGATTACCCAGGAAGGTCATGGGCTTGAGTAGAGGTGGCAAAATAGGCATGTTGGATCAGTTGGAATATTGGTTGAAATTGGTTTGGGTCAAAATGGGTCATTTTTTGTACGGATCAAGTTGAGTTGACCATACTTTTCAACTTTTATAAACGCTAGTGTGTCAAATATGGTCTTGGTTTTAAAAAGCGCGCCTGAGGCGCGCCTAGGCGCAAGGCGACCTCAGGCGCAGAGGGGTTCGCTTTATGCCATACAAGGCGAGCTATGTACAAGAAGCGAGCGCCTATGTCGCTTTTTCAGTTGAAACCAAAGGCGCAAAGCGCGGGATTCATGTAGAGGAACATGAAATCGAAGTTTTAAACTCCAAAACGAAGATGAAAGTGAAGAAATCGATGCTTACCTGGTTCGAAGAGGAAGAACTGCGATGAAGATGGAGAAGAACATGGAGATATAGCTCAACAATGGATGGAGCAGAAGTGGAACAAGAAGATGACGACCATAGTTGTCAATAGTGAATAGCGGTAAATAGCGACACACTACCTATATGCTACGTAGCGAATAGCGGTAAATAGCGAGCACTATTTTGTGTTTAGCGATAAAGTAGTCGAAATTATTAAAAATATAGTACATTCACTAAAAATAAACATGTTTTAACAATAAACTAGTACAAAAGTTTAACAAACACCATCAAAATAGATAATATAGTCCATTACTAATCATCTAAATCTTCACATTCCCTTCTAGTTCTAGTGGTCATTTCTATTTAAAAACAAAATCAAAGTATCAAAAATTACTGTCATATTCATAACTACAAGTTTACAACAACATCAAACTATCAAAGTATCAAAAAAATGAATAATTATAGCCAAAATTACACAAATCGTGACCTTAGCTGTAAGCAGCAGGAATCAATTGAAAGATGAAGCAGGAATCAGAGGAGGAATCGAAGCAGGAAGGAAAGGGCGAACTTCAATCGAAGCAGGAGGGAGGGCGGCGTCCGGCGAGGTCGGTGAAGGATGAGAGGGCGCGGCCGGCGATGTTAAAGGTTGAGGAACGAATATGGAGGTCGAAGGTGTCGAACCCTATTTATGTATTTATTGTATTTAAAATAAATAAATAAATAATCAAAGCCCGCTATATTACCGCTATATGAAACATAGCGACCGCAAGCCGCATCGCGACGTAGCGCGCTATCGCGGGCGCTATGGTCGCTATTGACAACTATGGATGACGACTTTTGAACCTTCTAGGGTTACAACTTCAATTTAATTTTATTATAAGTTACACATTTCACCCTTGATGTTTTTGTTTTTATCAATTTTAACCTAAAACTTTTTTATATGTTTTAGTTTTTTCTTTCCTTAATTCATTAAGAGTTGTGCTTTAATAACTTATACAAATAGCTTTCTATGCTGTACATTGAGGTTATTTATAGATTAAATAATATGCATCTTTTAATTTTTTATCATAAAAGATTAATATTATAGTATTATTATATGAAACTAATTAATACTTTTATCATAAAAGGTTATTTATAGTAAATATTATATGAAACTAATTAAAATATGTATTATTAATACTTTGCGCTTTGCATACGAAAAGCCCGCTGCTTTTGCGCTTTGCGCTTCAGTTTTAGACCTTGTCGCTTTTGTGCGCTTCTCGCTTTTTAAAACCAAGAATATGGTTACATTTGTTTAGTTTTGCTAGTAATCAATTTTTTGTAACTAGAATGATTTAGGGGCTTTTATGCTTTAAAAATAAACTATTGGCTATTTTGCTCCCTGTTCGATTCATTTGACCATATACATTCTAAGCTAATTTTTTATTATTTACCCATTTGACTTGCTAGAGAAAAGGTAACCTGAATCGACTTATACATGAGTAAGCGGATTCATGGCGCACCACTTTGCTCTTACTTGATACATAATGTCGTAAAACTGAAAATTGTATTAACATTAAGCACTGTAAAGCGATTGTGTTGCTAATGAGATATAATTTAAATGTGCAGCCTCTAAAGTGGGAGTTGAAACAAAAGCCTGGAATGAGCCCGCCTCGTGGTGGGTTCAGACCAGATGATCCAAACCAGCAGATTGTTGCAGAGGACATATTTGATGAATATGGAGGTAAGCTTACTTAATAACAGAATTGCATGCACATAACTATCACCAGTTAATTATAGGAAATGATTTAGAAAAAAAGTAAAAAATAATAGAACAATGAAGTCTGCAAATGTTATGTTCAACTCTAATGCTTATTGTGCACCAGTCTTTATTTTTCTCCTCTTTTTTTTTAATTGTCAAGTAATAAGGCCATAAGATCCTAGGGTACTCATCTAAATAAGCATATCAATTTCATCTCTTACTCCTCAGTGAAGCAAATAAAGATGGCTGAAGATATTTAGCCACCTAGGTGTTTTTAACAGTGGGAAGGAGGGGGGTGGTGAAGGGGGCGGGGGTTGGGTCAAAGAATTGCATATTTTTTATTTTCGGCAGGTCAAAACAGGTTGCCTTGGTTGTCCTATTAACACCTTTTTGGCTTATCTCTTATTTCATAAATAACTACATCCTGATTATGATTACAAAAGCTAATTTAAGAATAAGGGGCGAATTTCATTATATAGTACTATTAGGGAGGCTGTAAACATGCATGTATGCTTTCGGCGACTTTTCAACTGTTGGATCCTTTTTTCAAGTAACAATTCTTTTAAAAATTTTACTCGTTGGACATAGCTGACGAAATATCTGTGTGCATAAAGATCATTGTGATAGAATTCTCTCCTCTCTTAGCAGTGATGCAGTATTTGAATTGCATGTCACATGCCATGATGTAATAAATTAGTAATTGGTTTAGCAACCATTCATCCATGTTCATCTATTCAAGTTCAAAATATGTGAAACAAAATGAATGGGAAACAAAGAAGTTCATCCTGAAAATTAAATAAAGAAGGTCCGCTACCTCATTGTCATGGGTCTGACTTCTGAATAATAAAACTAATACTATTGCAGATTATAGGTGGCAAAATGGGCAAGTTGAGTAACAGGTAAATCTGGGACGGGTCAAAACAGGTTGGCACAAATTTTTTTTTTCAATTTTTAAACTGTTAATACAGTACATATGATTACAAAAGTAGTTTTTATTAAAAGAAATGATCCAATTCTTGAATAAAACAATATTGCTGCATGCACTAAAATCACATGTTTAAACTTTTGCCTGTCTTGACCCGTACCCATCCTGCCCACTTAGCCACATATGTGGTTGTTTTTAGCTTTCTGGAGACTGGAGGTGCCTTCAATGTAATCTTAATGTTATCTGCTATGTGTAGGGTTTCTTGGTGAGGAGGTCATCCCAGATTTGTTAGCCAACTTCTCTACAAAAAACCAAAAGAAGTCGAGCAGTAAGAGAAAACACAAAGGGGAATCACCATCAATGATTAGGGATCACCAAGACATTTCATCCTCTGATGATGCAGAAAAGAGGTCAAAGAAAAGTAAAAGTCAACGTAAGAAGAAAAAGAAACGAGTACAGTCTGAATCAAGTTCATCAGATGATTCGGAAGTTGATAGACATAGGAGCAGAGGCAGCAAACATAGGCGGCATGGTGGACCCCATTGTTCAGACTCTGATCATGGTCAAAGATATGAACATCGTCATCGCCGCCACCATCATCACCATCGGCACCGTAGACGTTCAGATTCTTCAGACTGAGGAAGTTTTTAAGAATTTAGCTTCAGTAATACTACGTTGTACACTGTTTAACTAAAATGAGTACCAGCAGTTTGAATCCTTTAGGTCTTAAAACCGATCTAAATATGACCAGTCTCTGTCCAAACCAATTCTGTTAGAAGAAACAAAATGAGCAAATGGCTATAATTTCATTCTTTTTTCTTTTTCTTTTTTTTTTTTTTTTTTGTCTTGGTTGACTTGAAACCATACAACCACTTGCTCATGGAGTACTAGTACATACCAAGTCAAAAGACATGCAGGATGAAGTTAATTGTGAACTTTAATAAACTTAAAAGAACACCTATCGAAGAAGATAATTCTTACTCTCTTGATTGCAACGATGAAGTCCTGAGTGTCAATATATTGCTGTGAAAGACGATTTCAAGACGTGAAAAAGAGAATTTCAACCTTATAAGCTGCAAATCAGAGCAATCATAAGAAACATGTTCTGAGCATCCATCCTTTAGGACATCAATATCTTTAGGTGTGGTGACATACTAGATTGGTTTATATTAAGTAAGCAATATCTTTTCTAAAAGAGAGGCATTCATCACCCCACACAAACTTTATGGTTGCAAAGTCTTGCATTTTGAGTTCGAGAGCATAAGAGCATACGCGATACCTGCCTAAACACTTACTCTTTGACAAAAAATCACTAGATCATGAGTGTTTCTCAAGCTAGTCTATATCAAAAAAGGCTTACCATTGTCTTACTCAAGTTTAGCCTATATCAATGTGCCCATTTATTCTAAGATCTTAAATACTACAAGTGTTTCTCCTGCATTTAATGATGCACCTTCTGCACCTATCAATAAAAGGTTATATAAACTACTTGAAGAACTAGTGTGAGACCAAAGATCTAAGAAGATAGTAAAATCTAAAGCTTTAAATCCTAGTATGAAAGAAACTATGAAGTCTTTCTTAATTGGGATCCTGGGAAGTTCTTCAAACATTAAAACCACGCCATGGGCGACAAATAGTGATAACTATGAGTTTGAGTTTGAAAGTCTCTGGTACTAAAAACAATAGACAAGTACGGGTTTTTGTTTTACATCAAAAGCTTTTAACAGATAGTCTACTAATCTTTTACATGAAAGTAAAGGTTCAACCATAGGAGAATCGACGGCAAAGCATGAGTTGTTACCGAAAGAGATGACTGAAATGAACGAAACCCCTCACCCAAAAACTCGCTCATTTGAACGTTGAACACAGTTGACTAAAAATTGTAAAAAGCTCATTTTGCAATTATTCAAAGTATGGGGGGTGTACTTGCAACTAAAACATTAACAAAGGGAAAAAATGAAAAGAAACAAGAAACTCAAAGACATTAGCAGCATCGTCCCTCCACTCTCACATGAAGCTCTAGGGTTTTCACCATTTTGCACAAGTCAACAACCTTTGTAAGAACGAAGAACAGCAACAATGGCGTGGGCGACTCGTGTATTCGCTCAAGCTCACAGTGTTCTGATGGCATCCGCCACCGCCACCACCACCTCCACCGCCACCGCCGCCAAGCGGGGCCGCCCCGCCGGTATTCTAAAAGTGGTTCCGGTGTCTCCGGTTCTCGGAGAGTTCCTAGGTGTCTCTGAAGTCTCCCGCACCGACGCCGTGAAGAAAGTTTGGGAATACATCAAGCGCAATGACCTTCAGGTTACTCGTTAACGTGATTCCTACTTTGTTATTGTAATCTCATGTTCGTATTAGGTTTTGCTATGGTTGATCGTCGTTTGAGTGTTTGAAAACTTGATTACTGTTTTGATTTCGACCTGATTTTGTGATTTTATCTCTGTTGTTCAACTATTCCTTGCTGTGGGTACAGTAAACAGGGTTTTACTGAGTCGACCATCAACTTAAGTATCTGTAGAAGATTTTGCTGTGGATTATAGTTTATGATTAAGTGAAATGGGATTAGTTCACTACTGTAAGTGTGAAGTCGTATTTCATAATGGTGTTTTTCCTTTGGATGTCTTTCTGGAAATAGGTTTTTAACATTTTGGCAGCAAAAAGATGTAGATTCTGATGAGAAGTTGTTTCTACGTTTAAGATCAAATGCTTTTGATCTCAATGACATTTTAGCTTCTTATACTTTGTTGAAGTGTAAGATTAAAGAACGAAATGGTTCATTTCAATTGAGGATGTTTTGGACTATGAATTCCTTTGGTTAATAAGGTTTTGTCAATGTTTACTCAGTCGACTGTAACATGAGGTAACTACTAGTAGTAATGAGTGCATAATGACCATCAACTTGTAAACAGAGTCCCAATTTCTATCTGTTTATATGTTGTGTTATATGTATCATTGGATCCCAAGCTTTCTTCTGAATATTTTTGACAGCACACAATTAGATTTTAATTTAGAATTTGTTTACACTTTCTAGATTAGATGCTTTTAATTTCAAGAACAATTTAGCTTTCTGTACTTTACTAAATGTGCAGCTGTGAATGAACAATATGTTTTCATTTCATTTGAGGATGTTTTTAACTATGAATTCCTGTGGATAATAAGGTTTTATCGTCACGATATCTTTTTCCACATATGATGTAGTCCCTTCATGATATGTAATTCTTATAAGTGCTTAATTTCTTGAACAATAAGCATGAGCTCTTTGGGAATATATGTTGTGTAAATGGAAATGCAAAGGTAACATCATCTTGACATTTTCTTTAGGGGGATTTTGATGTGCTTTGTGAAAGTGATTATGTGATCTTCAGAACAGGGTGTAGGAGATGGTTTTTAAATGTGCATATAAGAATTTTGTTTAGTGTATGAAAAACTCTGAATATTCAAGTAAAATGTACATAAATTGACCAAAAAATACATTCTTTACATCTTATCATATGGTAATAGAAGGTGGTCAAGTTAAGTTAAAAGGGTTAGCTAATAAAGTTACTATATAATTTTTGAACAATGCTTCAAAGTCTGTCCATGTCTTTTCAGTTAGTAGTTTTTTAGAAGTTAATTTACCGCGTGTTATTCCTTGTTTTTTGGTTGAGATTATTTAGGGATATTTGGCATGATCTCCATTATCGTAGTAGCTGGTGGGCATCATTGGCATGCCAGTAAAAAGTTTATTCTCTACATAATTTTCTCGATTACTTTTTTCCTCTATGACTCCAACATTAATGGTAAATTTTCTTGCAGTTAATTTGAAAGTGATTCTTTGAAATTAGAAGCAGAATGTTCATACTCAACTTAAAATCGATCGTTACAACTTGTAGTCATGGGTGATCAGTTTAAAACACAAATATATACACCCCTTTTGCATTTTTACAAAAACTATAATTTGTTTGTATGAAAGTCCAGAAAATGGTTCAAAATGTCAATCAACCTGATTCTGTATCGCCCATTCCCATTTGACATATCTGTGAACTGTGATGATTTACAGAACCCATCCAACAAGAAGGTGATCCTTTGTGATGCAAAATTAAAGACGATATTCAACGGGAAGGATCAAGTTGGGTTTTTGGAGATCGCCAAGTTGTTGTCACAGCATTTTATCAAGTCTAGTTGATGGTGGTAATGAGTTACAATTGCCTTTTTTTGAACTTGTTGCATGTTCTGTATGTTGGCTTCTGGGTTGGTAGTCATGTAGTGTAGGTGGATCTTGGGTGCAGCATGCACTTATTTTGTATGGTAATGTGCTATCACTATCACTTTGATGAGATATGATGGATCAGTTGTCTTGACCATGGTTTTGTTCGACTTTTTTGACTTCTCGAAACATGCCTACAAACTATAAATTGGACCTTGATGTTTCTCATGTTACTCCAAACGGTCATCAACTTTAGACTTGATTTTATTTGCAAGACGGGTTGATATCTTGTATGGTTAAACCATGAGTCATTCGATAGGTTGTTGAAGACATGTTTCATGTTAACAGAGCGAGAGCGAGAGAACTCTTTGCAGTATAATGGGATAGATAATGAGATGGAAGGAGTTACATTGAAAAAACATAAAGTTTTAAATTTCAAGGAACTAATAACATTTTGACTAGTGACGTATATTTTCTATTTACATCTACTTTACACTTAAAATCATCACATGCATCTTTATAAGATATAAATTTAAAATCATTTGGTTAGGGATTCAAGAATTTAAAATCAGGATGTTCGTGGGGATTTTACAATCAGAATGTGCGTAGGGACTTTAAGAAACTAATAAATAATGTCATCATTTTTGTATAATGTTCACATTAATAAAAATTTAAAATATGCTAACACTTGATGAGTTCTATATACTTTTTTCTAATTTGATATAAGACTGAATAATGAATATTTAACTCATAAATATTTATTTACTCAATTAAAATAGTTATAATAGTTTAATATAATGTTGCTTGTGTTCCTCAAAAAATTAGTTGAACATGTTTCCTTGAAGAAGAAAGGAAGTAATTTAATTTAATTGTTCTAAATAAAGAAATCAATACTATCTGTCTATATAATTTAAAACTCTTAGCTACACTAAAATATTAGATTCTTTATTTTGATCACATTATTTTTGTTATGATCCCTCATTTATCTTTAGAATATTATATGCAAATATATTGAGTTAATTAATTGAACAATAAATAGATTTTAACTTACTAGGAATCTATAGTTATAATATCACAATAATTAACACAAGATTAGTGTTATAACCTTAAGAACTTTAAAGAGAATTGCAAGAGCAAGAAGAAGAGAAATGTATAACTTATGAAAGTGTATACAAGAGGTGCATCTTCTCCTCTACATTGAGGTGGTATTTATACTACAAAGATCAATCATTTTGGTAGACAAGTAAAACTATTTAGCATAGTAAACTTATCTATAAGTTTGACAAAGAGTTCATCCACTTGCTATGGTAATAATTCATAATACTCCCCCTTGGATGACACTTTTCAAACTTCAAGAGTTTAAGTACTGCCTCATTAAAAACCTTGATAAAGAAAATCCCAGTGGGAAAAAACCTTAGCTAAGGAAAAAAGAGTGCAGCTTATAACTCCCCCTCAAATTGTCTTCTGTAGATCATCACATTGTGTGTATGTGCCGCATGCCAATATCATAAACATGTTTTCTGAAAGTTGTTTTTGGAAGTGCCTTTGTGAAAAGATCAGCTGAATTATTGCTAGATTGAACGTATCTCATTTCAACTTGTTTATCTTTAATAAGGTCTTGAGTGTATGAAAAGAATCTTGGTGGTATATGTTTTGTTCTGTCACTTCTGATATACCCTTCTTTCATTTATGAGACACAAGCTGCATTATCTTCATAGATTGGTGTTGCATTTCTATCTTTCTCTAATCCACAAGAAGTTAATATAAGTTGTGCATAGATCTTAACCATACATATTCTCTTGAAGCTTCATGTAGTGCAATGACTTCAGCATAATTTGAGGATGTCGCAACGAGTGTTTGTTTCTGAGAGCGCCATGAAATCGCAGTTCCTCCATTCTTAAATATGTATCCCGTTTGAGATTTTGCTTTATGAGGATCAGATAAATAACCTGCATCTGCATAACCAACCAACCCTTCTTTTGAATTATTAGGATAAAACAAGCCTAAATCAATAGTACCTCGAAGATATCGAAAAATATGTTTAATCCCATTCCAGTGTCTTTTAGTAGGGGCTGAACTAAATCTTGCTAACAAATTAACTGCAAAAGAAATGTCAGGTCTCGTACAGTTAGTAAGATACATAAGAGCTCCAATTGCACTGAGATATGGTATCTCTGGACCAAGGACCTCTTCATTATCTTCGCAAGGACGAAATGGATCATTATCAACATTGAGTGATTTAACAACCATCGGTGTGCTTAAAGGATTTGCTTTGTCCATATTGAAACGCTTTAAGAGTTTCTCAGTATAAGTCGACTGATGTACAAGTATTCCATTATGCATATGTTCAATCTGCAAACTAAGACAATATTTGGTTTTTCCAAGGTCTTTCATTTCAAATTTTTTCTTTAAAAGAGTAATTGCTTCATTAATTTCCTTTTGCGTCCCAATTATATTTAGATCATCAACATACACAGCTATGATCACATATCCTGATGTTGTCTTCTTAATAAAGATGCATGGACAAATAAGGTTACTTGTGTATCCTTTACTTGTCAAATAATCACTCAAACGATTATACCACATCCGTCCAGATTGTTTGAGTCCATACAAGGATCTTTGTAATTTGATGGAATACATTTCCTTAGGCTTTGAGTTTAATGATTCGGGGAATTTAAAACCTTCAGGAATTTTCATATAGATGTTACTATCTAGTGATCCATACAAGTAAGCTGTGACAACATCCATAAGACGCATCTCTAAATTTCTAGAGACTGCTAAGCTGATTAAGTATCTAAAGGTTATTGCATCCATAACAGGGGAGTATGTTTCCTCATAATCAATCCCTGGCCTTTGTGAAAAACCTTGAGCTACAAGTCTAGCTTTATACCTTGTAACTTTATTTTTCTCATTTCGTTTTCGTACAAAAACCCATTTGTACCCTATAGGCTTTACGGACATAGGAGTAATAACAATAGGTCCAAACACCTTTTTTTTGTTAAGTGAATCTAATTCAGCTTGCATAGCTCCTTTCCATTTATCCCAATCATATCTATTTTGACAGTCACTAACTGATTTTGGTTCAGGATCATCATCTCCACTCATGATGTCACTTGCTACGGAATAAGAAAATATTTCATCAATACCTTCCATTTCATCTTGATTCCATAAGATATGTGTGTGACCATAGTTAATTGATATTTCTTTGTTAGTTTCATCCAAATCCTCCTCATGAGAGGTTTTGGTATTAAGCGTTTCATCAAGATCATTCACTTCATTGTCAACTTCCTTTTCATGAGTTTTTCTTTTTCAAGGATTTTTATCCTTGGAACCGATTGGTCTTCCTCGTTTCAAACGTCTCTGAGATTCATGAGCCATTGTGTTATCTATTTTCTTATTTGGAATCTCAACTCGAGCTGGAGCATTAGCAGCTGGTATATGAGACTTAGTAACTCTGCTTGTATCAGTAAATGCATCAGGTAATTGATTTGCAATTTCTTGCAAGTGTATTATCTTTTGAACCTCTGTCTCACATTGTTTAGTTACTGGATCAAGATACAATAATGAAGGAACATACCATGATACATCATTTTCTTGTTTTTTCTTTTCTCCCCCTAATGCCAGGAAAACTGACTCGTTAAAGTGACAATCAACAAAACGTGCTGTAAATACATCACCCGTTAAAGGTTCAAGATATCTTATGATGGAAGCTGATTCATATCCAACATATATTCCCAACCTTCTTTGAGGACCCATTTTTATACGTTGTGGTGGTGCAATAGGGACGTATACAGCACACCCTAAAATTCTAAGGTGGGAAATGTTTGGCTCATTGCCAGAAACAAGTTGTAAGGGAGAGTATTTAAGATTTGCACTTGGTCTCACACCAATTAGTGATCCAGCATGAAGAATTGCATGACCCCAAATAGACATAGGGAGTTTTGTCCTCATTATTAATGGTCTAGCTATTAGTTGTAGACGTTTGATTAACGACTCAGCTAAGCCATTTTGTGTGTGTACTTGAGCAACAGGGTGTTCAACAATAATTCCTACAGACATGCAATAATCATTAAAAGCATGTGATGTGAATTCACCAGCATTATCAAGTCTCACCCTTTTAATAGTATAATCAGGAAAATGTGCTCGCAATTTGATAATTTGTGCAAGAAATTTTGGAAATGCTACATTACGAGTTGATAACAAACAGACATGAGACCATCTACTTGACGCTTCTATCAAAACCATAAAGTATCTGAATGGTCCACATGGTGGATGAATTAGCCCACATATGTCTCCTTGAATTCTTTCAAGAAATAGAGGTGATTCCTTTTCAATTTTTACAGGCGAAGGCCTTGTAATTAATTTCCCAAGAGAACAAGATGTACACAAAGGAATTTTATTCGATTGTGTGATCTTTTGATATTTCAATGGGTGCCCATGAGTGTTTTCAATTATTCTTCTCATCATTGTAGATCCTGGATGGCCTAATCTGTCATGCCATAAGTTAAGTGTTTCAGGATCATAAAATTTTTCTTTAACTGTCATATATGCCTGAGGCACATTAATGTGTGTATAATGTAAACCAGACTGAAGCATTGGTAGTTTTTCTAATATCTGATCTTTGCTTATGATATGCAAATATTTTTCACTATCAACAGTCTTTGACTGAGTATCATATCCGTTATGATATATGTTTTTAAAACTCAACAGATTTCTTGTTGATTTTGGGGAAAATAAAGCATTTTTATTATAAGTTTTGTACCATTTGGTAATGCTAAATTAGCTTTTCCCACTCCTTCTATCAGGTCTGTAGGTCCTGATATTGTATTAATGATTCCTTTTGTTGGTTTAAGCTCAAAAAAATATTTCTTAGACCTAAGTATAGTATGTGTGGCTCCACTATCCGCTATACATATATCTGCTTCATTTGTTTGATCTTGCGCTCCAATGATGTTCATTTTAATCTTGAAAGTATAAAAAAAATTAATAAGTGAATAACGACGATATTGTTATATTTTAACGAGAACTTTATTTAATTGAAAGAAAATTACATGAAGAAAAATACATAATTAAAGATATGAAAACACTTAATTGTTGCATATAACTATTATGGTCAAGCAACATGTGTTTCAGAGTTCCATGTCAAAGTCTGCAGTGTTCAACTCAACGTTGAGATTATCAAAATTATCAACATGGTTCACTTCCTTCTCTTTCCTTTTAAGAGAGGCTTGGTATAGCTCACATAAATGTGGAGCTGTGCGACAAGCCTTTGACCAGTGGTTTGTGCTACCACATCTAAAACAGAAAGTGCCATTGTTTTCGGACCTACCAGCTTCATTCCCTTTGTGTTGGTTAAAATTGTTATTTTGTGGAGCGTGGTAATTGATTGTTCTTTGATTTCTACCACGGCCATATCCACGGCCACGACCACGTCCACGACTATAAAAGTTACCTCGGTAATTATAATTACCCTTGAAAGAATGGTTGCGACCATTAGGGTAACTTTTATCAACAGAACCACGACCACGACCTCTTCCCCACTTTCTTCCAGAGTTTTTAGTAGCAACATTAACTTCTGGAATTGCTAATGATCCCGTGGGACGAGCTTGATGATTTTTCATCAAAAGCTCATTATTTTTTTCTGCTATAAGGAGGAATGAATTTGAATCAGAATATCTTTTAAACTTTTGCAACCTATATTGTTGTTGCAAGTTTATATTTGATGCATGAAATGTGGAGAAAGTTTTCTCCAACATATCTTCCTCAGTAACATTTTGTCCACAGAATCTGAGGGTCAAGCATATCCTGAACAAAGCAGAGGTGTACTCGTTTACCTTTTTTAAATCCTGGAACCTGAGATTGTTCCATTCATCTCTAGCAGTGGGAAGCAGAACTTCCCTTTGGTGATCAAATCTGCTTTTTAAATCTTTCCATAAAATATATGGATCTTCACAATTTGAATATTCAAATTGTAACATTTCATCAATATGCTTATGTAAAAAGACATCAGCTTTCGCTTTGTCTTGTTTCGAGCAAGCATTTCCCTCTTGTATAGTTTCTAAGACACCCATGGATTTAAGATGTCTTTTTACGTGGGCCGTCCACGGCATATAGTTTTCTCCATTGATATTAAGAGCCGGGAATTCAATTTTTGCAATGTTCGACATTTTTGTTTTCTAAACAAGAATTAAGCAAATAGTAAGATAATTATTAGAATCCATATATATCAATAAGCATTGCGATACAATAAAGCGGTAGAGCTATAAACTAATATAGAAATAAGAAAAGTTTAAATTCTTCAGGTGGTAGTTCAGCAACAGGGATAAAAATTAAAATGAGCATTATGGTTACCAGTACTAAAACCGGGTGTATCATCTTTGAAAAGTTACCTTGGATAAACTTGAGAAAAGAGATAATCTGTTTATTGAAAATAGGTTGATAGTGGTCAATTTATAGTTTAAAAATATAACCTGTTTTGTAACGGCTATGTACAACGGCTATATAACCGTTTATAACGGCTAATAACCGTCGTGTGTGTATATATCGACAACAATTTTAAATAAAATAGATAAGTATAATATTATATTATAAAAACATATATGTAGTTTATAAAAACAATAGAGAATAAGAACGACAGGTTAGAATAAGACGTTAGTACGAATAAACATAATCAAAATGTTAGTTGTATAAAGTTAGTTGATATATAAAGAAATGTTAGTTGCATAACTAAAAAAAAGTTAGATGCATAAGTAAATATTAGTTGCATAAGTAAAAGTTAGATGCATAAATAATATGTTAGATGAATAAGTAAAAGTTAGTTGACATAAAATAAAATGTTAGTTGCATAATCAAAAGTTAGATGCATAAATAAAAGTTAGCTTGTTAGTAGTCCTATGGTTATCAAGATGTCCATAATATGATCTCCTTTATGCTTATTTTATTTATCTTAGTTATCTTCTCAATATAAGATATTATATATTATTACTTAATGAAGTCCTTACCTTAATTAATGGATGACTTTGTGCTTTATTGATCTTCTTGATTAGAGTTTAAGAGCTCTCGTGCTGATAACGTGTTATAATATCACAATAATTAACACAAGATTAGTGTTATAACCTTAAGAACTTTAAAGAGAATTGCAAGAGCAAGAAGAAGAGAAATGTATAACTTATGAAAGTGTATACAAGAGGTACATCTTCTCCTCTACATTGAGGTGGTATTAGATCAATCATTTTGGTAGACAAGTAAAACTATTTAGCATAGTAAACTTATCTACAAGTTTAACAAAGAGTTCATCCACTTGCTATGGTAATAATTCATAATATCTATAAATTTCTTCACCTTGAGAGGCTATAGTGAACTTTAATGTTTTTATTTTTGACCATATGAGTTTTGTTTTTTACATAATAGTCTTTTTTTCCTATTAACTTTTAAGTTAAAATTCTTTTGTATTTATCACACTATCTCCTCCTCTCACGTCCACTACTGATTAGAAGAAAGAATCATGAACTTTGATTAAAAAATCAAGTCTTCAATCTGCGGGTCGAGGCCCGGCCCGGCTTTTTCTTAACAAATTTTTTCATTATTTTGTATGGGTTTTCTGTTGTTTTGTTGACTTTATTTCTTCGTTCCATTTCCTAGATGCCTTGGGGTTTCACGTCGTAGTGATGCCCGTCATGATATGTTTTGTATTTGCGTTTTGATATTCTTGTCCATGACGTAATTTCCCGCGCAACGCGTGTTTAGAATATTTCTAGTTTATCTAAATGGTAAATGAAGCTCTTAAAAAACATTGAACTCTCCCACCATTGCCACCAGTGCTAATAGTAGTTACCATAAACATCAATGATCCTTAGTCTAACTGGTTAAACCAATGTTTCCATGTAAATATTATTGAGAGGTTACGGGTTTAACTCTCACTCTGATCAAATGCTTAGAGTTAAGCAATAGAGTTTTCTCATTAATGGGTTTCCTCCTGAAGGGGTTGGGGGTGCGGTCCCGGTTAGAAAACAGATGGGTGAACTCAATTAAGATAACAGCTATTTTTCGAAGCAGAGTCGTACATTTGTCGGTTATAAAAAAACTATCATAACCCCTACAACAGGTCCACAAACAGACCCTACACAATCATTGTTTTCATTGTCCCCACTACCATAACTGCTTACCAAGGTGCTAGTTTCACAACATTCCAACTTTTGACAAAATTACAATTACAAGATTGTTTTGTCAACCTGGAGTGTCAATAATTCTAACTTCTTTCGTAAATTTTAATAATCTCAATACAAGTTCTTATAAAATTCCAGTGTTTTTAACAAAATTCAAGTTAATCTAGCCTAATTTCCCCTTAAGAAATAATAAATGACAGTATTTTACCATTTGAAGTCAAGTTAATCTACCATTTCATTGTCTAAAAAGGACTTGATAATGATGCAAGCTACTGAATCTCCTAGTAGCGAAGGAAAGGGGCATTCGGGAAGTGACTAGTTGTTTCTGGTGAAGCTTCTAGAAAGGCTGATCACTACATAGAGAGATCATATACCAGTTATGAATAAGAGCAAAGCCTAAAGAGACGCATGTAGTATTTAAGAACTTAATACTTGAAAGACAATAATTAAATAATTCTCTTTGGTAGAACAAACTATCTTTCATTTTCCTTTTTAATATATTCTTTTTTAGAGTTTAAAGGCATGTTGTTAGGTTTGCTTGAAGATGTTTTGAAGCCCCTACCAAACGTTTTCTTTTAGGTCTTTCAACTAATAGATACGCCCAAGGAAAGCTGCTTTTGCTAAAACTCGAGCGGTTTTTTAAAAACTCGCGTCAGATATAAAACTTTGAGTATTCTCTTGAAATCTGAATCAGGTTTTAATTTAGACGTTAAACTGAAACTTTGTAAATTGTGATTTTTCAACTAAAAAAACGAATTCAATTTAAATATACATGTAACATACTTTCATACTTAACAATTAATGATTTTTCCTTTTGAATTCAAACACAGTTTTTTCAAATATAAATTTACTTCTTTTATTTAAATTCGATTCAGTTCCAAATTTACGACGCAAAACCCTACAACCGTATCAACTTAATTTAGTTTGATGAACCCTTGTCGCACATGAGAAACCACCTTTGAACTTTTGAAGTTTGTGTTTAACATAGTTAAGTTAAAACCTAAATGACGTAAATAGAAGAACAAAACTTATTTATTGAAAACAAAATATAAACAAAATAATACATCCTTTTCGAATAAAAAAATTGGTCACTATAAAATAGAATCCATATGTTCATGAGTTCATCCCTCACCAAAATGAGTCAATTACAGGAAGAACACTTCGACGTCCTCACTAGCTCGGGTCAGAAAACGGGTTTCTCCAAACCTAGGTCACATTTCAATTTCATTACTAATTTCAATTTCTACTTCCTGTATATGTTTGTTTAATTTCTGATTTTAAAATAGTAATATGATTACACCTACTTCAATTGCTAACAGCAATGAATCCTGGGGTTTGTTACTCCATTAGTCGTCTACTAGAATGAAAGTGGAAACAAAACTCGATGCATTTCACTTGGATCAACTTTAATTGTTATGTGTTTTGATTGTTAGGTGGGAATTTTATATAATTTGGTATCGTAATGGATTATCCAGACTAGAAATGATTTCGTGTTGAGTTTCTAAGCTTTATCCATAAGAGTTTCGAATGTGGAGGGTGATGAGCTTCACCACATTTACTAATTTTACTATCTCTGAAAGAGTTTCTTAAAAGTTTAGGGCTTCCTGAATCTTGTTTATGCTACAACTAAGAGCATTCACAGTGGAAGATGTGAGTGTGTTTTCTATATTATATGGAATGATTTTGAGTGGTTGTGAGTGAAAGAGAGAAAATGTTATTGTTGATCGGTATATTTGAAGAATCAATGTTCAATTTTTATAAATTTTTTAATATTTTTGAAAGTGTTTGTGACTGAAGAGAGAGAAAAAAATAATGATAAAAGTATAAAAAATATTATTTAATTGAAAAAGAGAGAGAAAAAATAATGATTTTTAGTGTAATTATATGAATAAAGATAAGAAATCTTGTGTTGAATGAAATGATTTGAAGTGGCATGATGGTAGACTATTATGATTATGTTTTTTCTGATTATTTTCCTGTAAAAGTGATCAGGTTCACTGGTAGACAGTTTAGGAATGTGCCAAAGAAAACTAGTTGTTGAATGAAATGAAAATTTATCCTTTACCTCAAAAAGAGGAAGAAGTTCCCCCAAAATTTCCTGAGTTGTAATTATTTATTCTAATTAACATTTCATTTTAGAATTTAAAAAAAATCACTAACTAAATTTCAAAAGAAAATTATAAAAATTTAAAAGAAAGGATTAACTGAAATAAAAAGTACATTTTTTTTAAAGATTAAACCTAAAAATAAAACAACATTTTACTTGAAAAATTGCCAACCCAACGGCTAGTTGTATCTTGGGAATTTTTACTTATAAAAAAAACCCAACGGCTAGTTATAACAGTTGGAATTTGGTAGGGATACTTAACGCGGTAGCTACAGCACTGCACGGGTCGATTCTAGAAGTGATATTCCTGAGTGGGGTCGGCTAACCACCTCGATGGATTGGGGGATTGCATTCACCGACACCACCCCGAGAACCCTTATGGCCACACATTTGACCTTTTTGTTTATGAGCACCTATGTTCTTAACAGAAAGTTGCTTTAGGCCTGTAAACGAACCGAACGAACACGAATATTGGCATGTTCTTGTTCGTTCATTTAACTTTAACCGAACACGAACACGAACACATAATCGAACATAATATTTTGTTCATGTTTGTTCATTAAGAAAATGGAAATGTTCGTGTTCGTTTATGTTCGTTTGTTAAAAAGCTAAACGAATAGTTCATGAACATAAACGAACACAAATGAACAAAAGTAAACGAACTTAATTGACAAACATAAATGAACACAAACAAACATTAATGAACCCAAACGAACATGTCTAACACCATGGTTTTAAAAAACGGTTGAGGCGTGCGCCTCGAGGCGAGGCGCCCAGAAAACGAGTCTGAGGCGCCGCCTTAGGGGATTGTTTTGTACGTGCGCCTCATATGACTGAGGCGTGCGCCTCGGGTGCGCCTCATGTGCGCCTCAGGGGGGTTTTCACTTTGTTTTTGATGTTTTTGACTTTTTGTGTCAGTTTCAAACGTTCCATGTTTTTTTAATGTGTGTTTTTTGATGTTTATTTTTTATAAGATATATAATTTTTATATTTATTTTTTAATTCCGCCTCGGCCTTACGCCTGGGTTCGCCTCGAGGCTTACGCCTCATGAGGCGAAGGGAAAACGCCTCGAGGCTCGATTCCGTACTTTTAAACCTTGTCTAACACATCATAATTCATAAAAAACCTAAGCAAACGAATGTAAACAGACGAACATAACTGAACGTAAATAAACAAACATATATGAACGAACATAAACGAACGTTCACGAACGTAAATGAACGAACAAAACATGTGTTCATGTTCGTTCGTTTAATTAAATGAACGAACATAAACGAACTTCCCTCCGAACAGTTCATGAACGTTCTGTTCATTTACAGCCCTAAGTTGCTTTAACTTATTAATGTAAGAATGGCTGATTTGACTCTGAAAATAATACTGTAATTATACCCGTCTGGTCTATCTGGTTATCAAATGTTAAGAAGCTATTGGCAAAGGTAATAGCTTACTACTCTTATCTCTTAGCCAGCCGATTATACTATAAATTAGGAATAGATTATGTTTAGTTATTTAGAGATAAATCATTGTATTCTTTATGTATATCCTTTCCTATTATCATGGTTGTATTCTCCCTATATATATAGGGCCTTTGTTAATCAATAAGGATCATCAAACAATTACAACCACAATTGCTTTTATGGTATCAGAGCCTAATCGGTTCTGATATCCTTCTCCTTTTCTTCTTTTTTTCCGATCCTAAACCCAACCGGATACGTCCGGCGCCGTCAACATGACGAAAGATACCGTGGACGGCTCAAAAGATAACGTGGCTAAATCATCGATCAAACCTGTCTCTCTTCATCCAGCCTACTCTGTGACGAATATTCAATCCAAGATCCGGACGTTGGACGGTTCGAAGGTTACTTATTCGGCATGGGTCAAACTGTTTCGCCTTCATGCGGTTGCTTACAAGGTTTCAAACCACATCGATGACTCCGCACTTCCAGCTGCCACATCCCCCGAATACGACCAATGGAAAGAACTCGATGCATTGGTCCTTCAGTGGATCTACAACACCGTTTCGGATGATCTCCTGAAACGCCTTATGGACACAACTGTCGCCAGGGCAGCTTGGACGAAGCTCGAAAAGATTTTTTTGAGCAATAAAAAGGCTCGCGCTGCGGCGCTCGAGACACGATTTTGCAATCTCACATTGACAGCCTGTTCTTCGGTTGACGATTACTGTCAACAGCTGTCAGATTTGGCCAATCAATTAGCCGATGTTGACCAGCCCGTTTCTGACTCCAGACTTGTTCTTCGGCTTGTTCGCGGCCTTCCAGCCGAATATAACACCACTGCATCCTTAATTAACCAGCAGGGTGTTGATTGGGACCAAGCAATCGCGATGCTCCATGACGAGGTTATCCGGATTGAAGCTCAGAAGGGTCACCAGAACACGGTGTTGGCTGCTACAGCAGCGCCGCACCCTGTCACCTCCTCTGCTAACCCTAATCAGCAACCACCCCTCCTACTCCTCCTCCAATCGTCGAGGTACTCGCGGACGTGGTGGGGGTTCAAATCGTCGGGGCAGGGGCCGAGGAAGACATCAGCAACAGTCCCCATGGACCGCCTACCCAGGTCAGCCGAACTCCTTCCCTAATTGGGCTTGGTGGACACCTCCACCATGCCCATACCCGACCCAGACGAACCAGCAACATTGGAACAGCAACAACCAGCCTGACTCGGCTCTTTAGGTGCAATACACCGGTTTTTCTCCGGCAACCAGCTTCTCTCCGGCCTCCTATGCACCGCCCGGTTTTACCCAGCCAGTGTACAACCCTCTCTGTCCCACTGATTTGAGTGCTGCTATGGCAAATATGCAGGTTAATTCTTCAAACATGGGTTGGACATCTGATGTTATGGATACAGGTGCTGAGTCCCACGTCACAAAGGACCGAGGTAAAAATCATAATCCCTGATTGTTTGTCGTAATATTTTGGTAGGTAATGGTGTTGGACCAATCTTGACATTAGTTAAAGTTAGGGGTCTATTATGTAATTTATTTTTGGTCATTATCTGGTAAACTAAAAGGATAAGTTTATCAGGTAGTTTATAGCTTTATCTCAAAAGGATTTGAGATAAGCTTTTGTGATTCAACTTTATCTCCAAAGGATTTGAGATAAAGCCTATTATGTAGGAATAGATTAACTTGATGGGCTAGGTTAATCAACTATAAATAGGAGATAGTTTTTACTTATTCTTTGCAAGTTTTTCTATCAATTAAATTGGAGAAGGAGTTCCAGAATTGTTTCTGTGTTTTCTGGTTGTTTCTGTTTGGTTTTGTTTCGGTACCAATTTACTTCAATTGGTATCAGAGCCAGGTTAAGAGATCTGGGATTTTCTGTTGGTCCAACGTGGTGGATCAAGCATTTAAACCACCAATACAGCAGGTGTACAAGCGTCGATCAAAGGAGAGATCGATGGGGGACGCTGCAGCACCAAACAACCAGCTAGCGCAGGTTGATAAAACAGGCAACCTTCCGTTTCAATGCCCGGTTCTAACTCCGACAAATTACCCAATCTGGTCACTTAAAATCAAGGCGATTTTCAAAGCTCATGGAATCTGGGAGGTGATTGAACCTGGGACAAATCCGGATCAGAAAAAAGACAATGCAGCCATAGCCTATCTCTATCAATCGCTACCTGAAGACCTTGTGTTGCAGATTGCAAGCTGTGAACATGCGAAAGACATTTGGGAATCAATCAAGACTCGACACTTAGGTGCTGAACGAGTCATGGAAGCACGATTGCAGTCCCTAAAAACTGAGTTTGATCTGATCAGAATGAAGGAAGGCACAACAGTGGATGATTTTGTGGGAAAACTCTCCGGAATTGCTTCAAAATCAGCCACCCTTGGATCTCCAATCAATGAAGCAGCCCTGGTCAGAAAACTTCTAACCAGTGTACCTGACAGCTTCATAAACATGGTGGCAACAGTAGAGCAGTTGGTTGATCTCAAAACAGTCAAGTTCCAAGAAATCGTTGGAAGGTTGAAGGCGTACGAAGAAAGAACTAAGTCCAAGACCAATAACAGCAGCCATGACCAACTTCTATTATCCTACAATGAATGGGAATCCAAAGAAAGCAGGAAAAGGGCTTTGGTCGAGGCCGAGGGAATGGCCAAGACACCCGTGGAAGAGGCCGAGGTCGTGGGCGATCAGGTGGTCGTGGAAGGGGTTCAAACCGTGCTCAAAACTCCCAAGATGGAAACCAAAGTTCAGAAAACTCAAAGAAAGATCGGTCTAAACTGCAGTGTTTCAGGTGTGATGCGTTTGGACATTTTTCAGCCGACTGTCCAACTAGAAGGAATGATGAGAAGGCCCATCTAACACAAGCCACCACTGCTGGAACAACACATGCTAATGCTGACAAGCCTGCGTTGTTAATGGTTGTAGCCGATCAAATCAAGAAGGAACTAATCTATGTGAATAAAGAAAAGGTATTTCCGGCTAAATACGGGTCACATGATGATGGGCAATACATGTGGTATTTAGATACCGGGGCAACAAACCATATGACGGGCAATAAAAGTTTATTCTCGGCAATTGATACAAATATAGGGGGCAAAGTCAGATTCGGAGACGACTCAAGTGTGGAAATCAAAGGAAGGGGTTCTATTCTTCTCGAATGTAAGAATGGGGAACAAAGGTTGTTGACCGATATTCTTTACATCCCGTATTTAAAGAGCAATATCTTCAGCATCTGGCAAGCTGAAGAAGGAGGGTGTGAATTAACAATTAAACAAGGAATTTTATCAATGTTTGAACCGGATGGGACCTTGCTAATGAAGACTCACAGATCTCCTAATCGTTGTATAAAATCAACCTAAAAATCGGGTCACCGGTTTGCTTAATAACCAAGATTCATGATGCAGCTTGGTTGTGGCATGCCCGCCTTGGGCATGTAAACTTTGACACCATCAAGCGCTTAGGGACGAGTGAACTAGTCCATGGAGTACCGACTATTGACCACCCTTCACAACTTTGCAAAGCATGTTTGGCAGGGAAGCATACGCGACAAAGTTTCCCTGATCAGACCACTTTTAGGGCTGCAAGACCACTGGAACAGGTTTACGCAGACCTGTGTGGGCCCATAACACCTGCCACCGAAGCTGGAAACAGGTATATTTTGCTGCTTGTTGATGATCACAGCAGGTTTATGTGGCCATTCATGTTAAAAACCAAGGATGAAGCACTTGAACGATTCAAGATATTCAAAGCCATGGTTGAGAACCAATACGGGGAAAAAATAAAGGTTCTTAGAACTGATCGGGGTGGAGAATTCACCTCCAAGGAGTTCACTCTGTTTTGTGAACAAGCTGGAATTACAAGGCAACTAACTGCACCCTATACACCCCAGCAGAATGGTGTAGTCGAAAGAAGAAACAGAACCGTGTTGAGCACAACAAGGAGCATTCTTAGTGCAATGAATATGCCACAAGTGTTCTGGGCAGAAGCGGTACGTCATGCGGTCTATGTGCTAAATAGGTTACCTACGAGGAGTTTAACGAATCAAACACCATACGAGGCGTTAAAGGGATGGAGACCAAGACTTGATCATCTGCGAGTGTTTGGGTGTGTTGGATATGTAAAAACACCTTCAAACCATGTGAAGAAGCTCGATGACAGAAGTGTTCCCATGGTACATTTGGGAACAGAACCAGGGACCAAGGCTTATCGCATGTATGATGTTGAGAGAAAGAAGGTGGTAATCAGTCGAGATGTTGTGTTTGATGAGGCACGCAAATGGGAATGGAATAAACACCAACAACCGAACAAAGAAGCTGAGTTTGTGATTCATATGGAGCCATTTGAAGCTGATTCAGCAGCTCAAAACAACAGACATGATGCTAATTCTGCAGCCCAAAACAGTGAACATGGGTCTGCTGAACCCGGCAGCCCTGTAAGTCCACTGATTAGCAGCCCATTTCAAGGAAACAGCCCATTAACTCATGCGGAAACAGCAGACTCAGCCCATCCTGAACATAGCAGCTCAGAATCAACTGTTAAAGAGCGTGGGCCAATGTTACCGCAGCTTCAAACAGACACTATTGGTGAATCAGACCCAACTATGGCAGAAGATGAGACTTTTGATGATACACCACCACAAGGTATGAAAAATCTGTATGAAGTTTATGATCTTCTCCTCACTGAAGGGGAACCAACAAACTTCAAGGAAGCTACAGGGCATAAAGAATGGGAGCAAGCTATGGAAAGTGAGATAGCTTCCATTGAAAGATGCAACACTTGGGAGTTAATGGACCTACCCCCGGGACACCGACCCATTGGTTTAAAATGGCTTTATAAAATTAAAAGGGATGCAAATGGTGTAATTACAAGATACAAGGCACGATTAGTCGCCAAAGGTTACATCCAACAACATGGTGTAGACTTTGACGAGGTATTCGTGCCCGTAGCTAGACTTGAGACGGTCAGACTCATTCTAGCATTAGCAGCACAAAGGGGGTGGAATGTTCACCACCTTGATGTTAAAACGGCGTTTCTACATGGGGAACTCAAGGAAGAAGTGTTTGTGACACAACCGGAAGGCTTTGTTAAGAAAGGAAAGGAGCAAAAAGTGTACAAATTAACCAAAGCTCTTTATGGCTTGAAACAAGCTCCACGAGCGTGGAATACAAAGTTAGATGGGGTTTTAAAGGAGTATGGATTCCAAAGGTGCAAACTTGAACAAGCCGTTTACACAAAAAGAACTCATGAAGGTTCATTGCTAGTAGGGATCTATGTGGATGATTTGATTGTAACCGGAAATAACATGGAGAAAATTCTGCAATTCAAAAGACAAATGGAAGATAAGTTCGAGATGAGTGATTTGGGTTCCCTCTCCTATTATCTCGGGCTAGAAGTGATGCAAGGCAATGATGGAATAAAAATTAAGCAATCAAGCTATGCAAGAAAGATCCTACAGCAAGCTGGAATGTGGGAGTGTAATCCTACTAAATACCCAATGGAACCGGGACTGAAATTAACAAAGGAAGATGGCAGCAGCAGTGTAGATGCAACAGAGTACCGAAAAACAAGAGGATGCCTTCGGTACTTGACTCATACGCGGCCAGATCTTGCATACTCAGTTGGATATGCAAGTAGGTATATGCAAGCCCCTAAAACTACTCACTATCAGGCTGTAAAACAGATTCTCAGGTATGTAAAAGGAACTATTGACCTGGGCATTCACTACCGAAGGAATGGAAGTAATAAACTGCTGGGATTTAGTGACAGCAGCCTTTTAGCCGATCCAGATGATGGAAAAGGAACCACGGGGCTGGTATTTTACTTTGATGATGGACCCATTAGCTGGTGCTCTCAAAAGCAACCAACAGTCGCCTTATCATCTTGTGAGGCTGAGTTTATGGCTGCAACTTCAGCAGCCTGTCAAGCAATTTGGCTAAGGGGTTTATTAGCTGAAATTACAGGAAGAAAACAGGAACTTGTACTCATAAAGGTGGATAACAAGTCAGCAATCAACCTGATGAAAAATCCTGTCTTTCACGGAAGGAGTAAACATATCAACATACGCTATCACTATATACGAGAGTGTGTGGAGAAAAATCAAATCAAGGTTGATTTCATTAGTGGGGATCAACAATCAGCTGATATTCTCATGAAGGCTCTACCAAAGATTAAGTTTGCTGAAATGCGAGAACTGTTGGGAGTAAAGAAGATTGAAGACTCGGGAAAATAACAAGAAGACTTAAGGTCAAGATTGGGGGGGTGATTGTTGGACCAATCTTGACATTAGTTAAAGTTAGGGGTCTATTATGTAATTTATTTTTGGTCATTATCTGGTAAACTAAAAGGATAAGTTTATCAGGTAGTTTATAGCTTTATCTCAAAAGGATTTGAGATAAGCTTTTGTGATTCAACTTTATCTCCAAAGGATTTGAGATAAAGCCTATTATGTAGGAATAGATTAACTTGATGGGATAGGTTAATCAACTATAAATAGGAGATAGTTTTTACTTATTCTTTGCAAGTTTTTCTATCAATTAAATTGGAGAAGGAGTTCCAGAATTGTTTCTGTGTTTTCTGGTTGTTTCTGTTTGGTTTTGTTTCGGTACCAATTTACTTCAAATGGCATGTCTTTACCAATTAATGGATCCGGTACAGGTTATCATCCACTACCAAACCGAACCTATATACTCCCACACATCCTTTATAGCCTTATTTCCGTTAGACGTTTTACTCGTGATAATCAAGTGTCTGTCGAATTTGAGCCGTTTGGTTTTTCTTTGAAGGACCTCAACACTAAGAAGACACTATCTCGCCACAACAGTACCGGGACTCTTTACACGTTCACGCCGCCTCAACTGCCTCCTCAAGCCACCTTTATTGCTTCCCACCACCTTCCTTGGCATGATCGTTTAGGACATCCCGGGGCGCAAGTTCTAGATATTTTCAATCGTAATTTTAGTTTTCAATGTAATAAGGACAAAAGTCAAACTCTTTGCAATTCTTGTCAAATTTCAAATAGTAAAAGATTGCCATTTTATTCATCGAATACGTTTACTTTTGCTCCTTTTGATATTATTCATTGCGATTTATGGACTTCGCCAATCACGAGTCAAACATGATATAAGTATTATATGGTGCTAATTGACAATTTCTCACACTTCGTGTGGGTTTACCCCCTAAAATATAAATCCGAAACCTTTCCAACTTTTGCAAAATTCCATCAATTAATCCTTACCCAATTTCACCGCAAAATAAAAACCTTTCAATGCGACTTAGGGGGTGAATTTGACAATTTAGCATTTAAAACCTTTGCCCACCAAAACGGAATGCTTTTCCGTTTTTCTTGCCCTCAAACTTCCTCCCAAAATGGAAGAGCCGAACTATGATTCGCCGCCTGAATGATATTATTCGGGCTCTCTTAATTCATGCGAATCTACCTCCTTCGTTTTGGGTTGAAGCCCTACACATAGCCACTTATCTTCACAGTATCCTACCAACCAAACGACTAAACTTTTACACCCCCACCTTTGCCCTTTACCTTCGCCACCCGGAGTACGAACACTTACGTGTGTTCGGCTGTGCGTGTTACCCTAACACCTCAGCTACACAACCTCATAAACTTCACCATCGGTCCATGCGCTGTATTTTTCTCGGGTACCCTCCCGATTTTCGTGGCTACCGCTGCTTGGATCCTATCATAGGCAAAGTGCACATCTCACGCCATGTGACTTTTGATGAGCACGTGTTCCCATTTACACACCCTTATCACCCCACGCAATACACTTTTTGGATGACCCCACCCCACCCGGCTTTACCTTCCATAAGCCTACTAATCAGCCCATTAACAGCTCGTCAATCAGCCCGTTAATCAGCCCGTCCCCAACCCGGTTACTGCCACATACCGTCTCACTTATTCGCGTCGTCCACGGCCAGCCCCGACATCAACTCACCCACAAACCGGCCCATTAAACCCACTTGCCCCAGTTCCGGTTACTCCACCTTCACCGGCCCAAACCCAACCCACAACGACCACTACCTCGACTCAGCCCAACCAGCCTACCACTTCGGTAACCAACCATCACCCTATGACAACTCGTTCCAAATCCCGGTCCAACCCTACGGCTATCCACAACACCTTATCCCTATCACCAGTCCCTACCTCATATGCCGAAGCCCTAACTGATCCAAACTGGTTGCATGCCATGCAAACCGAGTATACGGCTTTACAGGATAATGAAACATGGGAGCTGGTTCCCCGCCCATGTGACCATCCCGTGATCCGCTGCATGTGGTTATTCCGGCATAAATTTAAATCGGACGGATCATTGGAACGTTACAAGGCTAGGTTGGTGGTTAATGGAAATTCTCAAACGGTTGGCGTGGATTGTGATGAAACGTTTAGTCCTGTGGTCAAACCGGCCACTATTCGCACAATTTTATCTCTTGCTGTGTCACGGTCTTGGCCAATTCATCAACTAGACATCAAGAATGCTTTTTTACATGGGGAACTACAGGAGATAGTTTTTATGCATCAACCACCGGGTTTTTATGATAAACGGTTTCCAAACCATGTATGTCGTTTGAAGCATGGTTTTAAAAAACGTTCGAGGCGTACGCCTCGAGGCGCGCCTCGAGGCGAGGCGGTAAGAAATCGTACTTGAGGCGGCGCCTCATAGGGCTCGGATGAGACGTACGCCTCTTAGGGCGAGGCGGTTCCTGAGGCGGTGAGGCGGGTGAGGCGGGAGTGAGGCGGACTTGTTGAGTTTTGCTGTTAGTTTGTGGGTATGTTTGTGCAGAATAATTTTATGTATTGTTAAGTGTAAACATTGATCTTTTGTGCAGCTTTTATCATGTTTTTGCTGGTAGAATACTAGTATGATGTCAATTTGATGGTAGTATAGAAGTTTTTGTGCAGTATGATTTTGTAAATGGACTTGTTGGTAGTATGGTGTAAATGAAGGGACTGAAATTATATCAAATTTGGGTTTGAAAATGAGTCAATTTGTGTGCAGAATGATCTTATATTGTGCATAATGTTTGGGACTGAATATTAGGTCAATAATTGTCAAATTTGGGATTGAAACTAGGTTAATTTAGGACTGAAACTAGTTTTATTTAACATCCTGTGAATTGTTTGCAAGTTAGCTAATCAATATGTTGATATTTATAAAGAATAGTATGTGATTAGATAAATCATGCTTATTTTTTTTAAAGATATATAATTTTTATATTTATTTATTATTTCCGCCTCGGGCTTACGCCTCGGTTCGCCTTGAGGCTTACGCCTCGTGAGGCGAAGGGAAAACGTCTCGAGGCTCGATTCCGTTTTTTAAACCTTGGTTTGAAGAAATCATTGTACGGGCTTAAACAGGCACCAAGGGCATGGTACACTCGTTTTGCTAATTTCATTACTATAAATTAGGAATAGATTATGTTTAGTTATTTAGAGATAAATCATTGTATTCTTTATGTATATCCTTTCCTATTATCATGGTTATATTCTCCCTATATATATAGGGCCTTTGTTAATCAATAAGGATCATCAAACAATTACAACCACAATTGCTTTTATTATCTACACAGGGGAGCAGTTCACAAAGACGGGGATTACCATCGAGCTGTTCATGTGTGGATTTTTGCTGAAAGTACTCAACAACTTCTTCTTCAGAAACGGGCTGATTGCAAGGATTCTTGGCCAGGATTATGGGATATCTCTAGCGCGGGTCATATATCTGCAGGGAATTCTTCTCTCATCACTGCCAGGTGAGTTAATGAAATAGAAGTCGCAAAATGGGCTGGTTGGGTTACCAGTCAAAATGGAGATTTTTGGCATGAATAAAAACAGGTGGGATCAGCCATCCAACACTTTCTGTTCCTTCCCTTTTTATTTTCATTTTGAATAATGAAGGTGTTAAATATGGACATATGGTTACCATAACTATATTATTAAAAATAACTTATATCTTTTATAAAGTGATTTAGAATGTTTTAAGCATTCGAATTTCGAAGTTTCTTTGGTGATCTCAGATCCTTATCCTTTTTAGCTATTATTATTATTATTATTAGTTTCACCCATCAGAAACATAACATAACCCACATAATGAAATAAACTGTTTTAGAAAAGGGGATAAACTTTCCACCTTAAGGTTGTGGTGATTTCGTCAAAAGTTCATATAATGATACAAGTTATTCTATGTTTGCAGGAGAGAGCTTCAAGAAGAGCTTGGCCTAGCACTCCCAAATGATGCTTTTGAGTTACTATTTGTTTTCCTGCAAAAGAGGTAGTATCTTTTTGATTAGCTGAAACTACTGGATCTGCCATTGATCTTATTCTGTATGAAATTTAAAAATTGTATCGTTTCTCTGACTAAAAGAATAAAAAAAAGGCTTAGTAGTTGCAGTTTTTCCAGACGTAAGTTGTCAGATGTATTTTATATTGAGCTCATACTGGACCTTTCACATTATATATTTCTGATTCCAGTATTTCATTATTTTGCATGGTGAATTTCTTAGTTTTTCTTTATTGAGTTGAATGTGGTTGATTTACTTGTATTACTTTGTTACTTTTTGTTAATTTTCTTCTTGTGCTTGTTCTACAGTGTTTAAATGTTCTGATTTTCATTCATGACCTGATATTATTGCATTTGCATTTGATTGCAGTGTCACAAATAATGGCACCTTCATCAATAATGAATTCGATGATGTTTATCTGGTGACAACAATAGCCCCAATTCCTTTAGAGGCTTTTACTCTTCAGGTCATATTTTAGTCCTTGTTTATTTTGGAAATACATACCATAACTTGCCAACTATTGCCTCTTCTCACTGATGTTCATGGATGTTATTTCAGAATTTATGATATATGTCAGCCTTTTAATACTTATAATTCTTTTATCTTGAACCTTCAAACTGATATCCGGATAACATATTTTGCTTAACTTTTATGTTCTCGTACATGTTAATGAAATAAAAAACAGCCACAAATAGGAACTACCTTGCCAGTTTGTAAGAAATTAATTATTACTCCCTCCATCCCAAAATAATTGTTCCAAATAAAAAATATTAAAATGCAATTTAAGATATGTACAATAATGCAGATGTTGATTAACAAAATGTCAATTTTACACTTAATGCATTTAAGATACCCATTGGCTTGAAAACTTGCAAGATCTGATGATATGGGTAGTTAAGGGTAAAAATAATGGGATAAACAGTAAGTCATAACTACCCTTTTTTGTAGATTGGAAAGGGACTATCATTCTGAAACAAACTAAAATAGTTACGAGAACAACAATTTTGGGACGGAGGGATTAGTTACAGTGGCGAAGCTTGAACACTTTCGTAGGGGGGACGGTGGCGAAATTAATTTTTTTAGGTATTATTTATTTATAAAAGTTTCTATTGGTATCTAAACATGTGCACTTTCTTTTCTTCTAGGAATCTGAAGTTTCAGCTGTTAAATATATCTCCATCGAGGAGTATAAACAGGCACTTGCTAAAGAAGATCCTCAATATGTTCCAAACAATGTTGATGGACAATATGGTCAACTTTTTGACATAATTATCAAAAGGTAAGCATGCAACCCTGTTATGTATATTTCAGATTAAAAATATTTAGATGGTAATACATGGATGAAAAATGTGCTATGAAGGGAAATGTTATGTAAATATCTGCATTCTGAAAGTCTGAATACTCTTTATGGAAATTATTATCAAGTCGAGAAACTTTTGTAGGTACCAATGTAACGTGGAAGCAAGGAGTTTGGATATTCAAAAAAAGCTCAATCGTTATGCTCCTATTTCACTTAGTGCCGAGGTTGTATTCTCCTTCATTCACCTTATCTTCATTTTTTTGTGTACTGTACAACTTACACTGGTGGTGTGATCTGATTGGTGATTCATGAATAATTTTCTTTGGACATGAATCTTATAATCTAAGGGTGTGTGGGGTTTGAGATTATAGGAATGAAAGTGACAGCAGCTGTTTATATACTACCCATGATATGAAGGTTTTCTTGTGGGTTTTGTCACTCAATGTACCAGCCTTTCTCAGTCACCCTCCTCTCTCTTTAGTTTCTTATCTTTATTCTCTCTTGTTCTTTGTATTTTCCATGTTAGCTTATCTTCTAACATAATATTTAAAACTCAATGCCAACCTAACAAACAATTTTTTTTTCCAAAGAATCATGCATTTTCTCTCTCCTTTTCTTTTAAACCAATACCCATTTCTAGTCCCATTTACAAACCAAACACCATGTTAATATGAATCTTCATCTAGCATGCTTTCATCCAGATATATTGTTATAGAGGTTTACACTATTTATATAGTGGATCATTCATGTGCTGTAATGTCGAGGTGGCAAAGCTGTCAGGATAGGATGAGTAACATGTTCGGGTTGGGCAGATTCATGGACAATTTATTTTTTTATTTTTTTAAGTTGTACAAATCATTAATGTTTTAAAAATTGGTTAAAAAATATATTATCATAGTGATAGTCCAATTTTTGAAGTAAAATAATTTAGGAGGGCTGGTGCATTGTGCATGTTTTTTATGTGTCTTTTAACCCACTTGATCTGTTTAACCCTTTTCCATGTAACCAATTTCTTAAGTTTTTGTCCCTTTAGAGGCCAAGTATAATTCAGATCGACATGTTTAACCATATATGGGTCAAAATTCTCACCTCTGCTGTAGCAGGAACTGAAAATTTGGGACTTAATCAAAATCTTCTGACACAGTTGTCCGGCCTGACTAAGGAAGACATGGAATCTCTGGTTTCACTCATTCATGTTGCACAAATAATGGATGATATATTCCATCAGCAGGTTTGTCTTGGTTGATTTGATGGCAATATTCATTTAGTCCATCATGTTCTCATTTTCATTTAACAATTTTTTTTTCTCTTGAATTGTCATTAAATCAGGTTTGGTGCAGCAATCCATCTCTACGGGAATGGTTAAAGGGGCATGCTCAAATGTCTGAATTTGACAAGTTAAAATGGATTTATTATTCAATAAACAAGAGTCCATGGTAAGATCATTCACTACAATCAATATATACAGAATAATTTCATATGTTTATTCAACCTGTTTTTGAACATTATTGAATGTCACTCTTCCCTAAATGCCAACTCAAAATGGCTGCCATCTCACTTATATGGGAAACCATTCCTGATAATGACACTAAAAGGGTGCTGTAATTAACAAAAATATATGTGTAAATACGATCAAAGAGAAAGTTAGATTAAATTGTTGTTGATTTTATATTTTTGAGAAAATACAAGGCAATCATTGAGGAAAAATTGTTTGATAGGTCTTGTCTTGATGAAAATGAAGCGTTTTTGACTACTGCGGACTCCGCCATTAAATTAGTTCCTGAAGCAACAATACCAGTTGCCGGGTGGAAAGGTATTGAATACAAGGCTGCTTTTCCGTTGCAGAAACCACCTGGGGCTAATTTCTACCCTCCGGACATGGATAAAATGGTATAAGTTTTTTTTATGTTTAAAGGTTTCCAAGTTGTCTCTAAATGCAATTAACCAGGTCCAATATTCAGTCAAATATTATCACTAAAGGTGGCAAAATTGGCAAGCCGGTATGGTGTAGTAGCATACCAAAATGGATCATTTATGTATGGGTCAAGTTGACCTGAAGCACTTTTTCCAAACTTTTTAGGTAGCTTAATGTTGGTGACTTTTATTGTTGCTATAGTCATTTACTTTTTTGGTGTATATGATTTGAAAATAATTATCGAATAAGATGACTTAAGAGATTTTACTCATTGAAATGCAAATTGGGCTTTTGATCCACTTGATCTGATTCCTTTTTAGCTACTGCTTCTTCATATCCTGTTTGACCAATTAGACATAATATATCCAAATCAAGTAAATGGTCGAAATTGTAACCTCTACTGATGACTTAAGAGTTTCGTCTTTTGTGTTAGGAATTTGAGTTGTGGACAAAAGGGCTTTCTGGTGATGAAAAACAAGATCCAGCTGGATTTTTCAGTGTTATTAGAAGGAAAAGTGATTCTCCTTCAAATAATATAGCTAGTTCTGCTAGTGATCTCTATAGCATCCCATATTCTCAAGAGTATACTTCATTTCTCACAAAAGCTTCCGATTTATTGCATAAAGCAGGCGATTTGACAAGTTCACCTAGGTAGAGTTTCTTACATTTTAATTTTAATTTTTGGTACCATGGTATGTACAACAGCCAACAGGGCAACATTAATCCATGAGGTTTGTTAAGTACTCTAGCCGTTGTGTTTTATGAAGGTATTGATTATTTCGGTATTCATGTTTTTTATAGTTTAAAGAGATTGCTACATAGCAAGGCTGATGCTTTCCTTTCAAATGACTACTATGACTCTGATATAGCCTGGATGGAATTGGTTAGTGCGTGCTTCATTCCAGTATATCTTCTTTCATTTATATTTCATCGTGTTCTGAGGCCTTTATACCAAAAACATAGATAGAAGCTAGTTGTTATTTTTCTTTAATGACAAACTTGTAATGTTAATATTCTTTGTAGCTATGAAGCAATTCACATGAGCATTTATAGAATTAAATTTGCTTTTGCTCATTACTATCCATGGTTTTACCCATTTGCCCGATGTTTGTTAGTGTGGTATCTATTTGACGATCCACATGACCCACAAACAATAATCTCTAATCTCCTTATAACCTTTTTTGTATAATTAACATCTGTTTTAATATCATTCAAGTTCTATTGGTATTTTGTCATTATATAAACCATAAGTCAAAATATTATCAAAATCAAGTTTAAATCTTACTTCACTTGAACTGCAAATGCTGGTTTGTTCCTGCTAGTTCTATTTTTGTTAGAAAAAAATTACAATGTTGTGCATCTTTTCTGTTCCGAAGGACTCTAAGGTGGATGTTACTATTGGCCCATACGAAACATATGAAGATGAACTATTTGGATACAAGGTAATAATAAAGTATTTACTATTCATTTTTTGTTTAAGTTTAACACCAACCCTTATTCGAATTCGAATTGTGAACGGTTGTAGTGTTCTTGTATCCCGGTGTCTGAATGTATTCTAATTGCATATATCAACTTAGGCCACTTTTGAGGCATTTATTGGAGTTCGCGATGATAAAGCAACTGCACAAGTTAAACTATTTGGGGATCATTTGCAGGTGCAATTTTTTTTTATCATTTTCACTTGCATTCAACTCCATCAAATTTATTTCTATGCATTAACTTAATCTAATTATGTAGGTTTTGGAGCAAAATCTTCCAATGGACACCATCTATAAATCATCAGAAGTGATAGCCGCACCTATTCGTGTTGTGCAACTTGTTTATAATTCGGGGGTAAGTTATTTAAAAAAAGGAAACATTCCAAGTATTTATTTTTCATTTGGAGTTCAATGATAATTTTTAAGGATAGAGAACATAGAAAATTTGAAATGGTATTTTATGCATTTAATGTTGGTGCAGGATGTGAAGGGTCCTCAAACTGTTGCATTCAATCTTCCAAACGATGAGCGCATAGTCAAAGATCGTGGAACATCCATGGTGATGCTGAAAAATGTTTCTGAAGCAAAGTATATAAATTAAACCCATGATCTTAAAGTTGAATATAATTACTGAAGTTTTTTTCTACTAGCTACATAAAATCACAGCTAAGTGAGGCTTTGTCCCAGAGGTGGCAATATTGACTTAGTTACTTATGTAGGGGTTGATTTGGGTTGTGTTATATCTCAAGTAGGTCAAATCGGTTGAATAAAGTTTTTTTTAGCTAGAACGGGAACAAATTAACGCGTGGAAAGTCGCCAAAGTTCATTGTTAATGGTTACAAACTTACAGTCTCTTAAAATCGTGTTATTCAGAGATTTAGTTTACTGTTGTAGTAATTTTTTTATTGCCTGCATCTACTTTTACCTATTCTCAAAGTATTAAGAACTGTGTTGGAAAAACAATTTGATAGGTTCAAGCTTATTCTTCAGCCTATAGCGGATGTCTGTATCATAAAGGAACAACGTGAATTGGTTGACTTTGACTCTTTTTTCACTCACACAATTTGCCATGAGTGCTGTCATGGGATAGGGCCACATACCTTAACACTTCCAAGTGGTCAAAAGTCAACTGTGAGATTGGTCAGTGTCTTTACTATTCTACTACGGATTTAATTTAATGCTTCTTGTTTGTGATAAGCATTAGGGGGTTTTACTTCTTCTCTTATATGATATTCAGGAGCTACAAGAACTCCATTCAGCTTTGGAAGAAGCTAAAGCTGACATTGTTGGTCTTTGGGCCCTAAAATTTCTAATTGATAAGGTTAGTATATTGTATACCATCCATTATATTTGTGCATACTGGTATCTAATACTGAAAACAATATCCCTAACTAGTTCTATTGGATCAGTACAATGTTGAATATAGTTTTTATTATATTATAAAATCTAACATTTATCCCAAAGTGATTTGTATCAGAGGGTGTGTTATGTTGCATCCTTTAGCATTCGATAAGATTGAACCATATCACTCGTATCAACATATGTATCTTTTTCATGATAGAAATCAAACCTATCTTATTGTTTTGTACGGTTTAATCTTCTTATGATTTAGTTTACTTTCTTTTCTTCTAGGTTGTTGGGTTTTTATATTTTTACAATCTCAAATTCTGCTATAATCATTCTTTTTCTGTCATACATGACTGTTTCTTGGGCATCTAGATTCCCAGTTCCTCACAGAACGACTGTTTTCATGACTTAAATTCTTTTATATGAATGCCTAGATAATATATAGTATTCGTTACCCATTGATTTTGTGGAAACTAAATACTAAAAATATAAACCTGAGCATTTGTACAGTTTCTACTCTTTGTCCTAGGAGTATCGATAGATATTCGTGTTGTCTCTTGTTTTGATGATTTCTTGGATGACCAGGGTCTGCTTCCAAAGAGCCTGGTCAAATCCATGTATGTTTCTTTTCTTGCAGGTTGTTTCCGCTCTGTTCGTTTCGGGTTAGAAGAAGCTCATGGGTAATCCGTGTACTCATGAATATATTTAATCTGATTTTTTTTTCTAAGAGGTGGCAAGATGGGAGCGGTGCGTCAAAAGTCATTTTCTTAATACAGATCAAAACAGGCTGGGCCTGGTTGTTGACCTGCAAACACTTTTTTTTTTTACAATTTTGGTTACAAATTATTACAATAATATCTGAACCTTTGACTTAAATAAATAAACTGGTATAAAAATTGTATAATGATTGTGTATTGATTGTGATGATTATTAGAGTACAATAGGATCATATATATAGATCTATACAGGGGTACTAGGGCCGGCTGCTATATGCCATGGGCCGGGCCTAGTATAACCTAGGTATATCAACTAATACTCTCCCTCAAGCTAAGGCCGGGGACCAACCCTTAGCTTGGACTTCAAGAAAAGAAAACAATCTGAAGATAGTGGCTTTGTGAACACATCAGCAATTTGATCATTTGTAGATATGAACTGGATAGATAACTTTCTTTGAGCAACTTTCTCTCGAACAAAGTGAAAATCCACTTCCACATGCTTTGTCCTAGCATGGAAAACTGGATTAGCAGAAAGGTATGTGGCTCCCAAATTGTCACACCATAGAATTGGAGCCGAAGGCAGCGAGACACGAAGTTCCGTAAGTAGTGTTTCAAGCCCGGTCAATTCAGCCACCGTATCAGCCAAGGTCTTGTACTCAGATTCAGTAGATGACCGAGATACAGTCTTTTGTTTCTGACTGACCATGAAACTAGATTTGACCCGAGATAAATAGCATATCCTCTCGTGGATCGACGGTCATCCGGGCACCCAGCCTAGTCCGCATCAGAGAAAGCGGTCAAGGGTGGTCCAGTAACATCCGTGTAGGCATGCAAAACAGGAGATGAGGAGCTAGAAATTAAAAGACCATGATCTGTAGTCCCGTGTAGATATCTTAGGATGCGTTTTACAGCGGACCAGTGATTGTCAGTAGGGGAATGCATGAATTGGCAAACTTTATTAACCGCAAATGTAATTATCAGGCCGTGAAAGAGTAACATACTGTAATGCCCCAACCATTTGTTGGTATTTTACCAGGTCATCAAAAAGAGAGCTATCACCAAGAGAGAGAGAGAGCAGGTTGTTGATTGAAGCCTTTTGCAACCAGGCGCGCCTTGTAACGCTTAATGTGCCCATGTTAGTCGCGTTTGATTTTGTATACCCATTTGCAATCAATAACATTAGTGTTTGGAGCACAAGGGACCAAGGACCACGTACCATTACGGATAAGAGCGGAATATTCATCCACCATAGCCTCACACCAGTGAGCTTCTCGGTTGGCAATGGCAAAGTTGGTAGGTTCGGTGTCGGTTGTAATGGAGGTATGAAAGGAAGAGGGATTGTAGGGTTTGGTTTGTTTGGGTTGGGGGCGTAAGTTAGGTGGGCTTTGGCGTTGTATGGGAGGCGGGGGTGGTGTAGGGAGAGTAGGCGGTGAGCAAGGTGGTTGGTCTGATTGTGTAGTTTGGTCTTGTGGCTGGTCAGGTGGAGTAGGTGGAGAGTGAGGTGGCAGTGGGGTTGGTTGTTAGGTTGGTTTTGTGGGTGGTCAGGTGGAGTAGGTGGAGATGGAGGTTGGTGTTGGCTGTAACGATCAAAGGCTGGAACTGCAGATGTCGGTGTTGTTGTGGACCGACGAGAGTAGGTATTAGCAGGGTGGTTGGCGGTTTGTGTAGAAGTAGGGCAAACGGGTGGTGGGGAGGTGTTTTGTGGAGATTCCATGTTGGTGTGTAAAGGAATGGAATCCATGGGGTAAGAGGAAACGTATGGGTTGGGTGAGGTGGAAGGCTCGGTGGGTTGAGAAAAAAAGGATAAGTGTGTTCATGGAAGCGAATGTGACGCACAATATAAATGCGTTCAGAGACAGGGTCAAAGCATCGATAGCCGTGATGAGAGGTGCTGTAACCAAGAAAAACACACGGGGTAGATCGGAAATCCATTTTGTTTGGATTTTAGGGACGGAGGTGAGGGAAGCATTGACAGCCGAAAACCCGAAGGAAGGAAAAATATGGTTTCCGTTTGAACAAGTGTTCAAAGGGGGAAATATTTGAGTTTGTACGGGAAGGCATTCGTTTGATTAAATAAACTGCAGTTTCAAAAGCATAGTGCCAAAAACGTTGAGGAACATGAGATTGGGCCATTAGGGTTAGACCGGTTTCAACAACGTGGCGGTGATGTCGTTTAACGACACCGTTTTGCTCGCTGGTGTGAGGACAAGAGAGACGGTGAACTATGCCAATGGAAGCAAAAAAGGAAGAAAGGTTCCTGAATTCCCCTCCCTAATCAGTTTGCACTGTTTTGAGTTTAGTGAAGAATTGTCGTTCGGCCATAGTTACAAATTGTTTAAAGGTTGCAAACACATCAGATTTTCATTTTAAAGGAAACAACCACATAAATTTAGAAAAGTGATCAACACACAATAGAAAATAGGTTTGACCATCAAACGAGGTGACAGGAGCTGGTCCCCAAACATCACAGAAAATTAAATCCAAAATATGAGTACTTTTATAAGCAGAAGACAATAAATGAAGTTTGGAAGATTTTCTTTCAGAAATATGAAATCAACTCAAAATCTCAAGAACTCGTAATAACAGATAACAACCTACCCGAATAACATGAGATTACAGAAATCAAAACCAAGACTAGTTCATAGAATCGATGAACTATAACAAGAACTCCAGAAACACAATCACAACGAAGAAAGAACTAGAAACCCTAACTTTGAGAATACGAAAGCAACAGAGAGTTCTAGAGAGACTCAGAAGAAAAATGTGTGTTATCTTCTGAAGCCCATTCACAATAGAATATATAAACCCAAAGCAGAATATGGATATATATCCAACTCACTACAACCCTTGTGTAACTTAGAGAAGAAACGGGTTGTAGTGGATCTTTAACAACCCGATAAGAACACATTGAAGCCCAGCAACTCTAAGCCCAACAACCAAGCCCAGCAGCTTCCAGTCCAACAACTCCAAGCCCAGCAGTTCCAAGCCCAACAGCTCCAAGCCTAATAGCAAAAAGAAAACAACACATTAGACACAAATAAAGAAATTAAGTTTGGTTACCGAATTGAAGAATTAACATTTACTTTTTTAACATTTTCCAACTAAACATGAATCACAATGGAAATTATAAGTCTTTGCAGAAATAGGTAAATGATATTTTGAAAGTATAGTGTGAAACAACTGGTGGTGTGGATGTCCCAAGCGTTGATGCCATGTGGTTGTTGAAGCACGAACTGTAGAGAAAGCAACTTTAGGAATTGATTGATTTGTTGGAAGTTGGATCTAGTAGAGTCCATCGTCACTTGGGCCCATAAGGAGGATAATGTGAGTAAACTTGTCCTTCACAGAAAAGAAATATGCATGAAATTCAAAATAAACATTATTGTCTTTGACAAAATTTTTGTACAGAAAGGAGGTTTTTCTTGATTTTAGGTAGATGAAGGATATGGTTTAGGTAAAAGGTTTTGTTGGGTGAGGAGATTTGTGAGGTACCAATATGTAAAATGGGTAGGGCCTTACCATTACCAACACGTAGATTGTCATCACCATAATAAGGCTCGGCTGAGTCAAAACCAGACATATCCGGTGCTACATGATTGTTGGAACCTGTGTCTGGAAGCCATGACGAAGAGATTTGTGACTGATAGTGAGCATAATTAGCCGATGGTTGTCTCGGCCGAAGAGTAGACGGGTCTCTATTCGGGCATTAAGATGGTACATGCCCAATACCACACCTGTTACAAGTTCCATAAACAGTGTTCTGGTTAGAAGCCCAATTAAACTGACCTTGGTTGCAAGTGTTGCCATTCTGATTGCGGTTGTAGCCACTCCCACCACGGGGTCCTCAGCCACGGCTGAAGTTGGAGTGACCAGACCTGTTGGTGTAAAAGGCCAGAAGGGTAGTGGCGTGGGACAACCCGGAGGAAGGCTGCAGTTGAAATCCTAAACGAGCAACCAGTTGTTGAAGCGCCTGAATAGTATCATTTTGAACAGTAGAGGGGCCGGCTGCAGTAGTAGCCATGAAGGCTTGAACAGGTGGGATGGCAGTGGTTGGTTTCTGGATCAAAAAATTATGATCTGCAAGAAGAGCAGGTAGCTCAGAAAAGACAGCAGTGAATTCTCTCGATAGAAGACCTTGTTTGACTCCATTGTACTCGTCACGAAGGCCTGCAACAACCAGCATAACAAGATCCTTTTCAGGCATAGGTTGACCAATATTTGTGAGGGCATTTGCATACTCCTGTGCCCTGGCAAGGTATGCTGTGGCTGTCTCATCTCCTTTCATCTGGATTTTTAGAAGTTGTGTTTTCAAAGTGAATTCTCTTGAAGAAGTGTGTGGGGCATAAGCTTGTTCAAGACCAAGCCAAAGTTCACGTGGAGATGGTTGAAAGTATTAACATGCGAACATGCGCATCGTTACATAACCGGGTTGTGTAATTAGGGTTTGGTTTGGTGACAGCAGCGGTGGCTTCGGAAGTTCCCGGAGAAGAAAGAGTTGAAGGAGGGCAAGGAATGCTTCCATCAACATAACTGAATAGACTATGTGTAGCAAGAAAAGGCTGGATCATTAGTTTCCAATGACCATAGTTGGTAGGAGAGAGGGTGAAGCCAAACTTATGTGAGTTATGGGCTGTTTTTTCAGTGGTGGTGAAGGGAACAATCTGATCGGCAGCCATAGTGGGGTCGGTTCAGAAAAAAAAAAGGAGCAGGGTAGGTGATGGCAGAAAGAAAGAGGAGAGCAGATTGTATCAGCCTTTGTGTGGCTAGGTGACGACAGAAAGAGCAGGGTAGAAACCCTAGGCTCTGATACCAAAATAAACTGGTATAAGAATTGTATAATGATTGTGTATTGATTGTGATGATTATTAGAGTACAATAAGATCATATATATATAGATCTATACAGGGGTACTAGGGCCGGCTGCTATATGCCATGTGCCGGGCCTAATATAACCTAAGTATATCAACTAATATAAATGATTTAGGTAGTTGCATGTGCTAGAGAAATAGACCTTGGACGACTTTCAATCCATGAGACCCATTTGACATGTTACCCTTTTAGTTAACTTGACCCGTTAGAGAGTAACCCAAATTGACCCGTTGATAAGGATATGGGTTGAGATTGCCACATGCCCACATCTAATTTCTCTTTATCACATTTCAATATTTTTCATACTTGATTTTCATGAATTGATATCAGAAAAGGACAAGCACTACAGTTCAACTGGTTATATGAAAAAGGAGGCTTTGTTTTGCATCCTGGTGAAACATTCTCTGTCGACTTTGACAAGGCACGTTTGTCTAAGTTTCTTTCTATGTTGTCTTTTAATATAAATGCTTGTTTTATGAATCAGTTTCATAAAAATGAAGTTTTCTATTGTTAAATTTTTAACTCATCTTTGTAGATTGAAGACGCTGTGGAGAGTTTAAGTACGGTTATACTAACAACACAAGCAAAAGGTGACAAAGATGCAGCAAAGCAACTTCTTGCTAGTTACTGTGTGATGACAAAACCTTTGAAAGTTGCTCTGGAGAAACTAGAAATGGTTCAGGTAAATTATAATTGCTGTCATTCTTACGGTTAATGGTGTTCTGGTTTTGCAGCTGATGTTACTTTAATATAGAGCCCATTTACATGCAACTATGTTGATTTGGGTTATGTTAATTTTTAATTGATTAGATAGGCTAAGTTATAAAATTTACCTAAAAGTGAAACATGCAAACATCTGAAATGCATTTAAACGCATTAAACCTCTTACAATTGCTTTATTAAAATGTTTAGATCATTTATTGTGATGAAGATATAGTTTATGGATTCATATTTAACTCATTAATTATTTATAAAGATACATTAGAATGAAAGGTGATCATGATTTGGCCCAACCCGACCCATCTAGACACGTACTAAAGTGAACACTCATTTTGACCCCTTTACCCAAGCCACACAACCTGCTCATTTTGCCTCTCTTTACTTTAATAACAGTACCTCATTACCTCTTAAAATAGTTAAATAGCAACGCTTTTCTGTGTACTGATTGAGTAATTTTCTTTCTGTCAAAATTTCAACACAAAGCCATACATATTTCTTATAGTCATCAACTCATCATTTCTTGGCTTGATCTTGTTCCGCAATTTTTTACCCTTTCGTTATCATGATGATGATTGTATGAAATACATTTTTGACATTAGTTGATGATTAAAGTAAAGTTTTATGGCACACATAAATGTCCAAATGCATACTACATAACACGTATTTCTTATCTAATATTGTTTCTCCATGTTTTGCTCCTCAAATGATCTGCATTTTGCCTATTTGCAGGTTCCAGTGGATATAGCACCCGAGTTCCCTATTGTTGATGAATTGTTCCAGAGAAAGTCACATTAACTTTTCTTTTGGTTTTGTTGATGCATTCTTTCCGGATGTTGGAACTATATCACAACAATTGGTCAAATGCACTAAACAGCCGAGTCAAATTCTTAAGTGGTGATTGGTTTGTAAAACATTTCTGAAGGAATATTTGGTTTGTAAAAGGAAATTGGAATATAAAAGAATTTAAATTTTCTCAGCATCAGTTACTCCCTCTCTAAAACTATCATGGCCGCTGAATATCGATATCTATGAAAATGGATCGGGCATCATGGAAAGTTGATCTGTGAAGATCAATTTGAATTCATGGAACGACGTTGAGCCCTATGAGGGTCACTATGAATCCTTGAAATTCTTCAATCTTTGATGACTAAGTTTTGTTCATCAAAATCTAAATCAATAGATAAGTACAAACGAATACAAAATATTTGTGAAATATTTTATTGCTTAAACGAACAAATTTTAAATGCCGCTTTTCTCTTCTCGCCGTTAACAATATAACCTTTCATTTGTGTTAACATTCACGAGCTATCTTTATAACCTCCTCAAGGGAGACACACACACGCACACCGTGAAGTTGGTGTTCAATACCAAGTGACAACGCCTGATCTTCATCCTTCTATCGACATAAACAAGGGCTAAAAGCAATATTTCTTAAACAGATCATGGTAATCTAGAACGTTCATCAGTTGTTTGAGCTAAGAAGAATGATTCTTTGGTGATACTATCTATATCAGATTGTGGAGCGAAACATTAGAAGAATATAACCTTACCTCCTCCCATGACAAGCTTGGGACACTAGCTTCAATCGTTCGGCGACTACCGTTAGAATAATGAAACATTTAAGGTATTATGTGTTATTAATCAACTATATAAAGGAATATAATGAGGATAATTAAAAAAAATAAATAAAATATTGTTTAGAAAAAGTTTGTCTATAAGACTAGAAAAGAACAAAAAAGATAAAAGACCTTTCACACATACAATTTAATCAGGTTGCTGGTTGTCCCATCACCAAACCAAATATGCATCTCAGGTTTAGATTTAATTGTTAATAGGTTCGATAGATTTAGGTTTCTTTTTTATAGGGTTTGTTTGCCATGGTTCGGTTCCCATAACCAGGTTCGGTTAAAAACACTACCCCTAGGCCTCAAGTGAAAGGGCAGTGTTTTAAAGTTCGGATCGGACCGGCCGGTTTGATCGGAAATCGGAGGGTTAAGTGAACCGAGTAGCATCAACTCGTTTTGTAGTCATCGGAACTGGTTCGGATCAGTTCGACGTTCGGACTGGGAACCGGGTCGGATTGGATTTTGGGATTATTTTTAATTGTTTGGATTTTAACGGGTTTAATGGGTGTGCTGGACGATAAATTGAAGTGTTTGACATAAGATTATTGTTGAGTTTTATATATAACTATAAAATACTTATATCAAATTATATATATAATTATATATATAATATCATATACATAATTATGATGTTATCTAGTTATTAAATCCGATCCGACCAGTTGACAAGTAAAATGACTGGTTCGACGTTCGAACTAGTTCTGAAAATATTGAGAAAGGGTGGTGTGGATAGATAGAGGTTTACAAACCGTTTTTTTTCTTTCTAAAAAACGGTCCAAATTTTAAACCGAACCGGTTTTTTTTGAATATGTACAAACCGGTTATAAACTTGTATACAAACTGATGGTTCGAGTCAGGTTAGGAACCGATTTGACTTAAACCGGTTTGACCGGTTTTTTTTACCCCTTTAGGTGTGGACGCTTCATCAAGTCTACAGGATGAAGCTAACCGGACTTGAACCGAGACGGGTTGACCCGACCCGAAGGGCGTTCCACGCAAAGCACCCCAAATTTTCTGATATCGAGAATTCTCCTTCCATTATCATCAGCGGAAAACCACTTTCGCCGGCCACTTTTTCCGGCCACACATATTTGCTTCAAGAAACTAGTTTGTTATTCTCTATCGACTCTCGATCGAATAACTCGTGGCCTAATCATGACGCTTTCCGAAGACGAAGACGAACATCTGGCTCACTTCCTAGAATCCGAGGTCCTTTCAGAGATCTCCGATCAGGTAACACGTTATTCCTTCATTCAAATCGATCGATTCGAAATCTCGTCCTCGTTATCTTAGATTCGACCTTTTTATGTGTTTGTTTGTGGATAAATTATGAATTCTCTGGTTTGAATTTGATTTTTGTTGTTGAATCTTATTCAGGAAGATGCGAAATCGGAGAAAGAGGACGTGCGGCCGACGAAGAGGCTTCGGGTGGAGCAAAGCGGTGGCGTTAGTAGCCGAGGAATGATTCCAAGGAGGATTGAAGATGGCTTCTTTAGCGTCATTCCACCGGAGCTTTTTCCTCACATCCTTAAGTTTCTATCGTCTGAGGTTGTGCTTCTGCTAATTTTGTTGTCGCTTCTGATTTAACTCTTGAGGGTAGAACAGATTGGTTTTAATTTAAAGCTTATATAAGTTTATGTGTTTTTTGTATGAACTTTTATATCATACATAGGAAACAACACAAGTTGCAAAGAAAAAGTTGTTAAAAATATCAAAATTTCATATCAAATTTGGATTACTCAAAACCGGAAAAAGGGATATTTACTAATTTGTTCTGATGTTTTTTATGATGATCTTGAAAATTGGCAGGATCTTGTTGCATGCTCACTGGTCTGTAGATTCCTAAATTTTGCATCGGCTGATGAATCCTTGTGGCGTCGCCTGTGAGTATTTTTTTCCCACATCTATCGGGCTAGATTTGAATGCGTATTCTTTATTTTGTTAACATATTATATTTGTTGTTGTTGTTGTTGCTTCGTGTTTGTTATTGCGTTGTTATTTACTAATGGTTAGGAATGAACTATGTATCAGAATGTTTTCTTTGCTTATTATGAATTCATCTTCCACCTCTGTGACAAGGTGTTATTGTCTACGTTAACTTGTTGATATTATTTCACAACATGGAAGTTATGCATCTTGACTGTGATCTCCTTTTAATACTTCAACAATGGATTCTAATTTGTCAGACTTGTTGCTTTCTAGAGTGGTGTTTTTAGTATAATAGGGGAGATGGAGGGTGCTACTGTTATATAGTCCTTAAAATGGAGGGTGTTTTATCAGGAAATGTATAGAATGTATTGGAAGGAGCGCGTGCACACACACGTATATACACATTTCTCTGTTGGTTCACTTTTGAATAAGCAAAAGTGCTGAATGTTGTGTAGTTTGAGTTTTATTTGTTATTTACTTAAAAACTTGGATTTATTAATGCCTAAAATGTTCACCAACTTCTAGGTACTGTATGCGATGGGGTATCCTGCCACCAACAGGAAAGTTGCGTGACTGTGCTTGGAAGAAGCTGTATATTCAGGTAGTTTTACTGGCTAAAACAAAAATTGTATATTTGTGTGCTTCGTCTTATATTAAATGATATTTATGCTTAGAAAGTAGAATATAAAACTGTATATTATCATCTTGAACTCTTGATGTTTAAATCATCACAATCTACTACGCTCTTCCAAAAATGAGCACAGGCTGCAGAGCGTCCTGACTCAGATTTACATCAAGGAAATTGGTGATCCGTATTAACTGTCTTTATCGATGACTTAATATAGGATATATTTACATATGCTCAGAGGTTTAAAAAATAATATTTGTACGTAAGTTTCCTAGAAATTGTAAGTGGACTCTGTTTTTGGGAAGGATGGATTATCATTTATATGAGATTATAAAGTAATTTTTCCACCAAACATCTGAAAAGGTCAAGCTGTTTAGTTTAATTAGAGTTCTTAGAAAGATCAGAGCTATTATTTGTGGAATTTAAAGGGAAACATGTTTCTAATGGGATCCATTATACTAGTTCTTGATTATAATGGGATCAATTATCGACGGAGGTAATTAATCATATAAGTTTGTATACAAGTATGACAAATAGACACATAAGGCAACTTCAATGTGGCAAAAGACTAATTTTATTTTAAGACAACAAAAATGCAAGTCTTGTATAATCTGTGAGAGGGGGTAGTATATTGCCACACGTTCTTTTACTTGTCATTGTAATTATTTTGAAAGAATCAACTATCATTTGTTACCTAGTAAACTTTAGTCCTAGAAATCAACTTTAAATTCCAATACTTTCAGCATGGTGCATGAAACTACGCTTTTAGTATACTTTTTCCTACCTAAGAACCAAATTTTCACGTGTAGCGTGACGAAGAAGACATGGTTGAGTTTGTTAGAAATTGCCCCAGTGAGTTCAAAGAGTATTATATCCAGATGCAAGTAGCAAAAAGAAGCCAAGCACCTCTTCCTTCACAGGTGAATAGAGATCTTTCTTGCTTTATAATTTAATAGTGGAAAATGGGTCGGGTTGTTTTAGCGGGACTACTTTTTGTCCTGTAAGTTTTTCATTATATCTCACTTGGCATCTGTAGTTGAAAGATGACTGGATGATTCTGGACAAGTCTGTTGCTGATCAAGTCTCCATATGGAAGAAAAGCAAAGGACTAACTGATAAGGTGTTCTCTGATCATGATTGTTCTGGAGAAAAATGTACCTACTACCAAATTGGAGATGTTTTTGTCTGTGAAAATACTGGATATGTTCATGGTATGTGTCACTGATTGACATTCTGACCTTCATTTGTTGCTCAAAAGTAGATGTGAAAAATAGTTGTGTTGGTAAACTGGTTTGGTAAGAACAGGCAAAAATTTACTACAGGTAGAAATGTGCTGGGTCGGGTCAAGTTGGGCCGACATAAAAACGTATTTTTGTTTTTGTTTCTTTAATTTCATAATACAATAGCTATGAGATTCTATACATTCTGGACAACTTTAAACCCATTGACTGTAGTTAAGTTTTCCAACTTTACCCATTTGACCTGTTAGAAAGTATATCCTAAATGAACCCATTTACCTATAAATGGGTTTAAATTGCCAGCTCTATAAATAAATATTTTGAATGCTTGGATATTTGACCATTGGATTCTAATAGCATTGTTGTTATTTTATTTGCTTGTGCAGTGTGTGATGATACTTGCAAGGAGGTTGTTCTTGATCCAGAAAATGAGCTGTTGGTGTGTACAATTTCCGGGCATTGTTTCGATCGATTGCTTTCTCCATCTGAAATTGGAGGAGACACGGTAAGTTGCATCTCTAGTGTTACTTAGAAGAGGTTTGAAATGATAGTCATATGACAAGAACCGAATACCAGTATGAATCTTTTACAGCCCATATAAAGCTTAGCTCTTTAAAAGTTTAACTTTCAAGCTCACTTTTGTGCTTGAGCTGGAACTTGATAAAAGCTCACTTTTGTACTTGAGTTGTTTGAAGCAGTAATCATTGTTTGTGATACTCCTAAGTCCTAAACCAACCTCCTTAGCCTGAAAAGCCAAGTTATTCTGCCATGATTGAAATGTTAAAGCCATCGCACGCCCGGTTGTCAATAGCGACCGTAGCGGCCACGATCGCGCGCTACGTTGCGTATAGGTCAAGGGCGGCTATATGGTATATAGCGGTATAGCGACTTGCAACAGTATTTTGTTTTTTTATTCTTTATTACTATAAAATTGACACAAATAGAGTATTTTAGCTAATTTGTTGGTGTTTGCTTATATATTCTACTACTTTATAGCTAAACATGTTTATTTATTGAATGTAAAACATTTCTTAAAGCTTCTACTACCTTATCGCGAAACACGAAATAGCGGGCGCTATTTATCGCTATTCGCTACGTAGCATATAGGTAGCTTGTCGCTATTTACCGCTATTCTCTGTTGACAACTATGATCGCACGTAAGGTGCAACTACTATATAAAATTTGAAAATGTTATGTTAACCTTAATTAGTTTGTGAAGGATACCTTTTGATATTTCCATTTAACTAGTTTATTAATACTGGGTCAGTATGCTTATTCTTCTCTTTCTTCACTGTCAAATTGGGCCAGAATCTATGAGAGGTCAAAATGGGTGGGTTGGGTTAATGTGAAACATCTTTTGTTCAAACTGGAAGAAAATTTTCACTTAATAATAAACAAGATTCATATATGTTTTATTTGCCTCCCTTGATTGTTAAAAAACTTCAACATTTATGAAAACATTACATAGATTGAGAACACCTAGTGAAAATTGAGCGACTTTAAAGGGACAAAAAAGCTTTGAGCGACCTATATTGGGAACACTTGGGAGCTTGGTTACTATTGGGTGAAGTTTTTTCCTTTTTTATCAAATAATTATCAAAGTTTTAAACACTTTTTGTTCAAAAAAATTGAGTTTATATAAACAGTTGGTGTGCCAAATATGATTACATGATTAGAGCTATATTATTTCAGTCATATTCTACTTTTGTGAGAGAAGTTTTTATGACTTTTTTATGTGTTGTAATTTATAAATACACTTTGGGCGTCTTTTGACAAGTTTCCTTTTTGTGATTATTTTATTTATTTTACACTTTTGACCTTTTAGAGACAAAATTTAACAATCCATTCATAGTAAAATTTGTCAATATTGCCCCTTATACTCTTAAATATAGGTATGTTTGCTTCTTCTTGTATATATGTACATTTAATCATGGTTTAGTGTGTTAGGTGGTGTTTGGTTTGTAAATGGGACAGACTTTTAAAAAACTGTACATATAAATTAAACACCTTCTTTCACTCCAAACCCTCAAACCAAACACAGAATTTGTTTATCTGAATAATAATCTATTTTTGAAAAATGATTTAGGAGGCTTTATGCACTAAAGCTACCTTTGGATGACTTCCAACCCATTTGGCTTGTTCATTTATGTTTTTATATTGAATTTATCCGTTTGACCCGTTAGAGATAAATAAAAAAAAAATACTATATAATCTGACAGTTCATAAGTTATTAAGCCGAAATTGGCACGTCTAGGGAAAAAAATATCATAACATGAAAATATGCACATGCAGAATCTATATTTATTTGAAGGTGCTAATTTTTATTATTATTTATTTGGATGAAAATTAGGAGGAACAGCAGCAAGGGGGTGTCACGGATGAAGCAGAGCCATTCATGGGATCTGGCCGTTTTGGTATGCATTTTAGTTTCGTTGCTTTCACAGTTTCACCCTTGGTGTTACATTATAAGAAGTGTGAATTGATTTTTTTTACATGTAATATAGCTCGAGCCTATCAATTGGGTTATAACTGTGAAGATGAGAAGGAGCTTGAAGCTTGTTTGAGGTTCTGCTAAACCCAGTTCTGATATTCTTATCGTCTTCCCCTACTACTGGAATCTGACATTTTCAGTTTTCTTAAATAATTGAATTTCATATGATATCTGAAATTAAAGGGGATGTAGATCATATAACTTTAGCTTGTCCAACCTTTTATCCGTATAGTATGTTCATGCCATATTTAGCCGCCTCATTGTGTGATGTCTTGAATCAGTAGTGTTTCTTTTATCGGGTTTTGGTTGGTGATAGTTCTCAGTTGAAGACAAAGGTCGGATCAAGGTTCTGGTTTCGTGTTCTTGGTTGAACTAGGGTTATGCAAAATTTGGTCCCCTGGGTTGAACAAGAGGTGTCAAACTCGTCTTGGAACAACAAAACCAAAGAACCGAAACAGGAATGAATCAAGACATATGAGTACCAGTTATGTTTGGTTTGGCTCTTAGTTGTGTAATATTTTGAAAAGGTGTTTATGCTTTGGTCCCGCTTGTTTAAAAATCGAATCAAACAGGTCTCTAATAAGGGCTTTCAGCCGCAGGTTTGTGTGATGAAGAAGACACCAAAAATTTATTATAAGTTCTCCTTCCTTGTGTCTTTTGGAACAAGCTGTATGCTTATTTGTTATTTGTTATTAGAAGTGCCAAAACATAACGAAAGTTTCATCTTTAAAGAGTTAGGTGCTGTTTGTTTTTTCTGTAGCAAAATGTCTACAGTCTGCGGACCATATCTGCAGACATCTACAGAAGAAGAGGTGAACTAAACGTCTGCAGTCTGCAAGAAGAAGACTGTTTGTTTTTAACATCTGCAGACTGCAAAAATAGTCTGTAATTAAACCAAATCAAACCTTACCTTAAACCAAATCAAACAAAAAACTTAAACCATCTCACAAACCATAATAATCCAACCCATTATGATCATATATTGATATAACCAAATAAATATACACAAAGATATGAAACCAATCATCAAATTGAGTAAACATGTATATACAAACAGCACAAACAGGAAACGAAAATTCTTCAAACTCAACCACTGAACAATACAATCACCATGATAAACATGCCCATACTTCAATTGCTTCACAATCTTCCCCTCGTTGTTGAACACACCATCTTTACGCACAGCACAAATCTCACAATTTGTTGATTCAACTTCAACTGTACGCAATCCTTCAACCGCTGAAAGCATTTAGAGAACACACCTTAACACATAAAATGAAGGGAATTCATTGAGGAGTAGCTTCTCTATCAAGGTAACAATTATAGGCAATAGAAATTGGCATATTGATTTCCATTCTAACCCTGCCGATATCAATAATTGGAATAGTGAAATGAATAATCGAAAAATAGAATGCATCTCAGTGTGATTTATTTCCAGATTTTGAAGCAATGAAAGGGGTTAAATTGTTTAAATCGAAATAGAAGAGAAGTACGTACGTGCAATTTTGCCATTCTATGATGACGGTAGATCGTCGATGTTTGAAGGTCGTTGTGGTGTTACGGCGGTGATTGATTGATTGAATCAGCTGTCGTCCGATGAATGGTGAAGATGAAGGGGGTGGTAGTGGGAGTCTGTCGGTGATGAAGACACTATTTGTAGACGTAGTTGTAGTTTGTTGGATCATATGAGGCTGGTGCAACCAAAACAACACTTAGAACAATTTTGTGTACAAGTTGAAGAAGTCTTTCGAAGACAAAACTACTCTTCAGCAGCTATGTCAAAGATCTTCCGAAGCATTATGTCTGAAGAGCTTCCGGAGGAAAAACTAAGTCTTCCGAGACTAAATAGTTTTCCTTCCTAAGTAGATGAAGAACTTCCGAAGGATAGAACAAAGTCTTCCGAAGACCAAGCAGTTCTCCTTCCGAAGTATTCACACTTAGAAGATCCAAGATAAAGTCTTCCGAAGAATAAAGTCATAAAGACCTGTAAAAGATTCGGAAGAAGTTGTTTCTTCCGAAGTATAAGTGGCCTCGGAAGAACTTATTCTTTCGAAGCTATTTAGCTTTGGAAGAATCAACTATGAACCAGTGGACAAAAGTATGGTTTGTCTGACAGACTCTGATACACTGCATGGTGCTTTTTCTAACCCATGTAGTTGACCATACTTTAATCCACTGTTCACCTTTTCAACTTAGTATAGATACCATTCTTAGTTGGTACCAAAAGGTAAGTCATGGACCTGACATGACTACCTTATCTAGGATATTATTTTATTTTAGATACTTTACTTCTAGCAATATAGAATTTGTCTAGTAGTAGATTCCAGCTGGTTTTCAAGTATAAACGGCTGTAGATAGTAGTATATATAGTTTCTCATTGTAACTTATGTAGCATGAGCTTAAGAGTCTTGTGATACTGAGTTGAAAAGTAATATATACAAGTATGTTGAAAACCATTCTCTTGTTCATTAACTTCGTATATTATTATCAACTTTAGTTTGAGATTCTGTGTTTCATCGATTAAATGAGACTTAGTGAGTTCTGTGTTTAGAGTCAACACCTATCCTGCAATTGGTATCAGAGCCTCAGGCTATTGATTGTGAGATCTAACCATCCCAAATCACCCTTGTTTCTTCACACTCACTCACCCACCTCACTTTAATGGATCTTAACCAGAAATTTTCTGAGTTCGAAATGGGAACCATGAGCAAGGCTCCTATCATCATTCCTGATGATTTTGGAACTTGGTGTAAACGTATTGAAGGGTTCGTCAAATACCAAGATAGCCGCATGTGGAAATCTGTCACCCATGGTCCTTACGTTCCTAAGGTAGCAGCCCTAGCTGGTAATGGTGCCATGATTGAGAAGGCCATTGAAGACTACTCTGATGAAGACTTCAAGAAAATAGACGTTGACTGCAAAGCAATGAATTCTCTTCTAACAGCCATACCAAACTCCATAATGGTTGGCTTTCAGCATTACGAGTCAGCCAAAGAACTCTTTGATGTTTTGAAGCTGATGTTACTCTGGTTCCACTGAATCCAAGGAGACCAAGAAGGATGTATTGAAGCAGAAGTTTGAAATCTTCACATATATCGTTGGTGAGACCTTGAGCCAACAATACTTCATGTACATGAACTTGATCACCTCTCTTCAGTCTATGGGAGTGGATCTTCAGAAGAGAGACATTGTAAGGAAATTCATGAGTGTACTTCCTCGTGAATGGACTTTCTATTGTGTTTCTATCAAGAGAACTGATAATCTTAACACTCTCACCATGACTGAACTGTACGGAATCCTTGATGGATACCGTATGGAAATGGAGACTCAGAAAAGCCAACAGATGAACCGAACCTCAAATCCTGCTGTCAGCAATGCTCTACATGTTGCTGAAGGATCAAGACAACCTCAGTTTTACCTGAACTATTCTCAACAGCCATCATCTTCCTCTGGGCCATACATCACTTTCCCTGAGACACCTAGGTCTTAACAGGCTCAACACACTCCTTTTCAGGATAATTGTGCCTTTATCTCAGGAAGTGAACACTCTGGAGATTTTCAATTCTGCTTTGATGATCTAGAGCGCTTTAGCCCAGATGACATTGAGTACATGGACATTGTCCAACAGATGGTTATCTTGACCTACAGAGCAAAGAAGTTCTTCACAAGAACAGGAAGGCAGTTCCCTCAGAATCCAACCAACAGCAAATTTGGATTTGATAAAAGCAAAGCCAAGTGTTACAACTGTAACCAGCTTGGTCACTTTGCTAGGGAATGCAAAGCTCTAAGATCCAATCCTGAAGTAACTCAATCTTCCCAACATCCTACCACCTCAAGGGCTGCACCAAAACCTGCTGAGCAACAAACTGCGGCTGTTGCTCAAGAAGTTGACTGGAGCTTCATGGTGCAAGATGTCACTCCTGCTCAAGCACTCATGGCTGGAACTGAAGATAGCAAGGTATGTGAAAACCTCTGTACTCCAGCTTGTATTGCTAAGGTTAAACTTTATCAGGATTACAACAGGGAAATTAAATCCGATATTGAGTCCTTGAACATCCTAAAATCTGATTTCAAGAAAGCGGAATCTGACTATAAACTCAAAATTGAAGAGTTAGAGAAAACTATTTCTTTTTTAAAACATGAACATACAAACTATAAGACTCAAATAAAGGATTTAATTTCTAAGTTAACTAAGGCTCAAGCCCAGCTAGTAATAGCTTACGCTAAAGCAAAGAAGTATGCTATTGAAGAGCATAACTTCAACACCATCATTGCATCATCCTCCCACTCAAAGGTGTGTTATCAAAACAAAAGTGGGTTGGAAACCAATGAAATTGCTCCACCACACTCTTATGTGTCTGTTAGACAGCCAAGATGTGGCACTCATGAGCAAGAGGTTCTAACTGCTGACCCACTACCCAATGAGCAAAAGAATGATGCAACTATGGTGACCACCACAGGGAAGAATAAGGTAGAAAACCTCATTCCCACCGCTGATGTCCTACCCCTTACCACCAAAGAGAGAAAGAACAAAATCAAGGCAGCAAAGAAAACTTCCAAGAAGGTGACTGAGTCTAGGATGAAGATAGATCCCATACAAAAAGGTGTATTCATTTCAGCCGGATTCCAAGTGGTTGGAAACTCTGACCCAGTAAAGGAGTGTAGTACCAGCATTCCTATCCAACTAGAGGATCAGAAGTTAAAAGGAAAAGCTGTTGAAGAAAAGGAGTGCAAGAACCAACAACCATCACGCTCCATCAAGAGTAACATTGAATGCATAATCTGCGGTCTGCTTAATCACATGTCTAAAGATTGTTACTACAATCCTGCAAGCACACATTATGCAACCAATGTTACAAGAGAAGGAGTCAAGGAAGGTTTCACATTTGGACCTTATCACATGGTCCAAGTGAAAAGGAAAGGAAAGCTTGTTTCCGAAGCTAAGTTGGTTTCGGAAGAAAATCTTTCTTCTGAAGAAAAAATAGCTTCGGAAGACAAGCCAAAGAACAAACAAAGGAACAAAAGGAATCCTTTGAAATCTTTCGAAAAGAAAGTAGTCTCGAAAGAAGGTCATGCTGCTTAATCCTCTTCAGGATCATCTACACTGGTCAACCATAGGATGGTATAGAAGAACAAAACAGATGCTGCAGCCAGTACCTCTTCCTCACAAACACAAATTGAACCCACTTGCCTATACTTTGGTTCAATTAAATCATCTACATTGGAAGAAACCAAGACCAACAAGGCTTGAGTTTCTAATAGTAACTAATCATCTCACTTTATGTGCAGGGACATCCACATGACAAGAATGGAAATATATGGATTGTGGACAGCGGATGCTCCAGGCACATGACAGGGAACAGATCTCTTCTTCAATAATTTGAACATTTTAATGGAGGTCCTGTTCAGTTTGGAGGTGAAGCCGGATGATACATTTCTGATAGAGGTAGTGTATCCAATGGTAAGTTAAAAGTTGACAAAGTAAACTTTATCAGACGGATTGAACACAATCTGTTAAGTGTTTCTCAATTCTGTGACCAAAAGCACCAAATGCTTTTCACAGAACATGAGTGCATTATTCTCAAACCCGGGATGACAATTCCTCAGGAATTAGTGCTACTTAGATCTCCCAGGAGAGGGGATATGTACAAGCTGGACATGAACAATGCTTCCCCACTGGGTGAAGTATCATGCTTTCTTTCCAAAGCCAATGGTGATGAGTCAACTCTTTGGCATAAAAGAATGTGTTATGTTAATTTTAAAACCATGAACAATTTAGTTAAAAATAATTTGGTACATGGTGTGCCTAAAAATAAGTTTTTCTATAAAGACAACTGTATTGCTTGCCTAAAAGGAAAACAACACAAGGTCACTCACAAATCCAAAGAAGTTAACTCTATCATCACTCCATTACACTTATTGCACATGGATCTTTTTGGTCCCACAAGTATAATGAGCATTGGAAGGAAATCATACTGCCTTGTGATTGTTGATGATTTTACAAGATTCACTTAGGTATTCTTTTTAAGAACTAAAGATGAAACAGCTGAAACTTTAAAATTTTTTATTCTTAAAATTGAAAATCAAAAGGATCACAAGGTGAAAATCATTAGAAGTGATCAAGGAACTGAGTTTAAGAATCAAGTTCTTGACTCATTCTGTAACTCAAAAGGGATTGCCAGACAATATAGTGCTCCTAGAACTCCTCAACAGAATGGTGTTGCTGAGAGGAGGAACAGGACACTTATTGAGGCTGCAAGAACAATGTTAGCTGATTCAAAGCTGTCTCTAACTTTCTGGGCAGAGGCAGTCAGCACTGCATGTTATGTGCAAAACAGAGTTCTCATTGTTAAGCCTCATGGGAAGACCCCTTATGAGCTATGGAACAAGAGGCCATCGTTCATTGGCTTTCTTAGGTACTTTGGTAGCAAGTGTACCATACTCAACACAAAGGAAAATTTAGCAAAATTTGCTGAAAAGTCGGATGATGCTATCTTTGTTGGATATTCCTCCACCTCTATTGCTTATAGAGTATATAATATCAAAACTCAACAGTTTGAGGAATCATCCAACATTGTTGTTAATGAGCACACTCCTTGTGTTAGAGGGAATGGACCTGAATACATTTTTTATTTAGAATTGTTTCCAAACTATTCTAAACCATCTTGTGAGAATGTTTCAGTTGGAACAGGAACTCAAAGTGACCCATACGAAGATCAACTGTTTGAGCTACCCAGACCTATTTCCAGTTCTCCAAGAAGAAATGAAGAACAAGCTCCTACTGCTGAAATCCTGAAAGCATGAGTATCTCAGGAAACAAAGGAGCTTCAACAAATTGTCAACTCACTGAGCCTCATAACCCAAAAGTTGACAATTCAAGCACTCAACACCAAGCTGATGAAGACAGTGACATGGAGGAACAGGCAACTGTTGATGCTGCTTCACAACATACTGACATTGATGATGTCACTCATTCATTCAATCAGTCCTCATTGAATGAATGTGAGACATCAGCTGGAGAAGGTTTTCGAAGTTCTGAGCAAAACTTCTCAAACCTAGGCCTATCTATGCAACTAGATGTGATTCCTAGGCTCAGGATACACAACACTCATCCGACTGAAAATATCATTGGGGATCTATCAGAAGGTGTGAGAACATGAAGTCAGACCCACAATGGGAATGTATGCTTGTACTCATGCTTTCTTTCTCAAATGGAACTAAGGTGGAAGAATCCCTCAAGGACAACATTTGGATTGAAGCTATGCAAGAGGAATTGCTTTAATTCAAGAGGCAAAATGTATGGAATCTATGTCCTTTGCCACCTGGTCAAGTCCCTATTGGCACCAAGTGGGTGTTCAGAAACAAAAGAAATGATAGAGGTTTGATCATCAAGAACAAAGCAAAACTTGTTGTTCAAGGATACACATAGGAAGAAGGCATAGATTACACTAATGTCTTTGCACCTGTCGCAAGACTTGAAGCTGTGCGAATCTTCCTTGCTTTTGCAGCATCCAATAACTTCACGGTCTATCAACTTGATGTCAAATGTGCATTTTTGTATGGAAATATAGACAGAGAAGTCTATGTGTGTCAGCCACCTGGATTTGATGACCCACAGCATCCCAACTATGTGTGCAAACTGGATAAAGCTCTTTATGTGCTGCATCAAGCACCTAGTCTGTGGTATGAGACTTTGTCTCAGTTTCTTCTCAAAAACGGCTACACCAGAGGCACCATAGACAAGACATTGTTCATAAGGAAATCTGGGAAGGACATGCTGCTTGTTCAAGTATATGTCGATGACATCATATTTGGTTCCTCAAATGACCAAATGTGCAAAGACTTTGAAAGCATCATGAAAAAAATTTTTGAGACGAGCTCCATGGGAAAGATGGATTTCTTTCTTGGGATTCAAGTGAAGCAGATGGAAGAAGGATTCTTTATCAATCAGTCTAAGTATGTCAAGGACATCTTAGAAAGATTTCAGATGAAAGATTGTAAGACAGCCAAGACACCCATACCCAGAAATCACAATTTATGTCCTGATTCCGAGGGGGAGGATACTGATCAGCATCAGTACAGGGCAATTATTGGATCTCTGATGTATCTCATAGCTAGTAGACCTGATATCATGTTTGTAACTTGCATCTGTGCAAGATATCAGGCTGCTCCCAAGGTGTCTCACCTAATTACTGTCAAAAAGATTCTTAGATACCTTAAAAGAGCTCCCAAACTAGGTCTCTGGTATCCTAAGAATAAGGATTTCAATCTCTATGGGTACTCTTACAGTGATTATGATGGTTGTAACATTAACAAGAAATCCACATCAGGAGGATGTCAATTTCTTGGTGGAAGGATTATTTCCTGGCAATGCAAGAAACAATCATGCGTCTCTACATCAACTGCTGAAGCTGAATACATTGCTGCTGCGAGCTGCTGTGCTCAACTGCTATGGATTTAAAATCAGATGTTAGACTATGGATTCAACTTCATGAATACTCCTATCCACATAGACAACACGAGTGCCATTTCCATTACAGTAAATCCAGTCAAGCACTCCAAGACAAAACACATTGACATCAGGTATCATTTCATTCGAGATATTCATGAGAAACCCTGATTAAACTAGTAAAAGTTAATTCAAATGAACAATATGCTGACTTGTTCACCAAAGCCTTTGATGAACAAAGATTTGAATACTTAATCACAGGTATTGGGATGATTAACCTTGACTAGTTTATTTTTCTTTTTGAAAACCTTTTAAAATGTGTCTTGTTTATGTTGTCTAATTACAATCTAAGCCCTGTTACTAAAGTTTTTCTTCTAAGTGGAAATTCTTCCGAAAAGAAATTTACTCTCGGAAGAGATCTTTATATATTCCGAAGGTAAATTCCTTCACTTTAGTATTCTCTTCCGAAGAATCTTTACCCTCGGAAGCAAATTTGATCATAGATCAAATTTACTTTCGAAGGCTATTAACTTACTCTTGAAAGAAGTCTTTTCTCTAGGAAGCAACTTTTCATTCGGAAGAAAGTTTTTACTGTGTAACGGAAACCTTTGGGCCCCACTTTGTAAAGATTAAGATCTCTTCGAAATATTTTAAATTATCTACCTTGCCGCCGTTCTCGAGTACACTCCCAAACTGTCTTTTCACCTTATCGGCATGGTCTTTTACCCCCTATTTAAAACTTCCGACTCTCTTTCTTTACCCTTTTTACCACCATTGAAACCTAATAATCCCATTATCGTCTTCACTCTCTCTCAAAATTCCTTCAATCCAACCATACTTTCTTACAATGGCTCTCAATCCTCAACATAACCAAGTCGCCATCCTTGACTCTTCTAAGGATGCTGACTTTGCCCCCATCATCAATTTTCTGTTTCACTCCAGATACTTTACCACCCTCACCGTAAACCCTACCATATACTCTAATCACATGACCGAATTTTGGGCAAACGGTTGTTGTGAAACTCTGAACAATGAGAGGGTCATCAGGTCGAGAATTAGCGGACAAGAGATCATCATTTCTGAATCTACCATCAGGGAGCATCTGGAGCTTCATGACGAAGGTGCCCCGACTGAATTCCCCAAATCTGAGCTAGCAAACACATATACTTAGATGGGATTGGTGGTGATGTGCACACGTCCACTGTTTACAAGTTTAATTTCTCTTACAACTGGAAATTCTTGTTGCATATCGTTCTACACTGCCTATCTAACAAATCAGGGGGTTGGGATCAAATCCCATATGATCTGGGATGCCTAGTCCTTGGAATGGTAAAAGGCATCCGCTTCAACGATTCAAGGGTTGTGCTGAACAATTTGAGAGCAAATCTTACTCGGGATTCATTTTTCATGTATCCCCGGTTCATTCAGCATATCGTAAACTGTGAACTGGACTAGAGTATACTACAACGTGAACACACTCTCATGGTCCCACACATGAGGCCGGGCATCTTCAAGACCTTGAAGAAGGTGTCCGCCAATTTCACGGGGAGATTCACTGATCTTCTCCCAGGTATGCTTGAGCCAACGGCTCCTGGTGACATCCCTGTAAGCCCAGCAGGCGATGAACCCACACCAAACCTCCCCACTCAAATGCCAACTACTTCTTCCCATCCAATTAAATTTACGTACACTAGACGCCCCAAGCGAACCCTGATCAATCTACTCTGGTTGATCAGGTCCCCACTATTCACACCAAAAAGGATAGAGTAGAACTCAGGGCTCCCACTCAGCCAGAGGTCACACCTTCCTCCACCATCGACCTCAATATCAGTGTTGAGTCTCCTCAGTCTCAACCTGATGAGCCCAAAACCCAAGTCATTAGCTCTCAGGGTGAGTCCCAACACTCCCCTAAGCAACCAAAAAGGGACAACCACATCATTGGCACATATGCTATTGCAGAAGAGCCATTAGGAGCTGATCAAGGTCCCGGGTCATTAGAATTAACCTCTCTATCCTTCACTAAACTTTTAATCCAACCTGATGAGGATATTATGTTCCGTCAGGGCCATGATGTTGATCTACAATACCTCTCTCAAGATCAACTGAGCCCCATGGAACCTCTAATATCTAGCCAACATCAGATCAACCAAACTAAGGTGAGTCCAACTGGTGTGGAGGTGACTCATGTAGGCTCAGCCGCCACTACTGAGAGTGTCTCACTGGCCTTTCAGGAAAGTGGTGACATCAGTGAGACTGAGTCTACAGCAACCTTGCTAATTGATGTTTCTGAAAAGAACATCAGTAGGGAAGGGTATCCAGGGCACCGAGAAACCATAACTGGTGGTGATGATGAACATGCCAGGCATGTTATCTCATCTCCCTATGATTCTTCAAAAGAAGATGAGGGTAGACTGCAACTCATTATTAAAGACCTGATTTCTAAAGTCTCAAACCTTGAATCAAAGGTTAAGACTTTAGAGGACAGGTCTGTCACTCAGCAACTTGAGATTGAATATCTCAAGGCTAAACTAGCTAAGACACAGATTGAGAAGTCTGTCAGGCATGTACCTGTTCAGGTTTCTTTAAGTTTTTCCTCCAGCTCATCTACTTCTCAAGATGATGCTACCAAAAAGGGGGAAAATGTACAGAAACAACATCATGAGGAACCCACCTACCCCATAGCAACAACCTCTCCTGATGCCTTATCTATCTTTTACCCCTAACAACATCACCCTACAACAGTCTTCTCTCAACTAGCTCCCATTACCTTTCAAGAGGACCAAAGGATGCTCATAGATCTCAATAGGTTTCTAACCAAATTTCTGTTGAGCTCCTCCATTGAACAGTCCTCCCCTGATCTAGCTATTGCCTACTTTGGAGCTGAAGAGCTTCAAAGGCTGAATGCACCACCTACCTCTAAAGAGGAAGTTGTTCAACCTAAGGTCTCTACTGAACCCAAGATTAACTTTAAAGGGGATGTACAGACTGATGGCCCAGCAACTGATTTGGATGGGACAGGTGATGCAGTTCCAGTTACTTCCGAGGTAGAAATTCAAGCTGTCGAAGGAATAATTGGACTGTCTTCTTTATCCAGTGATCTGTACATCACAGAGGCAATCCTTGAACTAGCCTCTGAGATTAACAGTGAGGACTTCCTTACAACCCCTCTCTTACAAGAACCACCACCTCAAACACCCTCACTCCAACCTGAATCTTCTAAACCTGAGTTCCCAAAGGCTGAATCTTCCTCTGATCCTAAGGGGAAGAGAAAGCTTACTGCTGAGGAACTACTAGAATAGGAAAGATTGGAGAACCTAAAGAAGAAAGGTAGACTTGATACTGGAAAGTTGTTGGCTGCAAGTAGCAAAGCAGCAACAGCCGCCCAAGCAAGTCTCAACAATAAAAGGAGGGTGGAAATCATTGACAGGCTCATCAACCTAGGAATAGCCAACGAAGAAACTCTTCTACTCGCAACTGATGAGCTTGTGAAACTAGAAAAGGCAACCTTGCTGAACAAATAAAAGCAATAAGCAGCAAGGTCGGCCAAAAAGGAGGAAAGAAGGAAGAAGAAGGAATGAATCCATGGAAAGGGAGAGGATGGAGAGAATAGCCTTTCTCTGCAATAGAGGCTATTCTCAAGAGGAGCCGGCACCTCACCAAAATGACATGATCTTGTTTCTTTTACACAAAGAACAAGATCTAATCAACAAGGAGAGGAAGAAGGCTGCTAGGGAGAAGTTAAGAGAAAAGAGAAAGAAAGAGGAAGAGGGAGAACTTGCGGCTGCCAAAAAGGAGGGAGAGAAGGATTGGATGAAATCCTATCTCCGAGCTCACGCTTTTCCGGCAAGCAAGTGGGTCCCATGTCAATCAAGACCCTACAGCGACATGTCAGCGACATCAAAGCTGACATTCGCTTAGGAAGAAGGCAGGAGGTTGCTCAAACTCCTAGTGTTTAGAGGATGGCACCCAAACCAACACCCAAAACAAAACCTACACCGTCTCCCTTCCCCATCAAAACAGAACCTTTCACCCCTGAACCTTCTCCATCAACCTTACCTATACCATCACCCACTTCGTCCCACCAACCACCACCACCACCTATCCTACAACCCAAAACACAACCAAGAACCCACTCAAAAACCAAACCATCCTCTGATCCATCAAAACCCCTGACCTTGGAAGAATTCAAGAAGATAAAGAAGAAGCTCACAAATTGCACAACTTTGAGCGACTTGTGAGGAAGAGTCCATCCAGCTAACTTTCATTGATGGCTCTTCCAGTTCCTTCACAAGAGATGCATTCCTTGATTTTCCTAGAGGAACACTGGACCAAGCTCTTCAACTTCTTGCAATAAATTCAGATACTCTCAATGAATTAGAGAAGAAGTTAAGAAGAATGCTGGTGACTCTGCTGGACACTAGGAAAGGGGACAAACTACCAACAAAACCCCTCTATCCTAGAAAGCAAATTGTCCAGTGGAGGTTCGATGAAGATTCCCACAGCTTTGCTGTGGAAAGGGAGAATGGTGAAGTTACCAGGGCTGACACTTCATCTCTGCTACATTCCGGCAGATTTGACATTGCTGAGTTAGCAGAGAAGCCATTCTCCAATCCCTCCAACTCTGAGATACCTGCTCACATCAGAAATCATTTAAGTAGTCTTCATCTAGCCGAGCTCACAAAGAAGGCCAAGATTGAAGAAGAGTTGAAAAGGAGAGCATAGGATGCTGAAAAAGGCACAACCACAAAAGGGAAGATCTTTCTACAGATGGTTGAAGGCTCCACTTCAGATCCTATAGTTAGATGGGAATATGACTACCTTTCCCATCAACTAACTATCTTCAGAGGGATGCAACAAAGAGTACATGTCATTCAGAGCAAACGACTGGATTTATTATCTACAAATGACCTGTACAAACTCCTCACCACCACATCGGGAAAAAACAAAGAGACAGATAGATATCTATTTTCCCTGGTGTTGAAGGCCTTGAAGAGCAAGAGGAAGTGAAGTTTTGGTAGCATCAGCCTAGGGGGAGTTTGTTGGATCATATGAGGCTGGTGCAACCAAAACAACACTTAGAACAATTTTGTGTACAAGTTGAAGAAGTCTTCCGAAGACAAAAAGTACTCTTCTGTAGCTATGTCAAAGATCTTCCGAAGCATTATGTCTGAAGAGCTTCCGGAGGAAAAACTAAGTCTTCCGAGACTAAATAGTTTTCCTTCCGAAGTATACGAAGAACTTCCGAAGGATAGAACAAAGTCTTCCGAAGACCAAACAGTTCTCCTTCCGAAGTATTCACACTTAGAAGATCCAAGATATAGTCTTCAGAAGAATAAAGTCATAAAGACCTGTAGAAGATTCGGAAGAAGTTGTTTCTTCCGAAGTATAAGTGGCCTTGGAAGAACTTATTCTTCCGAAGCTATTTAGCTTTGGAAGAATCAACTATGAACTAGTGGACAAAAGTATGGTCTGTCTGACACACTCTGATACACTGCATCGTGCTTTTCCTAACCCATGTAGTTGACCATACTTTAATCCACTGTTCACCTTTTCAACTTAGTATAGATACCATTCTTAGTTGGTACCAAAAGGTAAGTCATGGACCTGTCATGACTACCTTATCTAGGATATTATTTTATCTTAGATACTTTACTTCTAGCAATATAGTATTTGTCTAGTAGTAGATTCCAGCTGGTTTTCAAGTAGAACCGGCTGTACATAATAGTATAAATAGTTTCTCATTGTAACTTATGTAGCATGAGCTTAAGAGTCTTGTAATACAGAGTTGAGAAGTAATATATACAAGTATGTTGAAAACCATTCTCTTGTTCATTAACTTCGTATATTATTATCAACTTTAGTTTGAAATTTTGTGTTTCATTCATCAAGTGAGACTTAGTGAGTTCTGTGTTTAGAGTCAAAACCGATCCTGCAATTGGTATCAGAGCCTCAGGCTCTTGATTGTGAGATCTAACCATCCCAAATCACCCTTGTTTCTTCACACTCACTCACCCACCTTACTTTAATGGATCTTAACCAGAAATTTTTTGAGTCCGAAATAGGAACCATGACCAAGGCTCCTATCATCACTCCTGATGATTTTGGAACTTGGTGTAAACGTATTGAAGGGTTCGTCAAATACCAAGATAGCCGCATGTGGAAATCTGTCACCCATGGTCAATACGTTCCTAAGGCAGCAGCCCCAGCGGGTAATCGTGCCATGATTGAGAAGGCCATTGAAGACTACTCTGATGAAGACTTCAAGAAAATAGACGTTGACTGCAAAGCAATGAATGCTCTTCTAACAGCCATACCAAACTCCATAATGGTTGGCTTTCAGCATTGCGAGTCAGCCAAAGAACTCTTTGATGTTTTGAAGCTGATGTACTCTGGTTCCACTGAATCCAAGGAGACCAAGAAGGATGTACTGAAGCAGAAGTTTGAAATCTTCACATATATCGTTGGTGAGACCTTGAGCCAACAATACTTCATGTACATGAACTTGATCACCTCTCTTCAGTCTATGGGAGTGGATCTTCAGAAGAGAGACATTGTAAGGAAATTCATGAGTGTACTTCCTCGTGAATGGACTTTCTATTGTGTTTCTATCAAGAGAACTGATAATCTTAACACTCTCACCATGACTGAACTGTACGGAATCCTTGATGGATACCGTATGGAAATGGAGACTCAGAAAAGCCAACAGATGAACCGAACCTCAAATCCTGCTGTCAGCAATGCTCTACATGTTGCTGAAGGATCAAGACAACCTCAGTTTTACCTGAACTATTCTCAACAGCCATCATCTTCCTCTGGTCCATACATCACTTTCCCTGAGACACCTAGGTCTTAACAGGCTCAACACACTCCTTTTCAGGATAATTGTGCCTTTATCTCAGGAAGTGAACACTCTGGAGATTTTCAATTCTGCTTTGATGATCTAGAGCGCTTTAGCCTAGATGACATTGAGTACATGGACATTGTCCAACAGATGGTTCTCTTGACCTACAGAGCAAAGAAGTTCTTCACAAGAACAGGAAGGCAGTTCCCTCAGAATCCAACCAACAGCAAATTTGGATTTGATAAAAGCAAAGCCAAGTGTTACAACTGTAACCAGCTTGGTCACTTTGCTAGGGAATGCAAAGCTCTAAGATCCAATCCTGAAGTAACTCAATCTTCCCAACATCCTACCACCTCAAGGGCTGCACCAAAACCTACTGAGCAACAAACTGTGGTTGTTGCTCAAGAAGTTGACTGGAGCTTCATGGTGCGAGATGTCACTCCTGCTCAAGCACTCATGGCTGGAACTGAAGATAGCAAGGTATGTGAAAACCTCTGTACTCCAGCTTGTATTGCTAAGGTTAAACTTTATCAGGATTACAACAGGGAAATTAAATCCGATATTGAGTCCTTGAACATCCTAAAATCTGATTTCAAGAAAGCGGAATCTGACTATAAACTCAAAATTGAAGAGTTAGAGAAAACTATTTCTTTTTTAAAACATGAACATACAAACTATAAGACTCAAATAAAGGATTTAATTTCTAAGTTAACTAAGGCTCAAGCCCAGCTAGTAACAGCTGACGCTAAAGCAAAGAAGTATGCTATTGAAGAGCATAACTTCAACACCATCATTGCATCATCCTCCCACTCAAAGGTGTGTTATCAAAACAAAAATGGGTTAGGAACCAATGAAATTGCTCCACCACACTCTTATGTGTCTGTTAGACAGCCAAGATGTGGCACTCATGAGCAAGAGGTTCTAACTGCTGACCCACTACCCAATGAGCAAAAGAATGATGCAACTATGGTTACCACCGCAAGGAAGAATAAGGTAGAAAACCTCATTCCCACCGCTGATGTCCTACCCCTTACCACCAAAGAGAGAAAGAACAAAATCAAGGCAGTAAAGAAAACTGCCAAGAAGGTGACTGAGTCTAGGATGAAGATAGATCCCAGACAAAAAGGTGTATTCATTTGCCGGATTCCAAGTGGTTGGAAACTCTGACCCAGGAAAGGAGTGTAGTACCAGCATTCCTATCCAACTGAAGGATCAGAAGTTAAAAGGGAAAGCTGTTGAAGAAAAGGAGTGCAAGAACCAACAGCCATCACGCCCCATCAAGAGTAACATTGAATGCATAATCTGTGGTCTGCATAACCACATGGCTAAAGATTGTTACTACAATCCTGCGCAAAACACGCGCCCAAACCAAAGTGTAAAAGTATTCAATATGACAAAACAGTATAATGTTTGTTTAAGGAATGCATGACTCGTGCGTGCTCCTACGGCAAGCTGCTAGTATCGACCTGAGAAAAGCATAGTCAAGTGTCAACACGATGGTTGGTGAGTTCAAGAGTTTGTAATCAATCATAAACATTTTTGTTAGTAAAACATTACAAGTGCATTGAAATAGATAGCAAGTCTAATTTCATTAGTAAATAACAATAGTGATTTCGCGATCGAAGCTGACTATGTTTGTCTGTTGCCTCCTGCCATGACATACCAGGTCGTGACGCTGTTAGTTGTTTAGGACAATATTGCACCCGCTTGACCTCCAGTCTTACGGGTGGGGCATGTCAGACCCAGTAGTACTACCCAAGATTTCCCGCTAGATTCCTTAATTAACGATCCGAAAGTGTGAGGGCTTTCAATGGTATATCACACTATGTCTTACCAAACACATGTTATAATAGAAAAGCGTTTTAAAATAGTGTATGCTTTCTCCCCCAAAAAGAGAGTAAATAAAAGTGGGCCATTGAACTCACCTGATGCGCAAACGAACAATAACAAAGAGCTAATGAGGAGTGGAAAGACAACCCTTCAAAGGTTACCTTGAACACGCAAGTACATAAGTACGTGTACACAGAAAGCTTAACAACCTTAAGTGCTCAATAAACACGTTGACCCAAGGTTTTGGAAAGACAAGACGCATTTGACCAAGTTGACCCGTTTGACCCGTTGGTGAGATGTCAAATTAGATTCTTGTTTGACCAAGTATAGCAATTCATAAATCATCATACCATCACAGTCTACTATGCAATTTATTCCCATAAGCCACATTGCAACACTTAAGTTGTATCATGCTTTTCATGCTAACTTAGGTTATCATACAACGCACGCAAACCAATTTATCATACAAAACATGTTCGCAATTAGATTCCTCTACAATATACATTGGATTTAGTCACTCACAACGTGCCATGTGAAGCCACTCTGGCTACACACCCTAAACCCTGCCAATCCTACAAAGTAGGGGCCTCAGATTCGCACGCGTGTATGATACCCATCATCAATATCCCATATGTAATTCATACTACCAAGACATCAACATTACAATAATCAACAATCACAATTCATCATGTCACATGACCTGTACACTTACACATTTTCCAAGAAAACCTATATGTTCCCATAGTTTCATCAACTAACCATATGACCCAATCATCACAATTCAACACATTAGACATCATCCATGATCACTTTAACATGCTCCTAACATCCTAAACATGATCAAAACACAAAATCACACGTCTCATATAAATAAAGTTTCCCTTTTGGGAAAGTGGCCTCCAAAATCTATGTGTTCATCAATTTCAATCCCAAATTCATCAACAACATCCCTAATCTAGTTCGTAGCAATCATAATCACCCATTTAACATCAAAAATTCATCAAAACATGAATTCTCATGAAGAAAAGTTTCCACTTTTGGTAATGTATGAACTAGATGACAAAAACCATGGATTTCTTGCATAATCTACATAGATTAACATTCATACAACATAACTAACATCATATCATCATCAAACCATCATCAATTTCGACATATTCTATAAGAATCAAACTAGAGATCATCAAGCATCAAAAACCATGAAAACGCAATAAAAATCTAACCTTTAATCGCGTAGGGATCAAGAATTGACACTTGCTACACGTTAGAAACACTTGGAACTAATCAAAATCGATGAATGGTTGTTGTTCTTGATAAAATCGCAAGGGGTGTGTGTGTGTTGGGGGTGTTCGGCCGAAGGTGGGGGCGGGGGCTAGGGTTTGCTCTTTTTTTTATTTTGATTAATTACAATTTACTAATTAAACCCTCATGTTACTATTTTATAAAAACTAAGCTTTTAACCCTTTTTAATTAGTTTCTAACCACATAACATATAGATTATTACCAACTAGTAACAATTACATATATTTCATTTAACAACAAAACATACGAATCAAATATAACAAGTTGGCACGTTACAAGGTAAAATTCACAAATAACACCCAAAATTCACAAATCATATAACTACAAATTAATAATCGACATTATTAATTAAATTATTATCTGATAATCATTGTTAATTATTATTAAGTCACTAACGTTCAACGACAATTAGTGTGTGCTCACAACACGTGTATGCAAGACCTAACGGAACTAATGGAGTTTGGTAACGGAAAATAACCGGATGTCACATTATCCCCTTGTTGAAAGAATTTTCGTCCCGAAAATTACGTTACATGGTTGTGTTACATCACTGGTTTACTGCATTGGCACAAAGAAATCGGGTGAATTTCGGGTGGGTTGTCACATCATCCCCATGTTGAAAGAAATTTCGTCCCGAAATTTAATCATTACCTTCGCCAGCTGTCGTCTTCATTTCGAACAGATGAGGATACTTAAGCTTCATCTGATCCTCACGTTCCCACGTGAATTCCGGTCCACGTCTAGAGTTCCAACGAACTTTGACTATGGGTATCTTGCTTTGCTTAAGGGTCTTGACTTCACGGTCCATCACCTCGAGTGGTTCTTCGATGAATCGTAACTGTTCATCCACTTGTACTTCCCTGAGCGGTACAACCATCGTCTCGTCAGCTAAACACTTTTTCAGATTAGAGACATGAAATACGTTGTGAACTCCATTTGACGAATCCGGCAGGTCTAAGCGATACGCCACTGGACCTATTCTTTCCAGAATCTCAAATGGCCCAACGTATCTCGGATTAAGCTTGCCCTTTTGCCGAATCGAATCACACCTTTCCACAGAGAAACTTTCAGCAAAACTTTGTCACTGCCCTGAAACTCCAAAGTCTTCTGTCGCTTGTCTGCGTAGCTCTTCTGTCGATCTCGTGCTGCAGCCATGCGGTTCCTTATCTGTACGATCTTCTCGGTAGTCTCGTGCACCAACTCGGGGCATGGTAGCTGACTATCACCAATTTCTGCCCAACAAACGGGTGATCTACAATTTCGCCCATACAATGCCTCAAATGGCGCTGCCTTGATGCTGGTGTGATAACTGTTGTTGTAAGAAAATTCCACCAATGGTAGGTGAACTTCCCAGTTATTCCCGAAATCAATCACACAAGTGCGTAACATGTCCTCCAATGTTTGAATAGTATGCTCGCTTTGCCCATCTGTTTGCGGATGATAAGCAGTGCTCATATCCAGACGTGTACCCAAAGATTTTTGTAACGACTGCTAGAAATGTGATGTGAAAGGAGCATCACGGTCAGAAATAATCGAGATCGGTACACCATGTCTCGAAACTACCTCTTTTAGATAAATACGAGTTAACTTATCCATCTTATCAGTTTCCTTGATTGCCATGAAGTGAGTAGACTTAGTCAATCGATCTACGATCACCCATATCGTGTCACAACCAGTAGGAGTCCGGGGTAATTTAGTAATGAAATCCATAGAAATCTGTTCCCGCTTCCACACAGGAATCTCAAGTTGCTGTAGTAATCCAGATGGCTTTTGATATTCAACTTTAACCTTAGAACAGGTTAAGCACTTGCTCACATACGTAGCTACGTCAGCTTTCATATTAGGCCACCAATAGTGCGCCTTCAGGTCATGATACATTTGTCAGAACCAGGATGTATGGAGTACTTAGACTTGTGTGCCTCACATATAACCAAGTCCCTTAGGTTTCCATACAAGGGCACCCAAAGTCTGTCCATGAAGTAACGAATTCCATCCGCTTTCACTTCAAACTGTTTGTCCATCCACGTAAAGATCCAGGTCCAATGTTTTCCGCTTTCAAAGCTTTTGTCTGAGCTTCCCGGATTTGTTCCGGCAAGTGAGTGCTAATCGTAAGCTGCAAAGCTTGCACTCGTCGGGGCTTAGCAGTTTCCTTTCTACTCAGCACGTCAGCGACTACATTCGCCTTTTCCGGGTGATATTTGATAGCACAATCATAATCGTTCAACAATTCCACCCAACGTCGCTGCCTCATCTTCAGCTCAATTTGCTCAAAGATATGCTGAAGACTCTTATGATCGGTGTAGATAGTGCACTTGGTACCGTACAAGTAATGTCTCTAGATCTTCAAGGCAAAAACTACCGCACCCAGCTCCAAGTCATGGGTGGTGTAGTTCTTCTCGTGTACTTTTAGTTGTCTTGAAGAATAGGCTATCACCTTGTCACGTTGCATCAAGACGCAACCAAGTCCTTGGATAGAAGCATCACAATAGACCACAAAGTCATCACTTCCCTTTAGTAATGCCAATATCGGTGCGCTACACAGTTTCTGTTTCAACAACTGAAAAGCGGACTCTTGACTCTCACCCCATTTATACGTTGTTCCTTTATGAGTCAAGGTTGTGAGAGGTTGAGCGATCTTAGAAAATCCCTCAATAAAACGCCTATAATATCCTGCCAGTCCAAGAAATTGTCGTATCTCACTAGGCGTCTTGGGAACTAACCAATTCTTTATCGCTTCAATCTTTGAAGGATCAACATGTCTTCCTTTTTCGTTAACAATGTGACCTAGAAATTGTACTTCGCGTATCCATAAATCACGCTTGGAAAACTTGGCGTACAGTTGTTCCTTTCTAAGTAATTCCAAGATTAGATGAAGGTGCTCTTCATGTTCTTCCTTGGTCCTCGAATAGATCAATACGTCATTGATAAACACGATAACAAATTGATCAAGATAGGGTTTGCACACACGATTCATGAGATCCATGAATACTGCTGGTGCATTAGTCAACCCAAATGGCTTGACCAAGAATTCATAATGACCATAGCGGGTTCTGAATGTTGTCTTCAAGATGTCTTCCTCTTGAACTCTCAGTTGATAATACCCAGACCTCAAATCAATCTTAGAGTACTAGCTTGATCCTTGAAGTTGATCAAACAAATCATCTATACGAGATAAAGGGTAACGATTCTTGACTGTCACTTTGTTCAATTCCCTGTAATCTATACACATTCGAAATGTGTCATCCTTCTTCTTAACAAAGAGAACAGGTGCTCCCCACGGTGATGTGCTCGGTCGAATAAACCCTTTATCTAACAGCTCTTGAAGTTGTATAGATAGTTCCTGCAGTTCGTTCGAAGCTAACCGGTAAGGTGCTCTTGCAATCGAAGCTGCTTCGGGAGTCAAATCAATCTGAAACTCAACTTGATGATGAGGTGGTAGTCCAGGTAGATCCTCTGGAAACACCTCTGGAAAGTCACGAACTACCAGAATGTTCTCTATTTTCCTTTCCTCTGGTTGTTTGTCAGTTACAAGGGCTAATATAGCCAAGCGACCTTTGCGTAACAACTTCTGTGCTTTCATATAGGATATGATGCCTATCACTGCACCACACCTCTCGCCTCAGACCGAGAGAATTTATCCACCAACAGGAATTCGTATAATCTTCTCGCGACATATGACTTCCGCCTTCTTGTCGGAAAGCCAATCCATGCCTACTACTAGATCAAAACTCCCAAGCGTAATAGGCATGAGGTCGATGTCAAAGGTGTGACCAGCAAGTTCTATCTTGCAACCCTTAAGGATGTGTGTCACGTGGATTTGCTTACCATCAGCTAATTCTACGGTATATCTAGATTCCAACGTAGAAGGCATATCACTTAAGAGACTACTAAACTTAGTAGAGATAAAACTTCTATCGGCTCCAGTGTCAAACAATCAAAGACCATTAACAGGAAATTTACCAGTAACAGTAGTAGGGTCGTTTAGAGCCTCACCTGAACCCATGACGAAGGCTCTCCCTTTAGCTCCTCCGTTGTTGCCACCGTTATTTTCACCATTGCCGTTGTTGTTGTTTTCACCATTACCAGCACCATTCCTATTTTTCTTCAACTGGGGACAATTCCTCTTGTAGTGTCCTTCCTTTCCACATTCGAAACAACCTTTTGGTGTTTCTTGAGGTTGTTGAGGCTTCTTCATCAACTCACCACTGCAATCCTTTGCCGCGTGTCCAGCCTTACCACAACGCTGGCATCGGAAATTGTCACACCTGCCAGTGTGGTGGTAGTTACATCGATTGCATTTAGGATACTTACCCACGTATCCTCCTTGTCCCAGTGCTGATGAGGATCCCTGATTGAAGCTGCGATTGTTATCAAATCTTCTCTGTTGTTGCTGTTGAACCTGACTATTTGATGATGAGCCTTTGTTACTAGTGGGTTCCCACTTGCGCTTGTTGTCGGGTACACCAGCCACCGCGCCCCGCTTGGGTAACTTCCCTTGTTCTACAGCCTGATCGGTCAGCCTGTGAGCTAACCTAATAGCCTGTTGTATGGTAGCAGGGTTGGAGGCTATCATCATACTATGAATCTCAGGAACCAGCCCACGTAAATAAAGCTCGATCCTCTTATGCATCTCATTCACCATTCCCGGGCACAGAGTTGCCAACTCATGAGACCGGGTAGTATAGGCCTCAATCTCGGAACCTTGCATTTTGAGTTGCCAAAACTCAACTTCCAGCTTCTGCACTTCATCTCGGGGGCAACACTCCTCGGTCATCATCGCCTTAAACTCTTCCCAAGGTAGGTCATTAGCCATCGCCTGACCCAGCATTTACACATGGGCATTCCACCAGGAGAGTGCTGCGCCTTTAAGGGTTCCAGTAGCGTACCTCACTTGATTGGTTGGCAGGCAGTTGCATTTTGCGAAGACTGATTCGGTCTTCTCAAACCACTGCACCAATCCCACAGCTCCTTCAATTTCACTGTAGGTATGAGGCTTGCAATCCATGAAGGATTTGTAAGTACATGGTAGGGGTCTTGTGCCAACAAACCAAAACATTAGTTAAGCAGCTTAAACAAGCAACTACAGTATTGGTCAAGCCACTTTCATCATTACCTGCTGGCTGTCCAACTTGTGCAGCAGCCACTGCCGCCTGTACATGTTCATTAATTAGGGCAGCCAATACAACGGGCGTCATATTCACTGTAGCCGCGCCATGTCCACGTCCTGCGCCACGTCCACGTCCTGCGCCGCGTCCTCTGCCACGTCCTCTGCCTTCACCTTCCATTTTTCACTTTACATTCACAAACGCAATAATGAGCAACATCTAACATATTTATCTCATTTATGCATAGCAAATAGTAAGAAAAACAATAAAGTTCATCACCTATAACATTTATAACAAAAATAATAACCAAAGATAAATAGATTGTAAGTAATTCACAAAATATTCCATCGATGTCAAAATTTTCAGTTTTTCAGTTGGGTGGGAAACAACCCTTCCCACATAGGTTTTTTTAAAAAAAAGCTACGTAGTCCAAGTCAGATGAATAAGGAAGTCAGTCTAGTACATTAGACCCATCACTGTGCTCTTCCATCTCTTCTGGTTCTTCTTCTTCCGGGGCTTCCTCCGGCTCCTCTTCAGGTTCCTCGTCAGGTTCTACGACAATATGCATCGCTGCGAACTGAGCCTCCAGATCACCAAGTCTTACCCCATGGTCGTGGATGGTGTCATCTCTTGCATCCGAACGGTGGATCGCCTGAGCTACACGATCAGTTAAGGAGCGTTGATGGTTATAGCACTCCAATTGTAGATCCTTCAACTCTTCTACCATCATCTTAGTCTCATATAGTTAATGTCGTAAGGTGCCGACCACTTCGTTCAGCTTGTTCGTGCATCGTTTCTCCGTGTCCAGGGTAGCAACTAACGCCACAATCACCAGCTCGCTAGAATGTGGCAACGAAGGGAGGGTAGGTGTATGTAACTCAGAGGTAGATCTAGTCCTCGGTCTAGTAGGCGGGGGCTTAGGAACACGCTCCCTATAAAGCATGCTGTTTACGTAGGTAGGATAGTAACTCCAATCTCATGGTGCATGGCGTTTGGGCAGTGCGAATAGCTGATCCCAGTCTATCTTCTCAGGAGGATAAGGGTGTCGGGGCCACTCAGGTCCTCTATCGGGTATAGGAGGAGGAGGAGGTGATTCAGAACGTGCAGGTCTCTTACCTAGATCCTGTGAAGATGATGTCATGCTGCAGGGTACGTGATATGTATTCCAATGAGTCTACAGTAAGGGATAAGTAACGAGTAACTAACAAACTGTGTGGTTATAGACTAGTGTGTATGCACCCTAGTTCCCTATAACCAATGCCTCTGATACCAATCTGTCACAGCCTCAAATTCCACGTGTGGGGTTTTACCCTGAGGCGTGTGAACAAACCAGGATCTCAGTCATTAGTTACTCAGAACGACACTATATGCAACATTTAAAATAATTCAGAGTTTGAATCTTTAAAACATTTGCGGAAGCGAAACATTTGCGGAAGCATTTGTAAAAATTTCAAACATATAGTAACAAATAGAACTGCGCAAAACACGTGCCCAAACCAAAGTGTAAAAGTATTCAATATGACTGAACAGTATAATGTTTGTTCAAGGAATGCATGACTCGTGCGTGCTCCTACGGCGAGCTGCTAGTATCGACCTGAGAAAAGCATACTAAAGTGTCAACACGATGGTTGGTGAGTTCAAGAGTTTGTAATCAATCATAAAAAGTTGCGTTAGTAAAACATAACAATGCATTGAAATAGATAGCAAGTCTAATTTCATTAGTAAATAACAATGGTGATTTCACGATCGAAGCTGACTATGTTTGTCTGTTGCCTCCTGCCACGACATACCAGGTCGTGACGCTGCTAGTTGTTTAGGACAATATTGCACCCACTTGATCTCCAGTCTTACGGGTGGGGCTTGTCAGACCCAGTAGTACTACCCAAGATTTCCCGCTAGATTCCTTAATTAACGATTAGAAAGTGTGATGGCTTTTAATGGTTTATCACACTATGTCTTACTAAACACATGTTATAATAGCAAAGCGTTTTAAAATAGTGTATGCTTTCTCCCCTAAAAAGAGAGTAAATAAAAGTGGGGCACTGAACTCACCTGATGCGCAAACGAACAATAACAAAGAGCTAACGAGGAGTGGAAAGACAACCCTTCAAAGGTTACCTAGAACACGCAAGTACATAAGTACGTGTACACAGAAAGCTTAACAACCCTAAGCGCTCAATAAACATGTTGACCCAAGGTTTTGGAAAGACAAGACTCATTTGACCAAGTTGACCCGTTTGACGTGTTGGTGACATGTCAAGTTAGATTCTTGTTTGACCAAGTATAGCAATTCATAAATCATCATACTATCACAGACTACTATGCAATTTATTCCCATAAGCCACATTGCAACACTTAAGTTTTATCATGCTTTTCATGCTAACTTAGGTTATCATACAACGCACACAAACTAATTTATCATACAAAACATGTTCGTAATTAGATTCCTCTACAATATACATTGGATTTAGTCACTCACAACGTGCCATGTGAAGCCACTCACGGCTACACACCCTAAACCCTGCCAATCCTACAAAGTAGGGGCCTCAGATTCGCACGCGTGTATGATACCCATCATCAATATCCCATATGTAATTCATACTACCAAGACATCAACATTACAATAATCAACAATCACAATTCATCATGTCACATGACTTGTACACTTGCACATTTTCCAAGAAAACCTATATGTTCCCATAGTTTCATCAACTAACCATATAACCCAATCATCATAATTCAACACATTAGACATCATCCATGATCACTTTAGCATGCTCCTAACATCCTAAACATGATCAAAACACAAAATCACACGTCTCATATAAATAAAGTTTCCCTTTTGGGAAAGTGCCTCCAAAATCTATGTGTTCATCAATTTCAATCCCAAATTCATCAACAACATCCCTAATCTAGTTCGTAGCAATCATAATCACTCATTTAACATCAACAATTCATCAAAACATGAATTCTCACGAAAAAAAGTTTTCACTTTTGGCAATGTATGAATTAGATGACAAAAACCATGGATTTCTTGCATAATCTACATAGATTAACATTCATACACCATAACTAACATCATATCATCATCAAACCATCATCAATTTTGACATATTCTATAAGAATCGAACTAGAGATCATCAAGCATCAAAAACCATGAAAACTCAATAAAAATCTAACCTTTAATCGCGCAGGAATCAAGAATTGGCACTTGCTACACATTAGAAACACTTGGAACTAATCAAAATCGATGAATGATTGTTGTTCTTGATAAAATCGCAAGCTGTGTGTGTGTGTTGGGGGTGTTCGGCCGAAGGTGGAGGCGGGGGCTAGGGTTTGCTCTTTTTTTTATTTTGATTAATTACAATTTACTAATTAAACCCTCATGTTACTATTTTATAAAAACTAAGCTTTTAACCCTTTTTAATTAGTTTCTAACCACATAACATATAGATTATTACCAACTAGTAACAATTACATATATTTCATTTAACAACAAAACACATGAATTAAATATAACACGTTGGCATGTAGCAAGGTAAAATTCACAAATAACACCCAAAATTCACAAATCACATGACTACAACTTAATAATCGACATTATTAATTAAAGTATAATCTGATAATCATTGTTAATTATTATTAAGTCACCAACGTTCAACGACAACTAGTGTGTGCTCACGACACGTGTATGCAAGAACTAACGGAACTAACGGAGTTTGGTAACGGAATATTACCGGATGTCACAATATCACACCCCGGCTAAAGCGGAAACACCGAGGAGTGATGAAATTGAATCATAACACAAGGATAAAGAGTACTAAAGAAAATTAATTATTAAAACTGAATAGTTGGTTACATCTAATTCTAAAAACAAATAAACTGAACCGGCAAATAAGTCTTCATTTTATTCAAAGTCTAACTAGGTCTAATTAAAGTTTATCTTTGAAACTTACCATGAGAAAAACAACGAACTTATTTTCTATTACCTGAAAACATGCTAAAATATGTCAATTAAAAAGTTGATGAGCACATAGGTTTAGAAGTATACATACAGTAGATAACAATGTACAAACCAATAAACAATTTTTCAAATACAAGTAAGGAAACTATTATAATCATATGCAAACTAATAAACAATTTTTCAAATACAAGTTGTTAAACTATTATACATGAGTCCACAACCAACCCTAGTGATTGAATGCCCTCTCTTCTAACCCCCTGACACAAAAGGCCAGACTAATACTATGTTTGTCTAGTATGGAGTTTCTGAACATCCAGCTCCTTTCAAGTCAAAAAAATATGTTGACTCAAAGAACGCTCAAGATTGATTAGCATGCATCAATCAGAGTACTGAACGGTCTTGTCAGGCTGATAGATCTATCTACGTACTCCCGTGGCTTCCCCGAAGTTAATGGTTGTGTATATTTTAGAAAAATAGAGGGACTTTGTAGTAAAAAGCGTCATGGAATATAACAACATGTATAATTAGTTTAGTTTTACTAGCATAAGAAAGTTGTAATTAAGTTTGCAAAAAACTAGTTTGACTTTAGAATTTGAATTTCCTGTTTGATATAGAGAGCATATACCCACCCTAAAATACAAAAGAAAAACTGGCTATGAACTCACCTTGTAAAGTAGGTGGGTTGATCTTGTGACTTCTAGTAACTTAGAGTGAGGATTGCCCTAAGTAAGTTTATTTAGTTAGTTTATTGTATTTGTCGATAGTTGAGGGGTTTTTATTATAAAAGTTCAAGAGTGGTTGTCGTATACTAGATATGTGTCATCCCATAGTAGCACATCCAAAAAAAGGATTCCCAGGAAAGAGTTCGTGGATTTTTATCACTTAAGTACTCCGTCTTTCCTTAGCCAGAACCTTTTGCTTGCCATATAACTACATACTGGGTGAAACAATTCTAGATTTATACTAGACCAAGTCAAAGGTGTGTTATAAAGTATAGGGACAAGTTTAAATATAAGGTTATCAAGTTTGCGAATAGACAAGTTGTATAATATAGGGTCACAATTGAAAATATGAAGAATTTTACTAGAAACATGATTCAAGTTGATGGAAAATCATAAGAATCATTAAAGATTTGATTTTTATTGTTTAAAACATGTTTACATTACTTATTTTATAATAAAAATCGTTTCTTTACAGTAAATTTATGAAAATATTGAAAAGTTGTAAAATTTAGGGTTTTGACAGCTTTGAACAGATCGCGCACTAAACTTGCACCAGCTGTTTGATGGGTCAAATCAATGAGTTAGAAGAATTATTTATATGGTTAGAAAGATAAGACTTTGAGTTTAATTATGAAAAAAAAAATCATTGAAAAAGGATTTGTTACGAAGGAGATATGGATGTCCGAAGTTTGCCCTGTGAATCTGTCAAAATCCGAAAATTTAAGTTTGATGTGTTTAAGCAAAGTTTTGATGTTTTCATGTTTATTTGATTTTTTTATTCCACTTAGATCTATGATTACTTCACAAACATGTTATGTAATCATAGATCCAAGCTAGTTATGATTAAATTTTGATAAAACAAAATTGGAAAGGTATGAACACGAAGAACACGAAAACTTACTCGATAGGGAAAACTTTTTGGATTTTCAAGAGATGTGGTATGAGTTGATATTTGATTCTATAGAAGCTCTAAATTTAGATTTTGGTGTGAAAGATAATGAGAATAAGATCTCCTATTTATAGTTGAAAAATTAGGGTTTTAGGCTTCAATTAGGATATGCTTTCTTAATATTTTATTAATAAAATTCATATTTTTTTAGTAGTGATGATGATGAACGAATTATGTTAATAATTTAGAGTTAGAATAATTTTGGTTTAATATTATTTTGATTTAGGATAATTACTGGTTAATTATTTATTAGTTTATTAGATATATATCACTTAAAATGATTAAAATAATAAAATAATATGTATATATAATTTTGTAATCATCCATGACACACACACACACACACACACACACACATATATATATATATATATATATATTATTTCTAGATAATTGTAGGACTTAATTTAATTAAATCTTTATCCTTTGAACAAAAGTTGCATATGTAACCCTAAGTTACACATATGTAAATTTTTTACCCTTGTAGTTATATATGTTTCACTATGTTGTAATTTTGCATTGTTATAGAATTTTGTTAATGTTAGGGCACTTCCAAGTTACTGTTTATAGCAAGGCCTAGTATTTACACACGTGTTATCATAGAATGACACTAGTATGCAATAGTATTACAATGAATCACAATGTATGGAATATAAGATAGTTTTCACAAATAGGTACTTGAATTCAATCATTGTTTACATATGAAAATACCATCGTCACTAAAAGAGTTAATCAAGTATGTTAAAAATAAAATATCAAGGATGTTACACAATATACTTCATTTTACTGACATGTTCTATATAGTAGTTTGTGATGGGCATTCTATCAATATTACTATTCACTAAATTTAATATTACAAGTGGATGAAGTATACCCTACATTCTTCTTGAGATGGTTTTTCAAAGTTACAATTTACTACCTAATTAAGTTACAATGCCACACTTTTAATTTTAATTCAAGAGTTAAATGCATTTTACATCCCTAAGGTTTCATATAAATTGTCATTTGAATCCAAAAGTCTAAATTTTTCCATTTACATCCAAAACTTTCTCAAAAATTGTCATTTGAGTCCAATTAACTACTCCTAATTAACGATGTTAAACTTTTCCCTTAAGTTTCCTAAATTAGAGGTGTTTCAGTCAAAACAATTACAAAATAAAAAAATCAACTCTACGTTATAAGTTTTAGGCGTTTAGTCTCCTTTGGTAATCACCATTGCGATTTTAATTTACCAGGAATGATAGGTTTGTATTTCTTTTATTTCATCAAGAAAGACATATCTGGATATCATATTATATAAAATAAAATAAAAGTATAACTAACTAAAAATGATTTATTTCTAACTTTATTAAACATACAAAACAAATATATATAAATAAACAAACAAGTCATATAATATAAATTATAACCATAAAAGACAGATTATCATAAAAGTATAAAAATAATTAATAATATGACATTAACTGTCCATGAATAATAATCATAAAACATCAATAATCATAACCATAATTAAGCTTTAAACCAAATAAACCTGTGTTTAATAAAACGGGCAAAAGTAGCACGATTACTAAACCAAAATACATTAACAAGACAAAACAATAAAATACTATTATAATGTCAAATCATAACTGCAATTATCAAAAGAGGCTAAACATATAAAACTCTCACGTGATTGGTTCTTTAATTTGTAATTTTTTTTATTAAAATAACTCTCATGTTGGAAACTTAACGTAAAAAGTTAACCGTGTTAGTTAGGTGTAACCAAATGGATTCAAATGACAATTTTAGTGAAACCTTTGGATGCAAATGACAACATTTTAAACTTTTGGATTCAAATAGCAATTTTTATGAAATCTCATGGACATAAAACGCATTTAACTCTTAATTCAATTTATCATTTGAAGCTTTTTTTTCTAATTCTTTTTTCGACCAGAATCCTACATGTGTTCCACTCATAACTTCTTTTATAAATTTAGTGACTATAATCATCGACCAACGTAGAGGTGGATTTTGCTCACATCTTCATCGTCTCTCAGATTCGTTTCTCTTAGATCCATCGTCTTTTTCTCAAAATTAAAAAAAAACTCGGAGGGCGATGATCTAACAAAGGCGACTGTTTTGGTATGATGTTTATGGTGGGTCGTCCAATATTCAAAAGGTATTGCATCCCTCTGATATGTTTGTTAGGGTTTTGTGTTGGGTTTTGCTGAGATTTAACAAAAGGTGCAAATTTAGGTTTTAACAAAAGGTGCAAATTTGAGTTTTAACAAAAGTTTACAAATTGTGTTGGGATTTAACTTACACATGTATAAATTGGATTGCTACATAGGGGTATTTGAATAATCACACATTGTTCTATTGGTGATGGTTTTTGCAACTTTAAATATATTTCTACTAGGTTTTTAGAATTTGCGGAATTTACATGTTTGAATAACCTAGATATAAATGTAAATCGAATTTACATATTTGTAAACCTGGTTAAATCTTTAATTTTTTCTTTAGATATATATTTTTCTGCTTAAATAGTTGTTAATTAATGTTAAATCTTTGTTTCTTCTTCAAAACATAACAACTTAGATTTGAGATGTGAATAAGAAAGAATAAATAAAAGACCATGTAGATTTTTCTCTTTATGTAAATATATTTGAGTACTTGGATGTATAACTTTTTTTCCTAATTTGCGTATATGGTTTTTACTCATACTAGAAGGGTGCCGACCAATGCGGTGGGGGCGACATTTTACATCCAACACGTGTTTCTAATTTTTGTTATTCTTGTAGTAATTTTACAAAAGTCTATTATATTTTTTTCTAAGCTAAAATTTAAAACACCAAATAAATGTGTTTTGCATGACAACTTGTACATTTACGCATTAACTTATTGTACCTCACAAAATACAGATCGGTTCAGCAAAAAATTTACACCAAAACGTTTAAAGAATACACAGGTTACAGTTGTACTCTTAAATTTTTTTAAAAACATGATAGATTAAAAGATTTAACTTAAATCTTGAAACAAATTAAGTGTTTTTGGTTTATGGGCAGATAACATAAAAATTTATATAAGTTACAGTAAGTGTAAGGTTATTAATTATAAGGGAAAATCTGTAAATAATATTAAAAATATTATTTTACCCTCAGAAGTGGTTGTATCTTATGCATTGAGTAAAGTAATTCTTCTTATTTTTGTGGTATCTTAAAATATCTCTCTAATATGTTTTATATATAGTATAGATTTATTTTTTGATTTTGTACACATGTGTAATGAATATGTCTTCAATTGTTACATGAATATGAAGTGAGTTAAAATTATGATTTAATCAAAAATGTAAGGGAGAAAAGAAAAATAATGTAGTTACCTTTTATTATAATGGCTCAAATAATTGCTTTATTCTCATTGATATATTATATTTATAAAAACAATTGCCAGTTGACTACCCTGAACTATATAATTACGTATAAATAACAATACGAAATAGCCCTAGGCTAATACACCCACTCAGTCGAAGTTGGAGGACGATGAATGCTTAGACCGGATCTGAAGTTTGTGAATAAGACTTTTGGTAGACATCGCATCTGTTCGTATCTTATCTCTTATCCTCTTTAGGTCACAACTCTAATTCCTTGGTCCACGCAATCTTATATGGGATAAAATTTTACGTTCATCAACTTCCAGTGAATAGATAATACTAATGTTTTATTCTCACTTCTACTTATTTGTAGCTTATTATTATCCATTTTTTAGACAATTCTACTAAATCAAGTCAAGTGACAACTCTTGTTCACATGTGACCTCAACACATCAAGGAACCTAAAAAATAGACACTCTCATATTTGGTTTAAATATTTGATAAAAAAATTATCAAAAAAGCAAACTGTTTCAAAAAGTATTGCATTTTGGTAATCAACACAAAGTCACATGTGATCAACAATCTTCACATGTGGATTTACATTGTCTTTGTGGTAGATCACTTGTGATCTCAGCTTCAGATCACATGTCATCTGGTTTTAATGGCCCGAAAAAACTTTTTTTGTCAAATCATTTCGATGACAAAACAATTAACAAATCAATTGACAACAAATTGAGTTTGATGTTCCATAACTACAAACCATAGTTAATAACAAACCAATGACAACAATTACGTTATGCAAAAGATGTACAAACTATAGTCAATAACCATGATCCATTTATTAGCAACCTATTGTAAGTATCCTAGACAACCTATTGCATAGACTAACTATAATTAATGACAAACTAATCGACACACAATTACAGTAAGCAAAAGATGTACTTATGAAAAACTATAACAAACCATAATAAAAAGACCTAATTTCATATATACAACCATCTAACTAGTGTAGCATCCTTAGATAAACCAAGGTGATTATAAACATGCCAAAGACATCCCTTAAAAACACTAAACATGGACATTACCAAAAATAACCATCCACCTAGCCTACTACATACCCAAAAACACACAAAGCAATCCTAAATCACACATGTGACACCTGACAGATTCTAGGTTAAACCCCACCCTGACTTAGTCATAATTACAAATATTATACATGATTTTTATCTAAGTTTTATTTATTTGAAGTCATTTCATACATAGCACAGTCCATGCATAACATTACATGCATCAATAATAATTACTAGTTTACACGCGGTACAATCGGCACACACGAACGTTGGCGATTACAAATATATACGTACTAATAAATACTTCAAAGTGTTATAAAGTATTTTAGAACCTAATATATACGTGAAAATGATTAAAATTAATCAAAAAACCTAAACACATAAATTGATACTTTACCCACTATGAGCCATGTTGATACGACTACTAGATACAAAAATACCATTATAATCATTTCAAAAATTAAAAGACAAAAATACAAAATTATGTATAAACATCTACACCACAATAAATATCCTTCAAAACACTCAATGCTACACATATTGAAAACAAACCCTGCCCATGCATCACCCCCTCCCCCCTCTTTTTTCCATGTAAAATCCCCTTAAAAGTGTTTTTGATTGACTTTTAAAATTTTAAAACTTACTCATTTTTTGCAACCTTTGTATCAATTTACTATTTTCGCGAACACAAATATGTGTAAATAATTACACATATTTCAAAAGTGATTTACTTATCATATAAATTCCCCTCCAAATTGAAGCCTTAAATTTATTTTCCCAAATGAGGTATTCATGTATATTATTATTAGGTTTGACTATCCCCACCCGGGTTAACTACTCTAACTTTGACCGGATGAGTAGGGGCAATCTATTACCATAACAGTCTAGTTTTGGTTGTGATGTGTTTGTATAATATTATCTTGTGGTCCATCACACAGATTTCCATTACAATTAAACCTGAGAACTCATCAATATTATTGTTGACCCATTTTTCTACATGTTTTCTTAGGTAATTGATAATTGCATCAAGTCTACCTTGCCCGGGACGGATGCATATATGGCCATACTTGCTTTTTGGGACATTTATTATTTCACGTGTCGTGTTTTGAGAAATATGTACTTTTCTACAACTACTTTCGCATTAGAATTTTGAAAACAATTATATAATTCAAAATTATTTTCAATGATGTTTTACAAGATCATGTAATGGTCGGCCATGGTTGGGGTGTGACAGGCTGCTATCAGAGTCAGGTTATAGCGAAGTAGGTTGCATTAGTGAGCCTAGACTCTAACTAAAAAAAATCCCTTACATCATTTAAGGCTCAAAATAACAAACCATTGACATTGAAAATAGCAATAATGACATTTAAGGCTCAAAACATTACCTTTTTATTTATTTACCCATCTCAACCTTGATCTATGCTAGTAGTTACATCAAATTTGATTTCGCCCGCTTTTCAATGGAAATTATTTAGTCGTTGCATGCGCGAGAAGAGAAGAAAATGAAGAAGCAAGAGGAAAAATCTCACTAATGGCAATTGAAAAATAAGGAGCACAACCAAAATAACATAAATTACATTCTCGCGACTTAAAATAACCAGCATACCCTCACGTGTATGGCACGTGGAGGGATTTACGCTAAAATCTAACGCTTATCCAAGGGAGGGACATTTGTGTAACAACGTCATAAATAATTGATACCATACATGTAATTTCTAAATTTGAGGACGAGAGTTGCAATTTTAACTAACCAACATACGTGCAATTAATTCTTACAATACAAGCCAAATATCATCCTTGAACGTTTTAAACAAGTCAGCTATAACATAAACATTATTAAACAACTTAGGGGTTGTTTGGTAAATTTATAATAAAACCATTAAAAGACCTGATGAAATTCAAGGTATTTTCTGAATCTGTCAGTATGTTTCAAAAATTTACCTATTAAGAGTCTTTATAATCTATTAACATGTATATTTCAAGTGAACCAAAAACACCTTACATCTGATCGATTCAGAGTTAACCACGTAACGAATTATTAAGAGACTATTAAACAACCTTTTAACCCAATTATCACAACACTAATTATTTTTGGTACTAAAAATACCCATACAAGAACTAAATGCTATATAGATGCTATCAAGGGACCAAGAGTGCAAATTATCCCAACTAAAAGCAACCCCCTTAGAAGTTAGAACCTAGCTCTGCTTGCGTACTACGTCTGCTGCTGAGGTTTCTATTCTCCCCTTTCACTCATCATCGTGTTCCAACCACACGCCGCACCTCATCCTGTGAGCCCTTAGCTTTCATCAATGGCGGGATCGATTGACTCGTATCGCAATCAGCAAAGAAGACCGCTGCAAGCCCAAGAAGTGTCGCCAGGAGTGCAAGAAGAGCTGCCCCGTTGTTAAAACTGGTAAAGTTTGCTAATTTATATCGATCGGTATGGTGTTGGAAGTTGTTCGTTTTTTGTTGTTGGTGATGGGTTTTAAATCTTGGATTTGTTTTGTTGATTTGGTTTGTTTTTTGGTGTTGATTTGTGAAGGGTTTGTTTTTATTGTGATTTTGATGATATGTAGGGCTTAGTGTTAAGCAGATAGGGGTATCAAGTTTCTGGATTCATAGCGGTTTACTAAGTTATATTGTGTAAGGATGAAGGGGGTATCGTTTGATTTGGTTGTATGGCTTTATTTAGTGAGCCAGAAAATAGAACTGAGTTTGTGACCAGTTCTTGAATTCTGCAATCTATTAGGTTTGTTCCCATAGCGAACGGAGGGTTCAGTTATTGAAAATCTTTATGGTTAATATTGGAGTAATGATATTAGGTGGTTGGGTAAGTTGGTCTAAAGTTAATATTCGGTGATGATAAAACGAAGTAATTGATATTTCATGGCTGTTTGTCTTATATTTTATGAGAATTCACTAACAGAGGCTCAAGAAACATTTTCCCTTTTTGTAGCAGCTATCTTTGAATATGATTCTGCAAGAGATGTCTTGCATACATTATAGAATTTGATAATCTATAAGTAGGGTGAAAAATAAGATGTTTTGTTATTGTGAAAGTGTTAATTTCATATTATTGTGAATTCCTACTTGGTTCTACAAAACATTTGTGCCATGTCTAAGAGACGTCTACAAAAACATTAGACAATATGATAATCTAAAAGTATCATACTACTGTGAATCCTTAATTAATAATATAAATTATAAAACATTTGTGTGACGTTTGCAAGTAAATAGGTTCATGAGAATAAAATATTACTGCATCATCAAGTCTTGATTCAAGAGTGTTATATTTGAACTAAATCCACTTATTTTTAAGCAAAATTTTCCATCGTGTATGTCTTTTCATTTAAAGTTGTTCAAGTTCTCTTTTTAATGTAGCTAACTGTGCCTTTTGAATCCTGTCAGCACCGGTTTTCTTACCCGTAAAACCTTTCGTATGTGTTTTGCCTTTCGATTTTTTGTCACTTGTAAAGGATATCTTTGGTAGAGCGTGGAAGAGAACGACGCTAGCAACTTTTATCTTTTTCGCGTCCACTTCATCGCTGATTACTTGATAAAGTGACTTCCAAAGGCCTTGAGCATCTAAGACAGACTCCTTCAAGATGGTCCAATTGTTGTAATTTGTTGACGTCAACTGTGGGACCTGAAGCGAGGTGTTATTGGTTTCTTGATTCTGAACTATAGCTGTTTGGCGGGTGGGTTGATATCTGTCATTGCTTGATCTTCTCTGTTGGTTGGTTGCTTATTGCTTTCTTCTTGCTTCCAGTGTCTGGTTGCACAATAGAATGTCGTTTTCTTCTGGTTGCTCTACTAGGTTGCAACCTTCCTTGCCTTTGTCTATCTACTCAGGCTTCGACTACACTGCTCAATCCACCACAGTTTTGATTTTCTTCCTTTCTGTCGATCAATGAAGGTCTTTATTGTCTTGCTCGATACACGAAGGTTCGAGACTTTCTTCCTGTCAATCCACGAAGGTTTTGACTACACTTTTCTGTTTTGACTACACTACTTTGTGTTGTTTTGCTTTGAATCTTCAAACTCTCTCCCTTGAACCATTTGCACACTTTGATACCAATTGTGGAAACAATTGGATCAAAACTGTAGATCGCGCCAAGTTTTGTGGAAATACCCATGACTCTTTTATAAACTTGAACAAACGAAACAGCAGAAAAACAAACAGAACTACATCACGAATTGCCCCTATTATACTAAACTAGACTCTTGGAAAACAATAAAGCCTATTCTTGGAAACCAAGTATTATTTAATTTGGTTTTCTACCATTCAAAGATAACATATCAAACAAATAAGATACTACAATAATGAAAACTAAGTTAACATAAATTGGACCAACCTGTTTCCCAAGTTTACTTCTATGACCCATGTCAAGATAAATTCTTTAGAAGTAACCAAGTGAAGTTTTACCAAAAAATCTTAGGGTTCAAATCTGATGGAACAGTATTATTTAAACTTCTGGTAATACGGTTAACAGAGTTTCCAAAAATTAATCATTATATTATCAGGGTTGGTTTGATTTTGTTTAATTTCATGTCAGTCTGGCCATAATATGTTCAGTTATAGAATGAGTTTGTTTCAGTTATCGGTTATCACAAATATCACTGAACCGAACCACACATATCTGTTATATGAAAAAGAATATATGTGGTTGGCCTTTTGAATTTGTACCATTGATCAATTAAGAGCAGTCTTAATGGCATAACCGAATTGACATTTAGTTAACATCTTACATCAGTTGAAGAATTATCAATTAACATTGATAGCATGATAACTTATATGAGTTATCTACTATTATTGGTTATGCATTTGAAATTTATAGGTTCAGAGACTTTTAATGATTATGCTTTCTTCATCAGGTAAGCTATAGCATTGAGGTCACTTCTCAATCGAAAATGGCCCTATATATCTGAGGAGCTTTGCATAGTGGTGTGGTATAGTGTTAAGGTTTGTGTACCATGTGACTTTAATTTGTATTGCTCTCTATTACTTTACCACCATACACCAGTAATTGTAGCTTGAGCATGATATATTTTGCTTTGTAATGTAGAAATGCCCATTTGATGCAATTGAGATCATCAATTTACCAAAAGATTTGGATAAAGATACAACTCATCGTTATGGGGCCAACACCTTTAAATTGCACAGGTTAACAAATCACTCTGTTTTGTTACAATGGTATCGCAGACTTACTGCTGACGAGAGGTGGCAATTCCAACCCATTTACTTATAAGTGGGATGATGCGGCCATGTTCTCTCTTAATGGGTTAAATAATAGAAGATAACCTAAAAGGAAGCAGGTTAAGTGGTCCAATCGGTTGAAACTTGAAAGTAGTCCAAAGTGCACTTCTAATGCATAAACCTCCTAATTTTATACTTCAAAAATTTGGATTGTTATTGAAATGATATAATTTGTAATCATATTTAACATACTAATTATTTGCAAGAACTTTTAAATCTTGCACAGAAACTGTATTAGGTCAATCTGACCTGTCACCTGTGATCCAACCAGCCTAACCAGCCAGTTTTGCCACCTCTATTGTTTACATTATACACAAACTTGAGAAACTTCTAATGTCAGGTTGCCTGTCCCAAGACCTGGGCAAGTTCTTGGTTTGGTTGGAACAAATGGAATTGGGAAGTCTACAGCTCTAAAAGTTCTGGCTGGAAAATTGAAACCTAATTTGGGGCGTTTTAATGTAAGTTCATTGATATCCTATCATACCTTTTTTGCAGGTATTACTTTTATTAACTTTGTTTAGTTGCAAACTTGCAATTAATGCCACAATATTTTTTTCCAGAACCCTCCAGATTGGCAAGAAATTTTAACTTACTTCCGAGGATCCGAGTTGCAAAACTATTTCACGCGTATTCTTGAAGATAATTTAAAGGTGTGTTTTACACTCACAAGTAGCTCGTGGTACTCTTATGAAACAATTTTAGCACCATCTTATAAGTAGTTATTCTTTTCTGTGAAAACAGGCAATCATAAAGCCACAGTATGTTGACCATATTCCAAAAGCAGTTCAAGGGAATGTTGGACAAGTACTTGAACAGAAAAATGAGAGAGATGTGAAGGAAGAACAGAACTTTGTGGGATCTTGGAGCTGAATCAGGTTATTGATAGTAATGTTGGAGATTTATCTGGTGGAGAGCTTCAAAGGTTTGCAATGCTGTTGTTGTTGCCATACAGAATGCTGAGATTTATATGTTTGATGAGCCATCAAGTTATCTTGATGTCAAACAAAGGCTTAAAGCTGCTCAAGTTATCAGATCTTTGCTTAGACCTAACAGGTTATTGTACCACCTATGTTTTGCCATTCTTAAGTTGGCGTTTTGTTCTATAATTGGAGGTGGAACGATGATGCGTCAAATGGGTTGGTTAACTGTTCAAAAGGAGTTTTTGTTGATAACAGGTCGGCCTTTTTTTATATGGTTTGTATCAAGTTTGCTTGACAGCCAAACACTTCTTGTCTGTTTTGAAGTTCTTTATAGATAATTAATGTGTAATTATGACTACGAAAAGAATATAAGTACAATACTAATCTAATTTTTTGAATAACAGTTATATAGAACCTAAGCATTAAAAGCAGACTTTGGGTGACTTTTTAACCCATGTGTCACGTTTTTCTTTTAGCCAAAGTTCTTGATTTGAATAATTTGACTTGTTTGAGGTGGCACTCAATCCAAATCTACCCATTTACAAGTGTTGTCTCCTCCATCTATGATGTTAAGATGCTTAATACTAATAATACAATTTCGTGTGTGACATTTGTATTTCAGCTATGTGATTGTTGTGGAGCACGATTTAAGTGTCCTTGATTACCTATCAGACTTCATTTGCTGCCTCTATGGGAAGCCTGGTGCATATGGTGTTGTGACACTACCCTTCTCTGTCAGAGAAGGAATTAATATTTTTTTGGAAGGGTATGTGCCCACAGAAAACCTTCGTTTTCGTGATGAATCTCTGACGTTTAAGGTAAAGTTTTCACATCAATGTATCATTTTAATTACAAATCCACCAGCAATTCAATAATTTTGTTTGAACATACTTTTTATAATCTCTGTATTTTATGGGAAAAAGGTAGCTGAGACACCACAGGAGAGTGCTGAAGAAATTGAAACATATGCACGCTATAGGTACCCGACTATGACTAAAACACAAGGTGGTTTCAAACTTAAAGTGGTTGAGGGTGAATTCACAGATTCTCAGATCATTGTAATGCTTGGAGAAAATGGAACAGGGAAGACAACATTTATTCGTATGCTGGTGAGACATCTTTCTTAAAAAGAATTAAAATGGTTAGATGGCAATATTGATGGGTTTTGTAACCTGTTGTTGAATATCTGAAAATAATGATGTCATTCAGCCTGTTTTTCCTGTTACTTTTGAGCTATTTTTTAGGTTTTACCCGTAAACATAACTCAAATTGACCCCTTCATAATTAAATAGATTAATATCATGTTTTCATTGTGTTTCTAAGTCTGTATCTTTATCAATCTGTAGGCTGGGTTACTGAAGCCTGATACTGTAGAAGGCTCTGAGTCGGAGATACCCGAGTTTAATGTCTCTTACAAACCCCAAAAGATCAGTCCCAAGTTCCCTAATTCAGTCAGGCATTTGTTACATCAAAAGATTCGTGACTCATATATGCACCCTCAGTTTGTTTCTGATGTCATGAAGCCTCTTCAAATCGAGCAATTAATGGATCAAGAAGTTGTCAATCTTTCTGGTGGTGAGTTGCAAAGAGTTGCATTGTGCTTGTGTCTGGCAAGGTATAACTATACTTTCTCATATATTTTTTTCTTTTCACTATTTGAAAAACCGTGTGTTTGATTTCTGACTATTATTGTCATGTCTGCTTTGGTGTTTTGTGTTTTAATACCAGCTGCTGATATTTACCTGATAGATGAACCAAGTGCATACCTTGATTCCGAGCAGCGTATTGTTGCTTCAAAAGTTATAAAGAGATTTATACTTCATGCTAAAAAGACTGCATTTGTGGTTGAACATGATTTTATAATGGCAACTTATCTAGCAGATCGTGTGATTGTTTATGAAGGGACACCATCTGTTGATTGTGTTGCAAATGCACCTCAGTCTTTATTAACTGGAATGAATCTCTTCTTATCGGTAAGTCTCACACTGTCCATATTAGTCCAACTAACTGTGTTTTCCTATTTGACTAAGTTTCTTGCTAATATATGATATTTTTTTTGTTTGATCTCTTAGAGATAAAACATAACCTATATCGGCCATTCATAAGTAAGTTGGTTGAAATTCAAGAGTGAAACATGTTAACATCTCCATATATATTGATCTTATATGGTGAACCATTTTGATACTTTTTTTCTTCTGAAATAACTTGTTTCAACCAGAGAGCCTATTTACATCCAATCTTTTGTTATTAGATCCGAAATAGTTTGACCTGTTAGCCAACATCACCCGTGCATTTTGGAAGTTTATTACATCCAATCTTTTGTTATTTTCTTTTTTGTAATTATTAGTTGACCAAGTTTGAAACTTTTGTGGTACAGCATCTTACCATTACATTTAGGCGGGACCCAACTAATTATCGACCAAGAATCAACAAGCTTAATTCAACAAAGGACAGGGAGCAGAAACTTGCTGGATCTTATTATTACCTGGATGACTAATTTACCAATTCCAGTTTCATACTGTTGGGTATCACTTAGCAACTGTATAAGCAGAGTCACTGTCTTCTAGACACTTTTGGTGAATCCACTGCCAGGACTAGCGGTGCGCGGCGGTGTTCATCCTCGGTCAGTGTTTGCTACTTGTTATGTTTGAAAGAGTTTTAGGTAACATGCAGTTAAATTTTACAAATGCTTGTACTTAGTGCTGCTTTTTTCATCTGGAGGAACCTCTTGTTTTCTAGTTGTATTTTTCCGGCTCATGATTACTTATATACGAGCGCTTGTTATTTGTCGGTGATTTTGATTAAGTGTTTATTTGTGATGTTTTGAAAATTTTGCGGTGTTTTCTACTTTTCTGTGCTATTCTCATATGCAATGACATGAATTAAAGACAGCTTTTGGTCTTTGATTGTGTTTAGACGTCAAGTCGTTACCTTTGTTGCTCTCAGCCTGGACCAGCATGAAGCTGGTGTAAAGGGCTGGAACTGGTTAGTTTCACTTGGGTCTGGGTCACCGGGTGTTCATTCTTTTTCTATGGGGGTGATTTTAAGTTTGTTCCTTTTCAAAGTGTTAAAACATTTTTGGGCGCTGATCCTAATTGACCGGAACTAAATTGATAATTTTCTAAAACACTCAACTTGTTACCCACCCCGTTTGTTTTATCAGGCTTATGTGACTTCATCGATAAAGTTGACTTGTCGAAATGGCTATTGTATAGGTTGTTACTATTGATACGATGAACATGAAAATGCTAGACACCTTTTATGTGTGAAGACTTTCATACTTCAATTTTCAAAACAGGGTTGTTTTGAGCCAAAGTTCCATTTAGGTTCTGGAGCTTGATGACTTTGACCAAGGTAGCAAGGTTATAAAACATGCTCCTATTATTAAAAATGTCGAGTAAAACTTAAATAAGGGTTATCTATTTAAAATATAAGTCAGTTATTCAAAACAATTGTCTTTTCTCAAGCATTTTATATGAAATTGAGATGACACATTGTGATTCGACGATGACTTGGGTAGTTTTGAGTAGCACCCCACCATCCTAAAGCCTAAGGGTTTGAGTAGGTTAGTTAAACAAGATAATGTGGTTAACTCAAATACGACTCACTTATTAAATTGATTATACATGTCAATGTTTGTCAATTCAAACATGATGAGAATGCCCGACCTGACATTTTTATTAGTTTCGAATATGTTTATTGAACGTGACAAACATGATTATTCAAAACCTACTTATTTTTGTATTGGATTTGTGTTATCATTGATTAGTTAAAGATTTGCACTCTAAAAAGATATTACGGCGTATATATGCGCTTTGTAAAGAAAGTATGATAGATGTTTTCAACATTTGATCCTTTTATAATATAATATATGAGTCTACACCTAAAATGTAATTTTTTGACAGTGTAAGAGAACTAAAAACATTAATGAAAGTAACATAAAAAATAGTTATGATTGTGAATTGTGAAGTTTGAAAAGAGGAAAAGATCAAACTGATCAAAAGCAGAACATTTTTATTCAATTGGATGGAAATATTTTGGATATTCGAAATTATTTTTTGTTCAAGGATGTATCAAAAATATAATTAGAAAAGGTTGTATCTATTTAATCTTTCCTATTACTAAATATCGACAAGAGTTTCAAGAAAATTTCTCATTTCACTTGTGCGTGCATAGCTCGACTCTTATTGATCATCAAGTAACACGACAAGAGTGTTGAGCTCACGGAGATAAGGACGAGTGTTCCCGAGCCAACATATATGCCCTTTTTCACGAGGTAACACGTGCCGTCAACCCACCCTTCTCCGACTGCCTGCCTTCGGTTCATGCTTGTTGCTGTTCCGGTTAAGATCATCATAATGATAAAACTGGCCCTGTGATATAAAACAAATGTTAGAAATTTCTTTTATAAAATCTAGAAAGAAAAGCAAAATTTAATTTCTATTCTCAATATAATATTTCCTATATCTAAAAGGGTTAATTACAGGATTAGAATTGTCTAAACGCATAATTAGGAACTTTATATACAAAGTCATGATTACAAATTCACAATCACCTAAACCAGTAGAATATTCTACGGTATTACATGTACCACACTTTCAAAGGTCGACGATGTAAGCAAATTATAATTTCAATGAACAGTAACAAATGGAGTGTTGTTTTCTTATTATTAATTTTTTTTTGTTTTCAAGTGCAGTGTTTAAACTTTCCACAAGTATACCAACTTTTTAGGTAAATAATATTTTCTATTTTCCAATTGGTAATAAGGGGTTGTACCCGGGTACTAAGTTTGAAATGAAAAGTTTTAATTCTTGATTTAATTTTTAAAGTTAAAGGTCACACACACACACACAACAACACACACACACACATAATATATATATATATATATATATATATATATATCTATATATATATATATATATATATATATATATATATATATATATGATAATTTACAACGTCTAATTATACAACCTTTTTCAGTATGTAACTTAATAAGTTCTATCGAAAACTAAACTTTTTGTAGCTTTTTAAGCCAATATACACCGATATAACCCAGTCTTAAATAAAAAACTACATTTAAAAAAAAAAATGTTTGATTTCCCATATAGATATTAATTGTTGAATGAATCACAATAGAAGCAAGCTATTCAATTTTCTTTAAGAAAAAGTGGGACACACATATACAACAGTGGGATTATGATGTATACATAGCTTAATTTCAACAACAAGAATCCAAAAAATGACGTTTTTAATTGACTTATCAATCTCTAAAAATAGGAAGTTATCAACCTCTTGAATTTGTATGCTGCATGAAATACATTTCCATTTAATTAACTAAAACGCTTTTCATAATTGAATATAAACTAATCATTTAGAGTTATAATTGTACTCATCAGAAAGTAAACAAAGAATACATGTAGGTTTGAAAGTACTCACCAAGAAAGAAGCAAAAGAATATTACTTGCAAAGGAAATGTTTGAAGACTTGAAATCATTGGTTGATCGTTTACAAAGTATAAAAAACGCGGTCCCTATGATTTGGGCAATGGAAGAACACATCAAAGCTGCAATCCCATAACCAAATGCCTTGCTTTGTGGCAAAGAGCATAGCTCGCTATCGATTCGAAGGTCCTCTTTCTACAAAACCATAAAACACCCGGGAACCCCTAAGTTGAAACAATCGACCACGCGTAGAAATCAGCATGTGGGTGTGAGGCATACATGATTGACATGATCATACCTTTGATTTCTTGAGCTCACATATGATGCATAAAGCAAAAGATGCAATGGCAAGGGAGATGATGGTGGTGGTGGCCAAAAGATGATGAATTGTTATGGTTTTGTGTTGCTTTTCCATGTAAATGAAAAGGTGAGGTTTATTGGGTTTTTGTTTATTGGGGTACAATTTGAAGGGTTGAAGAGGAGCTTGGAGTTTACTCAAAGAAAAAGGGAAATGAAAGAAAAAAAGAAAAGGGAAAAGTGGGTGGTAAAATGATTCCATCATTTCTTTAGTTGGGAGGTTGGGGGTAGGAGGCAAGGGGCAACTGCTTGGAAGGTATACCTTCCCTGGTTGGATGTATTTTGATGGATAATTGAATCTTTGAATATCGTGGAAAATTGAGTTGGCAAATACACAACGTAAATATGTTTAGGAGTTTATACATATTTTATGCTAAGTTTATTGTTGAGTTTGAACATAGTTTCTTTTTTTTAACGGCAAATTTACGACCTCGCTTCAGAGTATATGTGTTATTTTAATTGGGCCCACCTATTTATTTTCCATATACATATAATATAATTCTAATGATACAATATAATTCTAATGATATAATTCTAATGATAGTTAACTTATTCCCCCCGCACACATATACATACAAAGTTTCAAATACAAAGGCTTAAAATCATACAAAGCTTAAAAATTATTGAGAGTTATTTATCTAGGAAATTACCATTCAGATAAGATGAAATTATTGCATATGAAAGAAACAATTCTCACGTAGAAAGGTAAAATTGAAAGTAGTCTGCAACTGTTAACCTTTTCAAATTCCGTTATTTTTTAAACCTATATAATGTTTTTTACGACATTATTTTATTTTAAAAATTACAACGTAAATTGAATATTTTATTATCTTTAATTTGTTCTCTCTCGCTACACACACACAATAATGTTTTTGAAATCGTCTGTGTCTTGTGAGTATAATTTGTGTGAATATTATTCTGCTCAATTATATACTTAAGTAATTGTAAATATCATGTGGGTAATTATTGTCTAACTTGAATAATTACTTTTGTAAGTTGAGTAATTGTTATTCTACGTAATTACAAACATAAAATAATTTTTAGTTTTACGAAGGGATGAAATCGCTTTAAATCAAACCCAAAATGCATAATGATAAACATAATTTGCGTGAGTATCGCTTAACTTGAATCATTATTATTGCGTGTAATTATAAATATATGTTGCATATGTGTATATATAAATTTAGTAATTGCCATGTACGTATGACACAAACGAAATTACCCTTCTTCCTCAAAGACAAATGTCCTATCCTGATGTTGTTGTAGACTTTGTACGTCTATAAACACTTTATATAATAACCTCCTACGTATATACACACACTCACATATATGCATGTGTATATATATGTATGTATGTATGTATGTATGTATGTATGTATGTATGTATGTATGTGTGTGTATATATACAATATTTATGTATAGAACACATGTGATTAAGTTGGATTTAAATACACAGATGTTTTTTTGGTTAGGTCTGATTTCACTTTTGGTCCTTAACTTTTAAAAATTACAAAGTTGATCTAAAACTTTGCACAAACGTAACATGTTTGGTCCCTAAGTTTGATGGACGTTAACTTTATGAAGTGTACACCACAAAAAAATATAATAAACAGACAAGTCATATGATACAAACTGTGTAAATCATAACCATAAAACATAAATCATCATAAAAGTAAAAGCACAATGAACAATATGGCATTAGCAGTCCCTTAATAATAATCGTAAAACACCGATCAACTTAACCATATTTTTTTAAACCAAAGAATAAAACTTCTCATGTGAAACTGGTTCTTTATTTTATAATTGTACTAACTAAAATACCTCTAATGTAGGAAAGTTAATAGAAACATTTCATGGTGTTAGTTGAGTGTAGTCAAATAGATTCAAATGACAATTTTAATGAAACATTTGAATGCTAATGATAAAATTTAAACTATTGGATTCAAATAACAATTTTTATGAAAGCACAATGATGAAAAAGACATTTTTATCTTTTAGATATCATTAAAAATGTAAATTTTATATTTATTATTTAAGAGAATTTTATTTTAAAATTTTTAAGGTTTTTGTTCTTTCTTTTTAAAAATTTTATTATGGAATTATTGTAGAATACATATTACTATCTCTTAAAAATAAAGGTTGGTGAGGTTTTCTACCGGCCTTTCTCACCCACCGGCCTTTCTCACACACCGACCTTTCTCACTCTTTAACTTTTATCCTCTACTGTTTTTATTAAAAACTTTGTAAAATGCCACTTTAACCACCTCAAGTTTCTAAAGTTTTGAGTTTATCCTGTATAATTTTACTTACAAATTTTGTTCGAGTCCCGTCTACATTTTTATGTAAATTTTGTTCATAAACGAATCGAGTCAAATATAAAACGTTTCCATACTTATCTTTATATATGCTTTGAGATGATCTATGTTTTGACGTTCATCAGCGTTTTGACGTAAACTTTGTTTAGAATTAAGTTGGGCCAATATAAAACGTTTCCATGCTTATTTTATGTATACTTTTGAGTTGTTCTACATTTTGACGTAAATATTTTTTGGAAATGCGTAGGGTAAAATATAATATATATTCATTCAAGGGTAAAAAACGGAGTTGCTCTACGTGTCGATGTAAATTTAGTTTGGGAAGAGTCAGGCCGATTGTACTCTATACTTATCACGCCCGCATACGACGCCGCGACACATGCTTTTTTATGTATGGTTTAAGTTGGTTTACGTTTCTACATATATTTTATTCATAAAAGAGTCGAGTCAAATATAATACATTTTCATTAAACGGTATAAATACAACTTATTTTACGTTTAACGTAAATTTAACTTTGAGACAATTTGGATCGACTGTAATCTATACTTTATCACGTTGTGTCCGATGCCGTCGCAACACGCGGCGGGGAAAAAGATAGTTTATCTTAAAACTATGAAATCTATTTTGATTCAGCGGTAAAATAATACGTAAAAACAAAAGAAAACATGTTCATATTTGATTTTCGAGAAACTTAAGACGGTCTCTAACGTTCACACTAATTTTTTTTCACAAACATGTTGAGTTAGTTGTCACATTAGATTTACCCATTCTTTTCACAAACTCATTTTACCTTCAAGGCTTCAACCTTGCAAACACCCCATATTTACTCATCATCACCCCTTGTACCAATGATTGTTGCATTTATAGAAGTGACATATACTAGTATGAATAAAAAGAAAAAATTACTAAATTACTCAATTGAACAAATCAGTTTACAATAATAGCGGTTAACTAGTGGGTTTTGTAATCTAGCTACCATATCTCCACATGACGATGCAAAGTCATGTGGTATCACCCACGTGGCTTTTGAATTTTTTTTATGTCCAGCGATACACCGGTGATACACCGACCATGGTGTATCGCTTTGTAAACAAGCGCGTATCGCCGACATATCACCCCTTTATATCAAATCAGAGATGTCTTTACTTTATTAAAATAGTAAAACCAATAATATTCTGACATGTCAGTGATACGTGGTGAACTCGTATCGCTGACATATCTTCTCGAAAATAAGTGTATCATTGACATACCGCATACACACCTCTGTATTTCGTTTTTTTGATTTACGTTTTTATTTATAAAAGTTATTAACAATTTTCACTTCAACTATAAATACGTCTTCAATCTTTCCTAGAATGTAGTCACATACTCTTCGACTTTATTAATAAACTTTCATTTCCCACCAATACATATGATAACGTTAACTGATATTTTAAAAATAAAACTAAACACTTTAAGACTAAGATGGTTCAAAATTTTTGGATAAAATTTTGAAAGTAACTTTAGGTGAAAAAAGTTCGGTATTAATTAATTAAAATATTAAATTTGACATATATTTTTTTTCTAGCAATACATAAGGTATGTGTGTCACTGGAGATACAACTATATATTATTATCCGAGCGATACATATGCATGCTGTATCGCTGACCAACGATAAATTTTTTTTTGATTTTCAATGATACTCTGTCGATACCACATGCATTGGTATCGCTTGTTAGTAAAAACTAGCGATACCACATGCATTGATATGGCCACAGGGAGATATTTGAACGTGTGACATAATTTGGTTCGTGAAATATTTTAGATATTTCTTAAGTCAAAGACTATTCTTGTAAACTCATTTGGTTATTTTGATAAATTAAAAAAAAAGAGAAAATTAAACATGCAACACATTGTGGGGGTATAACTTTTTGTGGAACAGTGGAAGGTACACTCCAATAGAAAAAAACTCTTATTTGTGGTACATGCGGCTTGCCAGCTTTGCGTCGTTGATAGTCTAATAAATTCGTGTACATATATTTCCAAGTTGATGTTTGGTGGTGTGAGAAAGACTTTGAAATACATTTTTGTTGACTTTTCAATGTCATCACAATCACACCGTGATTTACTGGTAGTATCGTCTTTTTAATAGTAATTTGAGCACCTGATATTTTTTGCTATGGGGCAGGAAATTTTTAAAGGGTCGTTTGAGTATCGCTATATAATAATTTATTCCGATTCAATTCGGGATGGATCGATCGATCATGTCGGGTCATAATTAAAGATTCAAAATTTTTATTATAAAGTTTTTGAATCATAAGTTACAATTGATAGAAGATTTGGAGTTTGTAATTTTTCAAATCCTACTTCATATGCTCTATTCATTAATTAAATAACCATCTAAATAATAAAATTAATTACATAAAATGTTAAAACTCTCAAATACTTAATAATCTTACCGTAGTGTGTCGGCCGGAAGTGATGATCGGAAAAACGGCGACCAGAAGTGGCGACATGGTGATGGAATTCGATTTAAGTTTAATTTCGGCCTATGTACATCAAATATATTAAGTTTAAAACCTAATTGGGCTTATGTATAATATTGAGTTTAAAACTTACAAGATTAACATTTAAAAATTTAAGAGTAGTAAGAGATGAGTGCAAAATTTAAGAGAAACGATTAGGATTTTCAGGTATATAGAATACTAGTTTTTTTAAAAGATGGATGGATGCCTCCTAAACCCCCCCCCCCCCAATTCGATTTAAGTTTAATTTCGGCCTATGTACATCAAATATATTAAGTTTAAAACCTAATTGGGCTTATGTATAATATTGAGTTTAAAACTTACAAGATTAACATTTAAAAATTTAAGAGTAGTAAGAGATGAGTGCAAAATTTTAAGAGAAACGATTAGAATTTTCAGGTATATAGAATACTAGTTTTTTTTAAAAGATGGATGGATGCCTCCTAACCCCCCCCCCCCCCCCCCCCCACCCACACACCACACACACAAAAAGGTCTAAGTTTGATTATATCAATCGTTAGCCTTCATAATTTACAAGTTTACCTATATGAACGATTTGATGGTAGATATTAAATGCTTTTTGAAAATTCCCTATATGTTTAAAAACCAAATTAAAGAAATAATTTGTTTCTAGTTGATATGATTTTAGCCACTAGAATTTATGTAATTGATATTTTCGACGATATGGTTGTCCTTTAAATAGAATAGAGACGTGGACTATCGACAGATGGGGTTGAGGTTTCGATTGAGAGGGGTGTGTAACGGAATTTGAAGACAAAGAGGGTTTCCGATCACCGGCCACCGATCGTTGTCGGGTATGTGTACATTATTCATCATGATTTGAGAATTCTTTCTATATTTGTTCCTTACAGATCTTTGATGTTTGATTTTAATGATGGTGCTTATGTTGGGTTTACAATGGTGAACTTGTATAGTTTGCTTGATCAAGTTTTTTTGTGGTTTAAACCTTGCCTCTGCTACTTGTTTGGGTTTCGATTGGATTTTTGTGATGGTCCTGCTCATGCACTACTATCTGTTTTTGTTACGATTGTACTTGATTTGTCAATGATGATGAGTTTCAGCTCGTCTGAGCCGTGGTTGTGTGGTTATTTGTATTTGGTGTTTGTTTAATGATGCTGAGTCTACTGATGATGATGCCCTTGTGATAATCTTACATATTGTTGAACTTGTTTTCAGTTTTTTCCAGCAAATCCAATATCTGGTCTGTTGTTTCTATGCAGTTAGATTATCCTTTGTAGTTGATCCGTGGGAATAGATCCAAAATTTGTTGACTGTGATGATCAAACCCAAAAGAGGTTGTTGTCTTGGCGCGACAACCATGTGTTGATGGTTTGCAACCAACAGCGGTGACTGAATCTGAGCCACAACATTTCTCTATTAACCTATATGCTAAAAACCAAATAAAGGAATAGTTGGTTTCTTGTTGATCTGATTTTGCGATTTGGCTAGCAAAATTTGTGTAATTTTACGTTTGGGACTCTCCGCCTGTGTTTTAGTATATATATTGATAGAGTAACGAAAGGAATAGTGATTTTGGGTGTTCTTTGATTCTTCTCACGCCAGTTATTAGCTGGGATCATGCGTTGTTGGTTTGTTGCTGGTTAAAAATTGTATCGCTGTGATTAAGAACGTGTCATTGTCTTGACGTGGCAACCATGTATCCTTGGTCTGCAGCCATGTGAATATAACGGATCCGAGCCAAAGTTCTTAATGTTTATTGTATATTTTACCTTTGATTTTGGTTTTAAAAACTCACACAACGCGCGAGATTAAACACCCTAGTATAGCATGAAAAAGGTCGCTCAATTTATTTTTCTAATTATAATATCACACTATAGTTTCATTATTTTTCTTTTATCATTGAGTTGTTTTGTAACGAACCAAAACTGAATCTTCATATAAAACAATCATATGTTCTAAAACATTCTCATGATGTATTTCTCTAATTAGCTGATGAGTGTTCCATCCTTCGATGTGCAGGAATGATCATGTTAGGGGTAGCCATTACAATTAGATTAGATGCCATTGAAAAAATAAAAAAGACAATTATACAACTTGATTACTATTTTATTAAGTTTAATGCTATTTAATAACCAGTAACTTTGAAAAACAAATCAATAAAGTAAATAATAAAAAGTAAAAAGAGAACCTACTATTTTCTTCGTTCGGCTCCTCAAGCTTGAACTCATAAATGAAAATTTAGAGCTTTGAATGCCAAGCCGGAGACACTCTAACCTTTTTTTTATCGTCCAACGCATAGTTTAAGCCTAGTCGTCCAGGTAAACCTATTGACGAAATGCCATCCACGCGCGTGAACACAAATAACGCTAGTGACCTGGCCCGCTCATCATTCTAGGGAAAACACACCACCCAAAGACCCATTATGGTAAAACCCCTGGCCTACTCGAAGCATATTGCTTCAAGTGAGACTCAAACCTATAACCTCGAATTTGAAAAACCATAGGATGCCTTATTTTCATACCAACTGATCTAGGGCTCATTGGTGGAGACACTTTAACCCATAACACGCTTGAGTACCTCACAGGTTTTTCCTCTTCCAGTAGCATATATATATATATATATATATATATATATATATATATATATATATATATATATATATATATATATATATATATATATATATATATATATATATATATACATATATATACATACATATATATGTATATAAGGTAAGAGTTCAAATAAAAGGTGTATTAGGTCTAAAAAGTTTGTTAGAGAATTATTTTAAACGTATCACTTTTGTTGACTTGTATTAAGTTCTTCCATGTTTTTAAACGTTCAAAATCTTTTATACAAGGCATTATTTTCTTTAAAAATATTGTATCATAAAAACGAGTGTTTTTTTATTTTTAAAAGAGTAAATTATACGAATCTTCCCCGAGGTTTGCTCAAATTTCACATTTCGTCACTGGAATTAAAAAATTACAGGTTTATTTATAAGGTTTGGAAAAACGTAACGCGTTTCGTCCTTGCCGTCAATGTCAGTTAAAATTTTCTGTTATATATATATATATTTAAATGACCATTATACACTTTTGTCATTTTTAAATAAGACAAAAATCTATGGGACCCACTTATTTTTATTTATAAATATATTATTAAAGTGCCATGTTGATCCTTCACATACAACAGAAACCACCCCCACTTCAAGTTTTACGGCAAGATCTTCGACACCAACCCCACTCCAACGTTTTCCGGCAAGATCTTCGATACCAATTCCACCCTCAAGTTTTCTTGCAAGATCACCGATATCACCCCCACCCTTAACGTCCGAAGGCTCCACCTGCAACAGTTAGTCACCACCTCAACCCTCCTCCCTCGGACCGATTAAAGGTGTGACGTTGGGGTTAAGTCATTGATGGATGATAGAATGAGATGAGGATGCGGTTGTGCTGGTTGCTGTGGTTCCAGGATTCTTGTCGGTGCACGTGTGATCATGTGAACCACACCCCACAACCACTTCGTCAATCTTCAGCGCTGTCACACAAACATGTAATTTTAATACGGTGGTGGTGGTGGTTTTAAGATGGTGGCGGTGGTGGTTGTTGGCTGACAGAAAATGAAGGGGTAGATGGATTTAATGTGTAGTGGATACGATAAATCTAGCTTTTGTGATGGCGATGGTGGTTTCAAACGAGGGGTGGTGGCCGACTTTACATGAGGGTGGTGTCTCAAGCGATGGTAAAATGGTAGTGGAGGTGGATGTGGGTGTAGAGTGGTGGTTTGTTGTTAATTATAGAAAAAATAAGGAAGAAGAAGTGGGTAGGAGGAAGAAGAAGTGGGTAGTGGTGGGGGTGGGTCCCATTTAATTATTATGTTTTTCTTATAGTTAAAGGGTAAAAAGGTAATTTTACACCTATTTAACGGAATTAATTAACGACCTTTTGACCCAGGGACGAAACGTGTTATGTTTTTTCAAACCTTAGAACTAAACATATAATTTTTCAAAGCCAGGGACGAAATGTGAAATTTGAGCAAACTTTATGGATGATTCGTGTAATTTACTCTATTTAAAACGAACACAATATTATTATATAAAAATATAATTTTTGTATGTCTTTCAACTTATATGATTTCTACTTGTTTTTGTGTCTTTATGTAATTCATTTTATATTTTAGTTTGTTATTGTGTTTTTATTAACACTATTATAATTTTCTAAAATGATGAATTTTAAAAAGATATAATGATAAATAACATTGTTATGTGCTTATAGTATGTAAAACACAATATGAGTATAACAACTAATTAATCTAATACATTAAAAACAAAGAGAAAATAACACAAATTAATATAATATGACACCTTGTGTTTTCAGGTTAACGCTAATCTTAATTTCCATTTATTATTCATTTCTTTTTTTCTTCGACCTTTCTATTGTAAAAAACAGATAAAAAATGATCGTGCACCGCTATTTTTCGTGTGTTTAGTAAATTAAAATAATAATATTAGTGTTATTACTTAAATATCAACCGACCTCCTTCCCCCCTCTATCCTTCGGCTCTAAATAAATAAATAAATATATATATATCACCCTACCCTCTTTTCTCTCGTAATCCTAACCACCCGAACTCTCACTATTGTCGATGGCAACCACATAGTGCAAGCCTCCGGTGGCCGTTTTCCACCTTCAATCATGATCCACGGGAGTCTATAAGCAACCAACATCACCACTATAGTGTAACCTCGTTAATCCGGTCAACCGTCGTAACCGATAACCACTTTCATCCTCCGCCAGCGGCCAACCGCAGTTGGGAACCAGATCTGCATCAGTGGATTTCTTACTGTCTCCTTTTCTTGTTTGGTATGAAATTTTCTTTAGTTTTCATGTTCGTTACATCGCGGTTTCGAGGGTTCGACTATGGTTTCCATACTTGATCGCGTGTTCGGGATGATAATGCGAGGCTTGGGGTAATCGAACTCAACATGGGTCTGTTGGATTCGGGATAGTTGGTTATATGTGCATGGGTTCGGGTTACGATTGTGTTTATGTTATGCTAGTGTATTCATGCGTATGTTGTGCATTCATATATATGCCGTGTGTGTATGTGTATGGTGGTGTTTCTGTGTGTGGGTTGAAGAATTGGTAAACCACAAGGGTTAGGGCTACGGTTGTTCGTGGGTTGGATATTGTATGTGTGTGTTTTGGTTGTGTGGGGTAATCCCGTTTAAAGATGGTTCGTGGGTGAAGGTTGTTCGGCGATGGGTTGGCAGTATACATGTATGTGTATTTTGCATTGAGTATGTATGTGTATGATGCATTATGCATAGGTTGGTGCATATGGGTTTTGAGCATGGGTTTGGTCATGGTCATGTGTTGTGTGTATATGCATTTCATGGGTGTGTGCATAATATATAGTATATAATATGTGTGTATGATATATATTGTATATGTGTGTAATAGATATATTGTATGTGTGTTACATATAAATTATTGCATGTGTGTTCATGATGTGTGTATGGATTGTGCAAGTGAGGGTGGGTGTTTATGCATGGCATATATATATATATATATATATATATATATATATATATATATATATATATATATATATATATATATATATATATATATATATATATACAGGACCGTTAGGGATGGTCAATACAATCAGTCTCACAATAAGGAAAGAGTTAGAACACTTAACAGATCAAATGGGGAACCGGGTTTATGTAAATGATACTAAGAACACAAGTAAATGAAACAGAACTTATAACAAGAACAGACTAATATGTTTTCAAGAATGTTGTATATTGCTCTAAAGTTCTTTTACAAGTGTTACAAAACACAAAAAGAAATACAAGGACTTTAGATATTTTATACTACATCCTACAGCTGGTCATACTTTAAAGGCTAGCTGGAAATATTAATCTAGACAATAAGATCAATGTAAAGTCAAAAGACAGATTGCCTTTTGACTAGTGACTATGACATGCCATAGCTCACATCCTAATATATTATAAAATGGATAAAAGGTACAATTTAGGAAGTTACAGACTCAAGACCATAATCTACAGTTTACTAAAGCATGGACCTTTTCACCAACTTGTATAACTTGGTGAGTCATCAGAGTCATAGTGGAAAGTAAGTCAGATTTATGGAAAAGTAGATCAGAGAAAGCATTTCCTCTCTGTCTTCAGAAGAAATCAGTCTTCACTTCATTGACTTCGTAAGACTTTGTCTTTGAAGCTTTAGAAGACTTCATCTTTGGCCTCGGAAGATTTGGTCTTTGGCTTCGGAAGATTTTACACTTGGAATAATTTCTGTGATGAGTGTAAAACTTCCGAAGTAACTTCTATCTTGTACATCAGTGTATGCATGCAGGAAGCTCCTTGGTTGTTTTGGCTTCTTTGGTTGCATCAGCCTTCTAATATAACCTTACAATATATATATATATATATATATATATATATATATATATATATATATATATATATATATATATATATATATATATATATATATATGTATGCTTAAGTAATTAAATCTTGTTAGATGTTAAGGTGTGCTTGGGGGAATGTTAATGTCTAGCCTGAAACTGAGCCTGGAACGCTTAACCGTACAGTTCTAGTGTTAATATTTAATATTAATTAAGTATTAAATGTAATTCAGGTGTTCGGGAAATTTAGTCATTTTTTCATTGCATTAATCTGTCGCTATGCATTCAAGCTGAGTTTACAGCCCCACTCTCTTATAATCTCTTTTGGGGGAGAGGAACATGTCCTTTTAAAACATTCTATCATTAGATCAATATTATTGTATTATCACTTGTTACTAGTGTTGTACCGATTTAAGTTTTCACTTTCGAACCATTAGTTTATGTACTTTAACGAGGTAATTCTAAGTAGATCTAATGGGTTTGAAAAATCCCACCCGGGCCAGTCGCGCTAGTATGAATGCATGTCAAGCGTGTGTTTAATTGACCCAATTTCTGTTGTTGTGGTCTAGTAATTATAGCCGAGGCATACTTACATTTTTCAGCTTCGGTTGTGAACTTTATACGTTATGTAACTTGATATGTAGACTAGCTATCTATTGATATTACTTTGTTTACTGGATCTGCTATTATTGACTTATTACTGTTTATCAAAACCTGTGAACTCACCAACCCTGTGTTGACACTTTAGCATATTTCTTCTAGGTTCTGAAGGTGTGCACAAATAGGAGCATTGCATCATTGCATCATGTTACTGGCTGATTTACAAAACCGTTCAAACATTAATTTCTGCACGTTTTATTAAATTGGGTTGCGCGTGTTTTACGTTATTTAAATTTATAAATGTTTAACCGGTTACGGTTCCGCAAATGTTTTCTTGAATTTATTACTAAACTATGTTTTGGGATTATTTGATAATATTAAATGCTATGTTTTGTAATAATCGTGTCGTTTGGTGTAACTATCGGCTGAGATCCTGGTATGTCACGCGCCTATTGGTAGAACCCCGTATGTGAAAATTGAGGGTGTGACAGATTGGTATCAGAGCCAATGGTTATAGCGAACTAAAAATTTACATTGCATTTATACTATAGCCTGATGTCTTAGTTACATGCATATAGACACATTTGGTTTTGCTTGCTGGATTTGTTTGCCTTTGCTTATTCCTGTGAGTAGTTGATTGCAGGAATGACTTCTTCTTTTGCACCCTCTTCATATTTAGGAAAAATGCCTATTCTCCTTGATGCCCCGCCTTCATCTCTTGATTCAGATGAGTGGCCTATGCCTATTTTGGATGCTGATAGGTTTGATTATGATCAACCTTTCACTCTACCTCCTCATCCTCTGATCCATGTCAGGACATATTATCCTCGCTTCATGTCCCAGTTGACTCGGGAGAAGCGTGTCCCGCCTTCTCCTGCACATTGACCTCGGACTATATCCGCTCCTCCTATGTTTCCTGATGAGCCCACTTTGCCTCCTCTCACTTGCTATTCTGAGCAGGCCATAGCGGCCCTGACGACCACCTTGGATGCTAAGAGAAAGCTTATCAGAGAGCTCATGGATGATAACATGGCACTGAGGAAAGAGTGAGGGAAGCTAGGGAGGAAAATAGGGAGATGAAGAAGCAACTTGATAGCCTAATCGATCATCATGACACCCTGGTAGACGGCGTGGCAGCTTTGACTGAACGTGTGACTGGTGACGAAGAGGACATTACAGCAAAGCATCAGTGGATTAATAAAATAAGGGCTACATCAACATAATGAATGCAGTATCAGCATTAGAAGAGGAACCTTAAGAAGAACCAAAGTAGGAACCTAAAGAAGACCCAGAGGAAGAACCCGAAGAGCAAACCTGATGACGAACCTGAGAACAGTACCGGATCCGTCGACTCTTGTTGAATTTTGATTTATTTTTTTCATTCGTTTATCTAATTTTCACATATTTTGCATATAGATGGGAATGGTTGTTTCCTATCCGACTAAAAAATTTGGATTTTAATGTTTGGTTTAATTGATTGTAGACGTATTTAGAATTTAATTTATCAGAGATTATTATTTGAACATTAAGTTGTGATTGTGCTAAATTCTTTTAATCACTTATACTTAAGTGAAGTTGCTATGCTATATAATTAATTATTTCCGTATGTTGTGATTGTTAAGAATGTCTGGGCGTGGACGTGGTCGTGGTCGTGGCACCATCAACATGACACCAGTATTGCTAGTTGCACTTATAAATTAGCATGTGTCTGATGCGTTGGCCAACCACAACCCAAACCCACAGCCTACTCCGATCAGTAAGTAATACCAGTTAATTTCTAACGCTAACGTTTCGTCAATCCTGTTAATTTTTAACACTTGTTAAAAGTTACAAAGCCCTAATCTAAATCTATTGTAGGTCAAGGTGTTTATACTTATAATCCTCAAGGACTGCAAACCCAACCCGTTCACGGGAGTGGAAGGAGCTGTAGGATACAGAGATTGTTTGAGTAGCTTGAATCAGTATTTTAGATGTGCAACTGCCCGGTGGCAAATCGGGTGAAATATGCCACCAGCACCTTGGATGGAGCTGCCCTATTATGGTGGAACACCCAAGTGCAGATGTTGGGTGTAGAAATCGCAAACCAAACCTCGTAGGATGACTTCAAGAATTTCATGAAAGAATAATACTTCTCTCGGGATGAGGTGCAAAAGCTAGAAGCAGAGTTCTAGAACATGAAGATGGCAGGTTCCGAGATAAAGGCATACACTACTCAATCCCACGAGCTCGCCACATTATGTCCTAACATGATCAACCCTCCCCATATGAGGAACAAAAGGTACATCAACGTGTTAGTCCCAGAAATACAAAGTATGGCCACTGCTTCTTGACCAGCTACAATTTAGGATACAATTAGACTAGCCTACAAGCTGACTAACCAGCCCGTCTCGCAGGGTAAGTTACCCCCGCGCGGTTTTCTGTCAACTACCTCTGCTGGGAATAACAAGCGTAAGTGGGAATCTACTTCTAACAAAAAGCAGAGTACATCTCAGCAACAACCACAACAATCCAAGAAGTTTGACAACTCTCATTCATTCAACCAGTCTTCTTTATCATCTCAACACACTAGTGGTTATAGCGGAACACTGCCATAGTGCAACAAGTGTAACTACCACCATAATTGGCCGTGTTATAAGAACAACTGTGTGAGATGTGGTAAATTTGGCCATGCTACCAAAAATTATTGAGTGAACATATCAACCAAGCCGCCAACGCAGCAGGATGATCAAAAGGGATGTTACAAGTGTGGTCAAACCGGGCATTTCAAGAGGAACTGCCCAAAACTGAGAAAGAATAAAAACAGTGGAAACCATGATGGTAATGGTGCTGATAATAGGAAGTAAAATGGAGGCAACTACAACGGTGGTGCTAAGGGTAGGGAATTCATCATTGGATCAGGTGAGGCTCGTAATGACCCTTCTATTGTAAGTTGTAAATTTCCTTTCAATGGTTACTTTGCTTCTGTGTTATTTGATTCTGGTGCCGATAGAAGTTTTATTTCCCATAAGTTCAGTAAGTTGCTAGATGTTACATCCATAGCTTTAAACTCAAACTATATGATAGAGATAGCCAATGGAAAGATAATAGAAGTTTCTCACATGTTCTGCGGTTGTAATATAGGTCTGTTGGGGTATGAGTTTGATATCGACCTTCTAGCTGTCACTCTCGGTAGTTTTGATGCTATTGTCGGTATGGATTGGTTGTCTAAGAATCAAGCTTAAATCATATGCCGGGAGAAACTTATTAGACTTTCTCTTCCTTATGGGGAAATACTTACCGTGGAAGGCGATAAAAGTGGTGCTATGGTTAGCATCATTTCTAACATGAAAGATAAAAAATGCTTGCGGAAGGGACATTCGGAAATTTTAGCTTTAGTTACTAAAAATACCATAGAAGAGAAGCGGATTGACGACATTCCTATCATTAAAGATTTCCCCGAAGTATTCCCAGAAGATTTTCCTGGCCTTACTCCGCACAAGCAAGTAGAACTCCAGATTGAGCTAACACAGGGAGCTGCTCCAATCACTCATGTGCCATATCGCTAAGCACCAAACAAACTATAGGAATTTTCAAAGTATTGGCAAGAACAGTTAGGCAAAGCATTCATACGCCCTAGTTCTTCAACCTACGGAGCACCTGTGTTATTCGTGAAGAAGAAAGATGGAATCTTTCATATGTGCATTGACTATCAGGAACTGAACAAGGTCACCATAATGAATCGTTACCCTCTCCCATGTATCGATGACCTATTTGATCAACTTCAAGGATCGATTACTACTAAAAAATCAAATTAAGATCTTGATATCATCAGCTTAGGGTTCAAGAAGAAGACATATCCAAGACAACTTTCAGAACTCGATACAGGCATTTTGAGTTCGCGGTCATGCCATTTGGATTGACAAATGCTCCTGCAGTCTTTATAGACCTCTTGAACCGTGTCTGTAAATCCTACTTAGACAAGTTTGTCATCATTTTCATTGATGACATACTAATTATTACTAGAATAGGGAGGAACATGAGTAACATTTAAGACTTATTTTAGAGGTTCTGAAGACAGAACAACTACATGCCAAGTTTTTCAAGTGTGACTTCTGGATGAGAGAAGTGCAATTCTAAGGGCATGTAGTTAACGAGAATAACATTCATGTTGACCCGTCTAAGATTGAAGCAATCAAGAATTGGCCTGCGCTGACGATGCCTATTGAGGTGCGCTAATTTCTTGGATTAGCGGGTTATTATCAATGTTTCATAGAAGGATTCTCGAAAATTGCACAACCTCTGCCTGCCCTAACTCACAAAAGAACTATTTACAATTAGGGTAGTAATGAAGAAGCGGCTTTTCAAGCACTTAAAGACAGGCTGTGTAGTGCGTCAATCTTAGCAATGCCAGAGGAAACGGATGATTTCATGGTGTATTATGATGCATCAATCCAAGGTTTGGGTTGTTTATTGATGCAACGCTAGAAAGTGATAGCTTATGCATCAAGACATCTTAAGGTAAAAGAGAAGAATTATACAACTCACGATTTGGAGTTGGGAGTTGTAGTATTTGCACTCAAGATCTAGAGGCATTATACGTATGGTACCAAGTGCACGATCTTCACTGATCTCAAAAGTATTCAGCACATCTATGAACAGAAGGAGTTGAACATGAGACAGAGACGGTGGTTGGAATTACTGAGTGATTATGACTGTGCCATCAAGTATCATCAGGGCAAGGCATATATGGTAGCCGATGCCCTTAGTTGAAAGGAAACCCTAAAACCTTGTCGTTTTCATGCATTGTAGTTGACTATTCATTCAAATCTGCAATTACATATTAAGAATGCTCAGATTGAGGCACTGCAAGAATAGAACATCAAGTCAGAATCTCTCAGAGGAGCTGAGAAATTATTTCAAGAGAAATCAGATGGACTCGTTACTATGAAGAGCGGGTATGGATTCCATTGTTCGGGAATCTCAGGGAATTGATAATGGATGAAGCACATAAATCACGTTATTCGGTACATCCTGGATCTGACAAGATGTATCAATATCTAAAGGTCCTTTACTGGTGGCCTAACATGAAAGCTGAAATTGCCACCTACGTGTCAAAGTGTTTGACTGGTTCGAAAGTCAAGGTGGAATATTAGAAACCTTCAGGATTACTTCAACAACCGAAGATCCCA